>OY728155.1:1699875974-1700487995 GCA_963277665.1 Viscum album
AAAACCTATATGAACTACGTACATGCGGTCGTATGTGGCCATATACCTGGAATACTAGTTACTGGATGGACCAAGCATAACTCAGTCAACCATAACTAGTCTGAATGGGGCTAAAATCTCAATCCATGGGGTATATTAACTACATCCCAATAGTGTATGAAACATCATGAAAGACACTTAAGATGGTGAGTGAGCCATCATGTCAACACTCTAAACAGGGAGTGTGGTGCCTCAACCCACATTCTATATAGTTTAAATGGCACGATACACCATGACTCAACATCTGATGTAAGGGAACATAATTTTCCTACATGCTAAATAGATACCTTACCATTGTTCCATAATATATATCTAGGTCTAATCATATAACAATAATAATAACCAGATCCATAAGGCATTACCTCTAATGATCTACATTTAATAATCCCATTCATAAATAAGGACATCACACTTATAATGATTCATATAAGCTGTGATTATTTAATTATAACAAGATGTGTGGTCATACCACCCTATTCAATTCCATTACAATTAAACAATTTAATATGTTCAAGGAAAGATAGACATCATAAAAAATCTAATAAAAAATAATACATGCAACTTGTTTAAAGAAAACAACTCTCATGAATAAACCACTCCATTAATCATGTGCCGTTGAATCTATGAAAACATTGAAAGTAATTTAACAAGGATCAAAGAGGTATTTAAAAGGTACCATGGTCTAATTGGGAAATTACATACATGGGAAAACCCATTCATTTTGGAATCCAAGCCCTTGGAAAGAGCTCGGTCCATTAGTCATTTATAAGAAGGGATGGAAATTCATTTTATAACTTCAATAAATGTCATGTATGAAAAATTCCATATACCAAACCATGAAATCAAAGTATAGAAGAAGAACCAATGGAATATAGAAAATCATGTTATAAACTACTACTCATCACTTTGTAATTTCGATGAAAACACACCTCATTTGAGGGGTTTTATTATAAAAACATGACATTGTTTATTAAACAATTCATTTATCCCAATAAGCATCACATTAAATTATCACGTCTCAACTCACTAAAGTAAAAAATTTATAAAATAACAACCAAATATCGAAAAATACTACAAATATTGACATGAAACTTATGAGGCACCGTTATCAATTGGGAAATTGATTACAAGATAAAAATCCAATTTAAATCCAAGAGGAACACTTAGAAGGAATTTTAGATATTTAATAAATTAATTATAAAGGTGGGAAACAAGCCGACACAATTAAGGGGTGTCTGTGATCGAGGTTAACATCCTTTATATACATAATAACACTCAATGAGCATAATACTAGGTGCGTATTTCAAATTAGAATGAAGAATTTTTTTAAAGAAACTTGTGGAAAATGCTGGCTTTCAGTGCAATGATAATATTTATAAAATGATGGAAATTGGAGGAAAAATCTATATACCGCCTACCTCCTACTAAGAACTATCTACTCGTCCAATATCAATCTTTGATTCAGTGTAGTTTGGAATAAATTTAAGAAATGGAAATATTCCCTAAAAATAGGGAAAATGATCTTTCACCTCAATAACATTGTTGAGAGAAGATTAAACAAAGAATGTTTTAAAAGGAATCTAGATTTTACCAATGTAGATCCATAGAGATTAACGATGTTCAATTCAGGCAACCGCGGGAGGAGATCTAGACATGCCTAGATTGAAGAGGAGGAGGATCCTCATGGAACCTGAGAGAAGCCTCACATGGGTGTCAGGGGAGGAAAAAATAAGAAAAAGAAACTTAAAGATCATTAGTGTATTTTTTTCATTTGACCCTAAAAATTTGGGTCGTATGATTTGGCATGCGATTTGGCCAAACTATGAGCCAATCATGTACCAACCACTACCTAATAAACCCATCTCGCACGATTGTGCCGAACTATTATCCTCACCTTGCACAAAACATGTGATGAAAAGTTCTTGGGTACTACCTAAGTGGAACTAACCATGTGGGTTCGGTGCATGATGTGGTAAACCCTTGCACAGCCCATACATGACACTTATGCTTCTTTGATACAGGTCACACAATTTTTCATTGGGGCCACATGGTTTCAGAAATTTTTTTACCCTATGAAGACCATTAAAAATTTTATATTTCAGATCTTGACACTCCTAAAATTCAATGAGACGCCTGAGGCACCTATCAGGCCTTTACTCAAGTCTAAAAAAACACATTGAAGTGTTCAAACTCTTAGAATTACATTTCAAGGATTGGTTCAAAGATTGAAATGTATACTAAATATAAAAACTCAAAATCCTTTGGATTTTTTGTACAATTCTAAAACATGGGTCATTAAATTATACCACCATGAAAATTTATTTTAATTCTTTTTTCGTGAATTCATAAACAGTGATGAACTAGTTTTGGGTAATTCATAAATATCAATGGATTACCATATAAAAATCATTAATTTCTTCATTATATATAAATAAAAATAATCATTATATTTATTACATATATATATCATATATAGTTCTAAAATATAATCTAAAACTATACATGATTATTGAATTGAAAATCAGAATGCATCGTTTCATCGATGTGGTAGTTTATACGTGTGCATGGATGAATATTTCATTTATCAATAAGAGGAAGAAATAGGTAACATAGTTCATTATTTTAGGAATGTAAAAATTATATTTCTGTATATATATATATATCATTTATTTATTTATTTAATTTCCAAAATTTAGGATGTGAAGGAAAGTAAAACTTGTTATTTCATTGAGGTGGTAATCTGTACATACACACAACTCATGTTATTTTTATTCTTAAAGGAAAAAAGAGAAAGGGAGCTAAGGATTTCACCATAATTATAATGACACACCCATATAAAAATGATACTGACTTTATTATTTTAATATTATGTAATAAAATTTTAGGATTAATAAGTGTATGTAAATAAATAGAAATGAGAAAGGAGAATTTATAAATTTATACCTCACTTCTTGGATTATCTCTATGGGAAGGGTGTTATGTCCATTAGGTATTGTATTTTGAGAATACATAAATTCTTTTAAGGTTTATAAGAATGTTTTGAATATGGTTCAGGTGTGTTTGTGATGACCTATATTATTTGTGGTGTGAGGGTAAGTGAGGAGAGGAGTGCCCAATTTATAAGTGAAAAGGGATGAAAATTTTGTAAATACCCAAAAAAATTTAATAATTGGAAGAAAATATCAAATAAAGTATCTCAAAAATTAAGAAATAATGGAGAGGTTAAGGGATAATATATATTAAGTCCTCAACCACCAATTACTAACCATTTTTTAAACATGTTTTCTGTATTTCCCTCTTAGTTAATCCATTTTTACATATTTTTATTTTTACAGTGGAAACTAGATTTTACCAAAGTAATTAACACTTTATGATTGAAAATAAAATATTTATAATTATATATTTTGGGCCTGATTATTCCAAATTGTAAATCCATTTTATTATATTTTTTTAAAGTGATAAAAATCAATTTTAAAATACTAAATTCATAACGTATTAATTTTTTTTTGAAAAATTTAAATTATGTTCTAAAATATAAAATATGCATGTTTAAATTATAAAAATATTTTTTAAAATTATGTATTCAATAATAAAATATCTATTAGGTCTTATATAAAGGTTTCATGAATTTACTATTAATAATTATATATTAATAATGTCATAGGATTCATGTTATTTGTAAAAAATTATTTTTTTACCACTAACCTAAAAATAAATAAATTTAGAAAAATCTAAAATACTAATCATAAATTAATATAGTTATGATAAGTTTAAAAATTAATTTAATTATTTCAATTTTACATTGTAAAATTTATAAATTTAACTTTTAAATGAGATCATAAAATATTTTGAAAACAATTTTTTTATAAAAAATTATTTTTTGTATCATAGATATTATTATAAAATTAGTGATAATAATAAATATATTAATAAAAAAAATATCCCTTTTATAAAATAAATTCTATTTATAAAAATGGCTTTATTATATGCATATGCACACTTTTTTGAAATAGTATTAAAAGGAAATTCATTTCATAACTTGGTTATAACTATTTGTACCTACTTATTAAATAGTTTCCATACAATGGTAAGTATTTATTTTAATAAAAATAGTTGTGGTCTGTTAAAATTTCATGTGTCATTTAGAGAAATGTATCAAACATAATATTTATTTAAGGTGGAAAATTTCACTAAAGTGTTGTCTCATTACATTCTCTCCCTAAATAAAATGATTCCTCACAATTTTCAGTATCACTCACTAATAAATATAGTTATTGGTATCTAAAGTATCAGCATAAATCATAATATATTTTCAAAACAGGATTATACATTAATAACATTTGTATGTCTGTGAAACACATCTTTTTCCTCCATTTTCTAACAAACTGATTCATTTTTACATGAAAACTAGTTTATCTATGCCCTCCTTATCCTCACATAAAACATATCTATGGTCCTTTAAGAGATTATCCTTCATTATTTTTACCAAATTCATGACATGAAGGAAATTTAACATTCCATCCTTCATCATCCTTGTTACTATAACTTCGATAAGAATCTATACTTTTCTTCTTTGGTGCAATCAAGGTTTCAACTATTGATACATTTTCAATCATATTTAATGGTTTTTTGTTTTTTATAATGACATTATTTATTATTCCATATTCCATTCTAGTTGATCATTGAGATAGTCACTACATTGTCCCTCGCACACATTGTTAAATTGGTCCCTTATTATTCCACCCATCAGAAAAACCAAAAGGTTTAACATGAGTGATGAAACATTAATAGTATGGGAGAATTATCATAATCATTAAAATAATTATAACATAAGACAAAATCTTAATTTACATAATCATGTTAGAATATAATTTTTTTTAGTTCCACCTATATCATTACTAGTATAACCTAACATATCTTAAGTTGGGTTTCCTCATTATTCTAATCCTTTTCCCTCAAAGTAACTAGGAAACCAATCCTTTATAGTTGATTGTTAAGCGCGTATAATAAACCAAAGCATATCTCCCAAGATTTTATAGCCATTTGTGTAGTTCTAGGCCAACTCATCATGCATAAGAGTGATAATTGAGTAAATTCTAAACCATCCTTTTTTTGGGTAATCACCCCTAGGTGTATTTTTTCCACAACCACATTCACTTTACAGTATCTATAAATGGATTTATTTATAGTAAAACCACATAATCAGGTCATTACAAATATTTTATGACATATTACTATACTTATGATCATATTTAGGGTATCCATTAAGGTTCTCTAACCATAATACTAATGGAAAATAAACGAATATCCAAAAATAAATAAAATTTACTTTGATAATAATTACAGATAAAAAATATAAAAATAATGTTATTTTACATCTTTTAAATTATTTAAAACATTACATTTCATTAATAATAATATCACATGGATTTATAGGTTCAATGTATATGAAGACTAGCTATATAATAAGCTTATTTTACAAAAAAATGATATTCTCTCTTTAATGTCACTATATTAGACCATCTTCTAGACGTCTCATTAGTTGGACTCATCCTCAAAACCTAGGGAATGATAATATATGAATGGGGTGAAATTAAAAACATAGTAAGGGGTGAATAAACATTTCATCAAGGATGAGTTCATAATCATAAGTGAAAAACATGGTCATAACAAAAATTTCATAACATCATGAGAGATAATCATAAGGAATAACTGAGTTTAAAAGTAAATGGAATAAGAAATAAATCCACAAAAGTTAAACATTAAAGTATAATAGTTATATCATGGCTTAGAGAAATTTAACATAAACCTTTAATCATGAGATAATAATATCATAATGATTAACATACTTTAATATTTCTATAAACATTAGAATAGAGAAACATTACATTTATGATACACAACATCAGTGAACATGCTTATGGGAAACTGAAAAGTAACCATCAATACCTATGTCATGAGATATAAATGTTTAACCAATGTATTAGTGGCTGATTTAAGACCCTTTACATAATCATCCATACATATTTGTGACACTTAAAAATCAGTCACTTTTCAAATATAAGGAACCCATGCAAATAAAAAGGGCTTCATCATTCTTCCAAATATATATATTTGAATTTTTATTAAGATCCTTTGGAAATAAAAATGGTTGTCATAAAACAACCAAAAAGAACAAAATAAAATCGTGAATTAAATCATGTGATACCAAAAAATTGATCACACAAAATAATCACATTATAAAATAAAAACATATACTGAGACATGAAACATAGCTTCTTTGGCTATAGGTCATTTAAATATAATGAAAACTAAGTCATGAAAATATGTTTTTTGAAAATATTTAGATTTAATCATCATAAAAGTCATAGTGACAAGTTTATTCTAAAAGGGTTCCCTTTTTAAAAAAAACTTAAAATAAAACTTTTCAATGAAATGTATTTGGATAAAAAATCTTTTTCCATAGAACTAAAGAGAAAAATTTATTCAAAATAGTATGTCTTGAAAAATGAAGTCCAATAAAAAATTTATTCCTCAAAGGTAGAAGTTTTATTTACCATGTATATTAGCTTTATCTTTTATTTCCATAGAATTTATTTATCAATTTGTGTCAAGAAGATAAAAATCTTAATTACATATTTAATAACCATAAAAAAGTTCTATTCACACACTTTATTAATAATAATTCTACACATGTATTATATTGTTATAATATATTTTCAATATTAGGTGTTAATAATATTGACCATTTTGAAGTATTTTCATAAAAGATGTGTTTATATTCCTTATTATTCCAAACATCATCCTTACCAAATAAATAAATTTTGTTTAATTGAGGATTTATAAATACCTATAATGGTATAATTCCATTACAATGTATTTTTAGTTGTGTTTCATGATGAATAAAATGATAATAAACTAGTTTTAGGTTATTCATATATATTGATGGAGGGGGTAGTCTACACATTCACATGATTCACATTTTCATTTTTCTTAATTATAAAGGGAAAAATGGTTAATGATTGTACCATCACTATAATAACATAAAATTATACTAATGATACTAATGTTATAGTTTTATGATGGTGTAAATTAATTTTAGGAAGAATAAGTGAAAATAAATAATTAAGAATGAGAATGGAGCAGTTAGAAATTTATAACTCACTTCTTGGATAATCTCCTTTTTAAAGGAGGATATTACTTTGATGGATGGTGCTATAATATGACCAAAAAATTTTAAATATGAATATGAATTATGAGGATATTTTTGGGATTATTTTGGTCTGTAAAAATTGGGTTGTGTTGCGATGGGAAGTGAGAAGAGAAGTGAACCATTTATAAGTCAAATCGGATGCCATTTATGTAACTACCCTAATTTTTTTAATAATGGTTAGTCATTATCTAGTAATGTATCTCCAAATTTGGGAAATAATGGAGCAGGGAATGGAAAATTCTAATCAATAACACATCCATGCATTCCTACACATTTTTTAAATATGTCTGGTCAATCCCTCTTGGTTAAACCTATTTTACCCCTTTTTATTTTAACCACATCAACTAGATTATACCAAAATAATTTATCCTTTATCTATGAAAATAAATGGTCCTTATTATATAATTCACACCTAATGGTTTTAAATTTTCAATCATGTTTATTAAATTATATCTCTCAAATTGATAAAAATAAATTTTATAAAATAAATGTATAATTTATTATTTTATTTTTTTGAAATATATAACATGATTTATAAAAAGAAAAATTTGGGTTTTTTAAATTAAGAATAAAATTTTTCAAATTATAAATTTACTTTTAATAAACATATTTAGTCTTATAAAATGTTTTCATCTATTACTAATCCTTAATTATATAATAATAATTTCATAATTTTTATGTTATTTGTAAAAAATTTATTCTATACTATTCTCCAAAAAATCAATCTATTTTGAAAAAAAATTAAGTTAATATTTTTATGATAAGGTAAAAAATTAATTTAATTTTTCAAAATTTAAATTCAAAAATTTATAAATTTAACATTAATATCAAATCATTAAATATTTTTTAAAAAAGTTCTTTTTTATTGGAAATAATTTTTTGTTATATTATATATTATTCTATATTTTTTATTACAATAAATATATAAAACATGAAAAATATTTTTTTTATAAAATAAATTTCAATCTTAATAAATGAATTTATTATCTATTTATCCACACTTACTAAAAGATTATAAAAGGAGAATTTATTTTATAATTTGGTTATAATATTTCCAACTTATTCAACGACTACCATAGATTGGTCAGTATATATTTTACTAAAAAGATTTATGGTCTATTAGGGTTTATTATTTAATATGAAACAAGATATCAAAGTTAATACTTATTTAAGGGGTAATGTTTAACTAAATCCATGGGTAAACTTAGTTATTCAATAAACTAGTATTATCACTTAAAGTTAAGAAGTTAAGATATGATGATTCTATAATATTATAACCTAAAGAGTAAAATAATGGAATTTATGATTTTAAATATAATAATAATGAAGAGAAGGAAATGAAAATTAAATTACTGTTATATGTTTCTAATCAATTAAAAATGTATTTAAGAACCTCAATAATGAAAATAAGAAACTATCAAATACAACATCTTTTTTAAATGAGAATGTTTTTGATGATTTAAAAGATAATCAAAAATCAAATGAGAAATTAAAATATAAAATTGATAGTTGAAATGAGTATATATATATATTAAGTAAATAAATGTATGAAATAAAGATGTCAATGAAAAAACAAAACAAAACAAAAATGTAATTTTTTTCAATATTATTTTTTTCCAAGAATGGGTTAGAATTTATTTGTTAAAATCTCAAAAGGAAGTGTTCATGGGTCACCTATTTTAGGTGTATATTTCATGTCCATTATGAAAAAGAGTTTTAATTTATATTTTTTGATATATAGTTTATACTAAAACAATTTATTTTATTAATTTATCTTTTAGTGTACACATAAATAAATTTTTAAAATATATTTTGGTAACTAGGAATTATATTACTAATCTTGTAGAACAGATGATATCAGGGATACCAAAACTATATTGTTGATTAATTTTATAAAACATACCTTTAGAGTATTAAATAATCATGGTATATGTACATAATCTCATCCAAACACATTACTGGCGATCTTTTTTACTTTTTATCCTTTAATTCATGTGATAGAGGCTTTTTGTCTTTTGTGAAAATTCTAAAGGCATGGTTAAATGTTATGGTGATGTTTGTTTTTATAATACTTTTATAATTTCTATGTATTTCTTGGTTCAAGTTTTCAAAATAATTTTATTATAATATATAATTTCTGGTATCATAGAGTTATTGTAAAATTTCAAAATAATAGATGGATAGTTTCTACAGATAAAAACAACTTGTTTTATAAAAAAACATATATTTTATAAAAAAAATTTATCTAAAAAATAGAATATTGAGTTTTTAAATAATTTAGAAAGATATTATATTTTATTTCATATAAGTCATATAAATGTAAATTTTCTACTATTTCATAAATTGGAAAAGCAATGATATATTTTGGATCAACCTAAATTGAAATCAAACAAATTTTTTGTTAGTGATTCATGTTTAAAAGGTTAGTAGCATAAAAACTTTTAAATATGTTAATGATGTTAATAATGTTAATCCTATTAAAATATTAAATCATGATTATTTTCCCCTTTACACCCTTATATTTTTGGAGAAAATAATATGTTTTTTAATTGTTAATGATTTATGTCGATTCACATAAACATAATTTATAGCTCATAAAATTTATAATTTAACTATGTTTCTAGTTTTTTTGTAAATTAATTCAAAATCATAATGTTTATTTGATTATATTAATTAGGAGTGATAGTGGAAGTGAATTTAAAAATCTAAAATTTGAGAGATTTCATAAAGATAATGGATATTTACATAGTTTTTTTACTCCCATAACATCATAGAGAAATACTATTAAAGAATGGAAAAAAATCTAGTTAAGAAATAGACATAAAAGTTATTAATGAATATATTTTTACTAAATATTTTTGGATTAAAGTTGAAAAAATATATTTCCTTGTTTTAAAAAGGGTTTTAATTTGACCAATTTGTTATAATACCCCTTATGAATTGTTTAGAAAAATGAAACAATAATTTAGATATTTTAGGATGTTTCATAGTAGAGTTTTTATCTTAAATACTAATGATAATCTTGATAAATTAGACTCTAAAATTGATGATGAAATATTTCTAGGATATATAATGTTACTAATTAATATGAGTTTTTTAATAAGATACAAATTTTTTAGTTAAATAATCCAAATATATTATGTTCAATAAAAAATTAAAAGAAGAATTCTGATTTACATAAAGTTAAATAAAAATTTAGAGTATTTCACATTGGCGAGGATGTACTTATAAATGATAATATAATAGTTAATGAGGATAAAAATTATTCTCAATTATAAAATAAAGTTTAAATTACTCTTAAAGATAATATTTAAAAAAAATTGTAATGTTTATTTTGAAATTGAAATAATAAAATATGCTAATAATTTTTATTCTAATTCTACATTTCATTTTATTTTTTATCTAAATAACATTGATGAAGATTTTATTGATTATAATAAATATTATTTATATTCATTATTGAATATATAAATTTTCAATATATTATGTTTTTAATATTCTTAAAATTCATAAAGATAAAAAGATTATAGGAAATTAGTTTATTAGCTAAATGAATTAGGTAAAATTGTAAAAAAAATGATCGACTTGTTTCTCAAGGGTCTCATCCCAATGAATAAATAAATATTGAGGATTATTTTACTCTAATTTATTGGATATAATCTATTTTGATTTTATTATCTTTTATTTTACTTAAAAGTTTTAAATTATATCAAAAGAAATTAAAATTGATATTTTAAATGATATAATTTTTGGGGATGTTTGTGTAAATCAACCACCTAGTTTTGAACATGATAAATTTTAAAATCATGATTTTATACTATTAAAAGCATTATATTGACTTAATAAAACTCATAAAGACTAATATTATGGACTATTTTTTTATTGATTAATGGTTTTAATAAAGGGAATTGTTGATCTAATATTGTATATAAAAAGAATTTAAGAAAATATTTTAATTGTAAAAATAATTTTGGATGATATTTTGTTTGGTTATTTTAGTGAATAAATTTATAATGATATTTATTTATTAATTATTTTTGACTTAGATATGAGATTATTGGGTGAACTAAATGTAAAGACACAATCTTTAAACATTACATAATCTAGTTATTTCAACTAGAATTCACATTCTTACATTATAAAATATCATTTTTAGGTTTAGGGTTTTAGAGAATTAGGTCAAAACCTCATAAATAGAAACTCATAAATTACATAGTAATCACCTATACTCAATATCCATTTTTTCACAATATGAAACTTTTAAAAAAAGCTTTATTTCTTTCCATAAAAAAACTTCACAACAATGAAATTGAATTCTTCTCTTCCTTTACTCATACAAAAACTCTATGAAAAAAATTAAAACATAGGATGAGCAAAAAAATCTCAAAAATGGACATAAAAAGGGACAAAAGAAACCGTTAGTCCTTGAATTGAACCATTTTCACAAAGTTATAAATTTTACACATAAAACAAAAGTTATTTGTCTTTCCATATGAAACTAGAAGTTACCTATTTTTTATTAAAGGTTATAGGTTTCACCTCTTATATTAAATACAAGTAAAGGAAATTTCCAATAGAGTATATGAATAAAAATGACCAATGTCCACAACCAACAGTTGCCTGCCTATATTTTTTATCAACCTTTCAGTGAGTTTTCTTTCCTTCTCTTGAAAAAAAATCCATCCCTCTCTACCTCGACCATGCCCCCAATCTCTTTCTCTCTCCCTATTTGAGGTTAGAGACTGAAGTCTTTCCAGTAATGTTTTAGCATCAGTGCTATCATCAGAGCTGTCTTCTTTGATTTTATCAGGAGAGAATTTATGTTCCACTATGTTCATCTCCTCTTTATCTTCAATTGCTTCAAGTGTAGCAATACTCTTTTGCTGCATTAACTCTTCAGATTTTCCTAGGATAGAGACCTGTGACTTATCGACACCATTAAAATTTTGGTCAGAGGGGGGAGGGATATTACCTATAGTAACTTTCTCATCCACCATTGTAGGAACAACCATATCCTTTTTCTTTTTATAGGAAACAAGCTGAAAACCATATTTATCCACCAACTCTTTTGGGGGTTCATGCAAATTTTTAGAAATGATAGAAGAGTAAGAATCCAAAATTTTCTTTCCCTTTTGGTTACCTGAAGTTACCATCC
Organism: Viscum album; assembly: GCA_963277665.1. Taxonomy (NCBI): domain Eukaryota; kingdom Viridiplantae; phylum Streptophyta; class Magnoliopsida; order Santalales; family Viscaceae; genus Viscum; species Viscum album. The sequence goes on from OY728155.1 coordinate 1,699,888,382, forward strand.
TTTCCTGTGAAAGTTGATGATCAATCTCTTTTTGAATATTATCTTCAACCATTTTATCAGCCGTCAAATCATCATCACTGCTTAATGAATTTTTGTCATTGCAAGCATTATTTTCTGTGGAAAAGATTTCAGCCCAAGATTTATTGCATAAGATGATCAACTTATCATCACCTTTGAATGTGTTCACTTCCTTGGGCACAATATCATCCATTTCTTCCAACCGTGTGATTCTCTTAGTAGTCTTTTGAGCCTGTGTGGTTTTTTGTTTCTTAAAACAATTATTTTCATCATGTCCCCATAGAGTGTAGAAGCTACAAACAATGGAGTGTCTACAAGTAGATTGATCATGACCAATAAAAATACAATCATTGCAAAATTTTGGTAATTTTTCATAAATGATATTTAACTCAATGATGTCCTCCTCCGTGGAAAGCGTTACCTTGTCCACAAGAGTAGAACCCAGTTCAAATTCAACCAAGAGTCTAGCAAAGTGTCCAAAGAGAGAAACTTCCATTTCCTTATCGAATTTAATTGGAATTCCAATAGACATCTCAATATCATATAAAAATTTGGGATGCCACAGAATCCAATTTAAGCCATAAACTCGAACCCAAACATGATTTGTAGAATTTCCCACTTCAAGAGGATTGAATTTCTTGTTCCATTCACGAAGATGAATAATTCTGGGTTTTAGTGAAATATAACCAAATCCCCAAGATCTAATTTTAAGGTCTTCTGTGGGAAAAAGCTTATGAAAATATCCTTTTCCCAATGTAATGCATTTCCAGGAAGAGAAGCCATAGTAAGATGAAATTCGTTCCTTAGGCTCCTCAATTTTCATGGGATGAGAACCTTTGGGTAAATATAGTTTAGCAATGATTGAAAAATTTGCCAATTTGAGTCTTTCTGAAATAGCATGGGGCTCTGCTTTTATATGAGCAATGTTCACTTTCCTTCTAATGGAAGAATCAGATGTACCTTTAAAGTAGGAAAATGAATGATTTGCAGAGGATCCTTCAAAAGTAGTGTTGTGTGGCAACACATCCATTTCTAGAACTGATGAAGTATTCTGGACATCCGTAGAATTCGAAGAAACACCAGTCTCCTATGTCACCAGATTCTCACCAACCACAGAGATCCGTTCAATTTGTGGCTCCAAAAAAGCACCAATCCTCACAGCGGCACCATGGAGTTCACCCTGGGAATTCGTCACAGGGATGGTTTTCGCCTCATCAACTGTCTGAGAGGCTTCACCGACAACGAAACCAGCGATAACCACTTCAATCCTTGCCCTCCGCACAACCTTCTGTGTTGACACTCCATCTATCTTCTCCACACCGCCGCCAACATCTTGACCCATGACATTACCAGCGACCACCGTATCAGTCACAGTATATTCCCATAATCTCTTAGAAGAAACCGAACGAGTTAACTCCATCCCTTTACCAAATTCATTATAGAAATATAATGGGTTCACCCACCCTTGGTTTTTCACAAAAACACTATTCATCATAATAATTAACAAGATCAATAACATGATCGTAACACATAAATATTTCATAAAATAAATATTCTTGAGGAAAATAACTTTTCCATTTTGAAATAAATTTTCATTTTTAAAAGCCGCATACTCATAAATGAAAGCAATTTATTTGAAAATAAAAAATTAAACATTTAAGGTAAGATTAAAATCATTAAATCTTCAAGAATTTGGGAAATTATATTCATATCGTATATGTTAAAAAATATTCTTTTTAAATTTTATAAAAAGAGACATTAAAGGGGTTTTTAAAGGAAATTCCCTTACCTCATATTTGAATTCCTTAAAATTTCTTCAAATATACTGTAGGATGGTTTAAAAAATTTTATTAATTTTTTCCATATATATATTCATAATTATTATATCATATATGATCCTCTTATATCATCTTATCACATGTTTTATAATAATATTTCATTATTACCCTTGTTTCGGGTGTTAACTTCCTTGTCATGAATGTACCAATTATTTTGTAATGGATATAGATACATCACTTTCATATTGATATTAATGTTATAAATACAATTATTAATCAATTAATATAGTTTTATAAGTATTTTTGAATGTTGAATATGGAAAATGAATCGCATCACATCATGGAGACGGTAGGTCGTACGCACGCATGAGTGGCGATATCATTCAATTAATTGGAGAATCAGTAAGTAAGTGGACGATATAATGCGTATATAAAATTTATATAATGTCATAATTATCATATATATCCATTATTTCCATCATTATAACCCTTTAAGTAATGTGGTTATGAAATAAAATCAAACCAGTGTGTGGAGATGGTATGTCGTAAGTACACATGCTAGGTGTTTTTGTTTTTCATAGGATGGATAAAAGGTAAAATATGGTTGTAAAATAATCATAATATCATCTAATAATATGGATTATAATATATTTATTACTTTATCATGTAAACAAATCATGAAGATTAAGTGGAATACAAGATAATCTTGAAAGAGTCGATAAAAATGATTACCTCTTCTTTGACAGACTTCCTTTAATCTCTTCTTAAGGGATATAGGTTTGGTCATTTTTAAGGAAAATAACCTCAAGAACTTAAATAATTATTTTTAGAAGATAAATATAAATATTTTGGTCAATATATAATTCTCACGGTAGTGAAATCAAGTGAAATAAAGAGTTTTCATTTATAATTGAGGCGAGGGGAACTTTTAGAAATTATTAAAATATTAGTATTAATAAATTCATTTTCGATCCAAATACCACAAAATGACACCAAATTAGAATATATGATTATATAAGGTTATAATATCAACAAGCAATAAAATTTATAAATGTTTATCTTTTATTTTAAACCATATCATTTTGATTATTCTCGGTTAAATTATTTTAATTTTAATCATGGTAACAATTCATTTAACATTAAGAGGTGGTAATTTTTACTTATATAATATCAATTGGACCAAAAATGGACAATTTATGAAATATTAGACCAACAAAATAACCAATTTTTATTTTTATTTTTTTTATTTCTAAATAATTTAATATAATATTATTTTGATAAAACATCATTAGTGTCAATTTTGACACTATTCAATACTTTGACATTAAGAAAAAAAATACACAAGATAAATTTGAACCAAAATATTTTATACACAAATAATATGAAATGATAATTTAGAAAAAAAATTATAACCTTAATTATTTGAAATTATATTTATTTTAATATTTTTATTATCATTAATTTGACTGTTTCATTAATAAACTAATTAATGAATCATCATGGTATAATTATTTAAGGTAATTATTTATTTACTAAAAAATTAAAATAAAATACCATGATGTAGAAAAATATTTTATATTTCTAAATAAAATAAATATATGAATATATATTCAGAAAAAAACCATATTAAAAATAATGTAGTTATTAAAAATAATGTAGTTATTATAAATATAAATGTGACACCCTAGTCATTTCTTTAAATAAAACATTATAAATATTATAACCTAAACCCAATGGGCCAAAAAACATAAATAAATTTATAACATGAAAATAAGTTTATTATATTCAAAATGGACACTTATATTCATTATTAACCTACCTTTCTTCCTATGTGGACACATAAGAGATGTTTAAGACAAAGAAAGTGATATTTTGTGATTTTCTTTAGTTTAAATAATATCAAAGTCATTTTCTGGGAAATGTTTCCATTAAAATTCTAAAATTATAAATATATGTGTTATTGGTCGAATATAATTCATCTAATAAAATTTGGGAAAGTTTTAGGGTAATTTTATAATATTTATCAAATTATTTTTATCTTAAATTACCTGATTTACCCTTAAAAGTGGTAATAAAAATTTGATAATGTTACTATTCATATTAATCAAAAATAAAAGGGACATACTCACTAAACATGAAACTATAAATCCAAATATTTCATTAATTTTTTAAAATTCAAAACCCATAAGTAGTATGATTTAATTTTAAATTAAACTGACAACATACAACAAAAAACGGTTTTTTCAGAAAAAATGCCTTATTTTAAATATAGAATGTTTCTATACTAAATTAATGTGTAAATACGATTCAAAAACCCATAATTGGATTAATATAAATAAGAAATTAACTAATGGAAATTTAAAACTAATCCGAAGCATAATTTTACCTTGTATAAAAAATAAAGTTTTCGATAAAACCAGTACTTTACCCTATTCATTACAAAATTAAATTTATCATAAAAATATCAAAGTTAATTTTGATATTTCAATTTAGAATATGAATTTTATTTTTTCAAATAAAATTTATTAAAGTGTAAAATTTTATTTTTATAATAAGTGTTCCATTAAAAGGTGATAAGATTGTTTTATAGAAAAATGCAGTTTTTAAACGAAAAAACAAGATTTTTTGCATACACTATTAAACAATGTCCCTTTTTAGATTTGTAATTACTATATAATTAATAAATATGAAAAATAATTATTATATTATTAATTTTATTGTTACATTCTTCCACCCTTTTTGAAATTTCATCCTTGCAATTTTATTTACTTATTAAATAAGTGGGAATATATTTCCCTCGTAGTATTTTCTAATTCCCATATTGCTTCTTCAACCATTTGGTTTCTCCAAAAAACATTAATCATGTGAATTAACTCATTCTGTAATACTTGTTCTCTACAGTTATGAATCTGAATAGGATTTTCCCAATATGAAATTTTTTCTTCTAACTGAACAACATCATGGCTCAGAACATGAGATGAATAAGGAATATACTTTCTTAACATTGAAACATGAAAAAAAATTATGACCTGGCACAAACTAATAGGAAAATATTTCTTATTTCCTCTCTAGAAATTCATTCTAAATAGACATATATTATATGAAGCAACTTTTTAATCCTTAAATGCTTAACCATAAATTAAATAAATCATTTATGGGTATTCTATTAACATTATCCTAACCCCTAAAGTTATCTAAACATTTCTTTGATACAAATTGCAAAGATATAGCCTTTAAACATTACATAATCTAGTTAATTCGACTAGAATTTATTTTCCTAAATTCCCAAAGATATTTTAGGTTTATTGTTTTATAGAATTAAGTCATAACCTCATACATAGAAACTCATAAATTAAAAATTACACACCTATACTCAATATCCATTTTATTAACAATATTAAACTTTTAAAACAAAATAAGATTTATTTCTATAACAAAAATTCATAACTTTAAACTTGAATTATTATCTTCCTTTACCCATCCAAAAAACACATGAAATTTCTTTTAAAAAATTTAATAAGCTCAAAAATATTAGTAAGGGACATAAAAAATAGTAAAGAAACCATTATTCTATGAATTGAATCATTTTCACATAGTTATAAATTTTACACATAAAACATAATCTCTTTAGATTACTTTATGAAATCATAAATTTATTGTAAAAATATTACAAGAATAAATCATAAAGGTAACTTGTGAAATAATTTTCATATCACTCATACATATAAAGTAGATCTCTTGACTACATAGGGAGTAACCATCCTGGTTAATCTTAGAATAACCATCTCTATATATTCCCATAATCTCTTAGGAGAAACTTGAACAGCTACTCCACCCCTTTACCTAATTAATTAGACAGATATAATGGGATTACCTGTCCTCGATTTATCATGGAACAAGCCATCATCATAGAAATGACTAATTATATTTTAACATGATCATAACACATAAATCTTTCATAAAAGAAACATTCATAAGTAAAATAACTTTTCCATTTTGAAATCACATTTCATTTTTTCAAGTCACACACTCATAAATGAAAACACTTTATTTAAAAATAAAATTTTAAAATTTTAAAAGAATATTAAATCATTAAATCATCATGAAATTATTAAATTACCTTTATTTCATATATGTTAATAAAACTTTGTAAATTTTGTAAAAAGAGACATTAAAGAGGATTTTTTAAAGGAAAATTCCTTACCTCAGGTTTGAATTCCTTAAAACATGTTAAAATATATTGTATAATGGTTTAAAGAATGATATTAATTTTTTACAGAATGTTAGGTCCACTAGGCTAGATACCCTGAGAGGGGGTGAATCAAGGTATGAAAACTTAAAACAATTACCCCTTTTGATCTTTTTTTGTTGTTATACAAAACCTTCTTTTCTCTCTCCATCTCGTTGTAGTGTATAAATGAATCTTAAAGCATGCATAAGACACAACAATTTTACTTGGTTTACCCTCACTGGGGTACATCCAAGGAGCATACACCGGCGATGTGTTGATGTACCAAATATACTATAAGCACATTGTTGTCTACAAGTTTAGAGTGGACTCACTTTCCCTCCTAGTTTACAACCACTCACAATATGAAAGCTCGTTGCACTCTCAACTGAAGTGTGATCACTGCTTCTTCAGAAGATCCACTCACAGTTTGAAGAAATGTAGGACCCTTCATTATCTCTAATGAAATATGCATCCTTAACTGTTAATAGATTCTCTATTGACATACCACTTTCACCCACACATGAATCTCACTTTGCTCCGGGTGTACCAGGAAACCCAAATTTTCAGGCGCAACCCTTACTAATCCTTGCGCATAATTCCCTTGACTTGCACAAAAATACAATTTCTACACAATACCTATTTTACGCGCAACCATTTCATTTATGTGCAGCCTCTACACTTCCTTGCACATACTTTTCTGCTTTTGCATGCAATCCACTTTTTGTGCAGCAGTCTTCTTTTCCACTCAACCTCTGCTTTGGGCGCAAACAGTTATTTTCCTCACAAACTTGTTGTTTTCACGCAACTCTATTGTGCACTCCAATTTTGCATGCCAGATCTCGAATAATCTCCAAGTCTTGAACTTCTTCTAATGAGGGGGTCACTACATATTTATAGGCAAAATCGACCCCTGCGCGAAAAACCCTCATTGAGTGCGTAATTCACTTTGAGCATGAAAAATACATCTTCCATGCAACATCGTTTTTCACGCACTGCTCCAATATTTCACGCACCTCATGCCTTTTCCAATTTTTGAGGTTCTGCTATCAGAACACCTCTTGCGCAAAAAACACCAATCCTCTATTTCATGCACCACACTAATATTTCACGTACCATTTTCTTTTTTCATGCACCATGAAAATATTCCGCGCACCACTTTCCTTTTCGCACACCACGCAAATATTTCGTGCACCACTTTCCTTTTTCACACACCATGAAAATATTTCACGCACCACTTTTCTTTTTCGCGCACCTTTCTTTTCCAAAAACATGTCTCTCTATTTTCTGATTTTTAGGCCCAAAATTTTGGTAAACCCTGGAAAATGGAACCACCTTGTATCTGCCTTTTTTATACTGCCTCTAGATCATCCATTCCTTTATCAAGGTTTTTCAATCAAACATGGATAGCAAAAAACATCTCTTGAACCTAAAAAATTACCTTGTAAACCCCCTTTGTCAAGAAATTCTACATCATGGTCTTCTTTGTGGACAGACACAACATGGAGGCCCACTTTGTCAACAAACACAATCACCTCAAAAATGCTTCAATGGTGCCTTGAAGGATTTCTTCCCAACGCAAAACTGTGTTCATAATAATTATATTATATATTATCCTCTTATATCATCTTATCACCTGTTGGATAATAATATTTTGGTATTACCCCTGTTTCTACTGTTAATAGCCTTATCATGAATGTCGTGGTTCTTTCGCATTGGTTATAGATACATCACTTCCATAATTATATTAATGTTATAAATATCATTATTAATCATTTAATAAAATTTTATACCTATTATTAAATTTTGAACATGGAAAAGTAATCACAATGAATCCTGGATACGGTAGTTCGTACATATGCACAAGTGATTATATCATTCCATTAATGAGTGAATCGGGAAGAAAGTGGATTATATAATAAATATAAATAATTTATATAATTTCATAATTATCATATATATATCCTTTATTTTCATCATTATAACCATCCATGTAATGTGGTGATGAAAAACAAAACACACCACTATACATGGAGACGGTATGTCGTACATACGTGCTTTTGTTTTTTATAGGATGGATAAATAGTAGAATATAGTTTTCCCATAATCCTTGTAACATATCATCACATATATGATACTAGATTTATCACTTTATCATGGAAACAATATTTTAAGAGTAATTGGAGGAATAAATAATCTTGAAGGCGTCAATTGTAACGATTTCCTCTTCTTTGGCAGACTTCCTTTCATCTCTTCTTAAGGGATCTAGGGTTGGTCTTTTGGAAGGAAAAAACCTCAAGAACTTAAATAAGGATTTTTAAAAGAGAAATAAATAGATATTGATCGATATAGAAGGCTCAAGGTACTGAAATTAAGTGATGGAAAGAGATCCCTTTTATAATTGAGGTGAGAGGCACTTTTGGGAATTCTTAAAATATTAACTTATAATAAATTCATTTTCTATCCAAATATCACAAAATGTCCATAGATTCGAAGATAATATATGTTAAGGTGGTGATAACATCAACCAAAAAATTAGACATGTTTTCTTATTTTAACCATTATAATTTTGATTTTCCTTAGTTAATATATTTTAATTTTAATTATGGTAGCAATTTATTTAATATTAAAATATAGAAATTTTTACTTATATAATGTCAATTGGACCGAAAATGGTCAAATTATAAAATTTTAGACAAAAAAAAATCACTTAAAATTTTTAAATATTTTTTGATGAATTTTAAATAATTTAATATAATATTATTTTGATAAAATATCATTAGTGTCTATTTAGACACTATTCATTACATTGAAATGAAGAAAAATAAAACACAAGATAAATTCAAAATAAAATATTTAATATAATCCTAATATATCATAATAATTCAAAAAAATCATAGAGAACCTTAACTATTTAAAATTATATTTATTTTAATATTTTTATTATCTATAATTTGATTATTTCAATAATAAACTAATTATTGCATCATCGTTATATAATTATTTAAGGTAATTATTTATTCAATCAAAATTAAAAAAAATATGATGTATATAAATATTTTATATTTTAGAATAATATCTATAGTCAAATATATATTTATAATAACTCCATATTAAAAATAATGTAGTTATTATAAATATGAATGTGACATGCTTGTTTTTTCTTTAAATAAAATATTATAAATATCATAACCTCATCCAAATGACCCCAAAATTCAAAAATAAATATATATCATGAAAATAAGTTTATTAAGTTTAAAATGGGTAACCAACCTTTGTCCCCCTGTGGGAACATAAGAAATGTTTAAGACAAAGAAAGTGACATTTCATGATTTTCTTTAATTTAAATAATATTAAAGTCATTTTCATGGAAAAGTGCCCATTAAATAACTCAAATTATATCCTTGGGTATTAAGTGTCGAATATAATTCATCCAATAAAATTTAGGAATGTTTTAGAGTAATTTTTTAATCCTTATCATATTATTTTTATCTTAAGTTACCCAATTTACATTTAACAGTGGTAATAAAAATTTACCAAAGTTACTATTCATATTGACAAAAAATAAAAAGGATATATTCACTAAATTTAGACCTTATGAATAAAAATATTTAATCCATTTTTAAAAATTAAAATTACAAAAGTGGTAGAATTTAATTTAAAATTAAATCTGCAAAATGCACCAAAAATGTGTTTTTTAGAAAAACACCTCATTTTAAATATAAAATGTTTCTATACAAAATTCATGTATAAAGACCATTCCAAAAACCATAATTTGATTAATATAAATAATAAAATGAACTAATTAAAATTTCAAATTAAAACAAATCCCATTTTCACATTCTAAATAAAATATAATTTTTAATAAAACCAGTATGTTTTCTCTATTCATTAATAAATTAAACCTGTGAGAAAAATACCAAAAAAAATATACCAAATTAAATTTTCATATTCCAATTTAAAAAATAAATTTTATTTTTTAAAATAAAATTTATAGAAGTTTAATATTTGAGTTTTAAAATAAATGCATCATTAAAAGGTGATGAGATTTTTTTTTAGAAAAATATAACTTTTAAACATGAAACCAGATTTAACTCATAAAATATTAAACATAACGTCCATTTAAAAATTTAAAATTACTATATAATTAATAAATATAAAAAACAATTATTATATTATTATATAGGTTGTTAAACTAAAATACTTTTTATGTACTCACATTTTTAATAGAATTGATAGAATATTTTTGAATCAGTATGACTATGCTAAAGGACCAATAAATGTTTTAATATTGAATCTTGTAGAACTTTTAAAACTATTGTATTTATAAATTGTATATTAGATTTAGATTAATCTAGAAAATATATAGAAAATAAACTATTTAGAGATACAATAGGATTTTTTTATATTTCACTACTTGTATTCCTAATATAATGTTTTCAATTTTTTTAAGTGCAATATTTCAATCTAATTCTGAAGAATGTAATTTAAAGGATGATGAATGGATAATTATATATGTTAATTTATTTTTTAATAATATTTTGTTTTATTATAATCACAACTACTTTGATTTGATATCTAACTCTGATTCTGATTCTTGAGGCAATAGGATTAATAGAAAAAATAAACCTGGTATCTGTCTTTCACTTAGTATAAGTTTGATTTCATAGAGCTCTACAAAACAAAAATCATAACTTTATCCACAACTAAGGGTGATTAAATAGTTATTTCCAGATTTTTTGTTCTATATTTTTAATAAAATAAATGTTATATTATTTTAATCATTATTTTGATGAGATTATAATTTCTCATGATAAAAATTTTCCTATTTCAATATCTAAAAACCCATTACAGTATTCAAGAATAAAATATATTGAGGTTATATTTCATTTTATAAGAGATCATATTAATGATGGTTATATTATTATTTAAATTTTTCCAATAGAAAATCAACTTGCTAATATATTTACAAAACAGATTGATGTAGTGATGTTCTAGAATATAAAATTTTAAATTGGTATGATTAAGAAATAATTTTAATTGATATTTTTTATATTTTAATGATTTTAAATAATCATCTATACATATTGTTTTGAGTATATTTATTAGGAACAAATTTTCTTTATTAATGTTCAATTTTTTTTTCAATAAAATCTTTATTGTGGTATTAAAGTTATATTTAAGTTTAATGTTTTTAATAATAACATAGATTATTATTTCTCACTACTTTAATCTTATTTTTCAATATATATATATGAATAAATTAATGAGTTAAAAGACTATTGGTATGATTTTTCACATTATTTTTTAAAAAATTATCTATAAATTAAAGGAAATGATTAAAATATATTTATATAAAATTTTATTTTTATAAAATTTTGATCAATATGAAAATGGGGTAATTTATAAAAAATATGGTCTAGTTTTTTAATTTCCAATAAGAGAAAGATTTTTAATGATAATATTGAGATTAATTTATTGAAATATATTTTTTAGTATGAAAGTTTATTTATTATTATTTTTTAATTTATAATACCTCACATATTTATAATAAATTGTAATTAGAATGCTTTATTTTATACTGCTTCTTAATAGATTCCTAAATTTTAATGTTTCAATATTTTTCTAAATTTTTAAAATTCATTCAAAACTATTTTTATTGACTTAAATTTAAATATTTTCAAAATATTAACAAAGGAAAATTTCATATAAAAATGTTTTTATAGTTATATATTTTTATTTTTTTATAGTTTTAAAGAAATAAAAAATTTACATGAAAATATCAAAGTCATACAAAATTCTTAAATTCCTATGTTTTCATGTGATGTTATAAATTTTCATATAAAGTCATAGATTTTCATCAATAGTCTTATGAAATGAGTTCTTAATTCATACTGAATGTTTTATAAGGTCTTATAAATTTTATAAAATTTTAAAGCTACATTGAAGTCTTAAAAACCTCATAAGACTTACAAAATTATAATGAATTATATAATTTTGATTTCTTATGTAATAATAAAGTCAAAGACTATTTCAAAAATATGTATGTAAATTATTAGAATTGTTTATATGTAATATATTCATACATACATACATTTCTTTGTGATATTTTTTATTTTACTGTGTTGGATAGTATGAGTTTTGGAAAATCATTTAAAGTAATCAATTGGATGAAAAAATTATAGAGACCCATGCGAATAAAAGAATAGATTTCATAAAGTTAGCAATTTGTAATTTATTTGTAAATTTTGACTAATATAATTGGTCATGAGATGCTGATTAAAATATAATTTCAATGCTAATATATTTCTACATAGGCATGTTTCCTTTCATAGGGAGCTTCAACATTTGATCCTTATTATTTATTTGATTAAAGATACATCAATCTATGTCGTAATTGATTCTATGTTCTCGTTTTCTTTAGTTTCTTTCATATTTTCAATGATGTATTATTTTATCACCTATTTATTTTGTATTCAACGATTTATGTTTTTCCAATTCAAAAATCAAGTCTATGTTTTTTTATACCTCATAAAAATTTTCCATCTATTAAGTTCTAAATTACTAATAAAATTAAGATATTTCTTGGTTGTTCATTGATACATAAATAAGAATAGATAATTTGGGTTGTTTCTCAAAGTGAGAAAAATACATTGTCTATAAATATAACATCCCAAGTAAGTAATGAATAATATATGTTCTTATCTATGTCTATTTATGAATAAGATAGTGTTTTAGAGGCTTAAAAGGAGAATAAATCCAATCTTAAGCATGGAATACACTAATATTGTTTTACTGCCTTTTGATGGAAAACCATTTTTAAATCAAACTTTTGACAATTTATAAGCTCTATTTGTCAAAATAAACTTATTCTTTATGATTGGTACATTGAAATTTAATTTTAGTAAATTTTTGGTATTTTTCTGACAATGTTCATTTTTTAATGAATAGTGAAAAATACTGCATTTTACATCAAAACTGTTTGTTTTCATCTAATATAATTATATGGTTAGATTATATTTTTAATTGGTATTAATGTGTAATTTTAATATATTTTTACCATTGAATCCAATGGGGGTCATTAGGATTAATTTCACCTTGGACTTGGGCATAAACTAATGCCAAATTTTTCATAGATATTGTTTCAAAAAAACCCGCTATTTGTTTTGACAACGGGAATTATTTTTATATTAATTATTTCAATTTATGTGTTTTTAATTTGGTAAAATGGGTTACATATTTGGAATCATAAGGTCCAAATTATGTAATCAATACTCTTTTTTTTGGACATTATGAATAGTAATGACGGTAATTATCTTTAATTATCTTGATTATTGAGTAATCAAGTAGTTATGGATAATAAAATAATATCATAATAATAAAAAATGACACCAAAATGTGTCTTAATGCTACTGGTTGTCTCATGGCCGACCATGTTATTCCTTGTGACAAACTTTGGGACCCCATAGAATCACTTTTGTAGGAAAGTGACTTGTTATCTTTTTATTTTTTTAAAGAAAGTAAATATAACAAAGAATGTATCACCTGAGTAAAATATTTTTAATTTTGTCTAAATAGATTATATTTTAGACTATAAATATTCATTGTAAATATAAATATATTTCTACATCATATTATTTTTTTCATAATTTTGAGACATTAAATAAATTAAATTATTTATGACATCATGATCATGCAGCGATTACCTCATTATTTAACGATTTAAATAAAATAAAATGATAATGCAAAATCTAAGACCTGCACTTTTCAAAAACCTATTGGATGAGTATATCTAGAAACCTTATCACCTTATCCTCAAATTATATCAATGTGGTACCTTTTAAATCTGAAACTCATTTTCAAATAAAGTAACATTTCTTTACATTCCAAGAGTGCCCCTCCTCTCCTCTTATAAAAGGCCCCCACCTCTACCTCTTTCCCTACACTTCCAAAGCCTTTGGCTCGGCCAAACCATGCCCATTTTGTCTATCAACATCCCTATCTTACTCCTTGAAGCCCCAATTTGGGCAGAAGTCTTCCCAAGGAAGCCTTTGAGCTCAAACCAAAGGGAGTTACCCGATTTTAAGGTAATGTCTTCACTTGAGTCCTTTTGTTTTATTTTGCTTCTCTAACCCCCGAAAATCTTTTTATTCATTTATTTTGTAACAAATACAGTATATTAAATATACTAGGATGTTGTTATAATAAGGATTCTATCTACACTTACACACACCTACATCTAATGGTTAAATAACATACTGTTTCCGTGGTTGGCGAATTTCTGCCTCACGAAATGATGATTGTTCAATATTCTTCTAACACCTTAAAAGGTGGCCATTAAGATGACACTATATTTATATATGATATATAATATGTTTATGTTTTCCTTAATCTTCTTTATTTTTCATTTTTTTCATACCTTTATGGTTTCCATTATTGTTAAACGCGATATTTTCATTTTAGGAAGTGCGGACTACCGCCACCTCAAAGTGGTTTGATTCGTTAATTCCATATGTGGGACGTATAAAGGATGTAATTAATGATTTTATATATGATATCATAATGGAATTATAATATACCTTTATATCATTATGATTCCATTCCATAAAATACGAAATAGAAATGAAAGTAGCGTTCATGCGTACGTACGACTTACCGTCTCCATGAACGGTGCATTTCATTTCTTACCTCTAAAAGTTATGTAATATTATAAATGCATTTATATACTGGATATATATGATATATATGATATCTATATCATGATTATAACACTGGATATAATGGATACATGAACAACTTGTAATTATAAAGAGTTTATTTTTGACTCAAGTACCAATGATCGATAAAATGACTATTATTAACTTAAATAATTAAATAGTGTTCATGACATGGTAATAAGTGATATAAGAGGAATAATGAACTTGAAAAAGGTTCTTAAAAAAGTATAAATTAACTCCAGTTTATTATTCAGGACATTAAAGAATGATCGAGTCAAGTCGGACCCGAGGTATGGGACTTCGTCTCAGTCTCCTTTCATTGAGGCATATTATGTTTTATACACAACTTTATTTTATACGGTGTATAAAACCCTTTGACTTTTATGTTTACTCAAAAGGAATATTTTTATACTAAGCTTTTACTAAACGAAAAAAGGAATTTTTTGTTTTTGTCGTACGTATGCCGCGACAACGACTTCTCCGCTGCCGTGACCATTATTTGAGTTTCGACTTCCTCTACAAGCCATACCATTTTTTAAAGAAAAATAAATACCATGTTTTACTTTTCTTTTATTTTGGTATTTAAAAGGGTTTTGATAATGTTTTTATTATATCACTGTGTTATTGATATCTTATGATTGAAATGTGGAAATGTTATGTTTCCTTTATGCATGTTTTATGTGATATGACTATGTTATGGTTCTTGGGAATTGTTATGAAGAAGGGTGGTTCCGTGATAAACTAAGGGCAGGTGAGCCCGATATAGCTCTCCAATTCATTGGGTAACGTGAAGGAGTGAAACGTTAAGGTTTCTCCGAAGAGATTTAGGGAATATACTGTGATAGGTATTCCAAACACAACCAATAGGGTTACTCCCTACGTAAGAATGTTATGAATGCCTCAGGTTACCTTTATGTCTTATGATTTCTATGATTTATTCATGATTTTATGAGGTATGTTAAAGTGCCTATGTTTTATGGGTAAAGTATGATTTCATTCTTATGTATATATGAACTCATGTTTCCTTTCTATATTTTTATAACCCTTACGGAGGTTTTTATGCTCATCCCAAGTTTTTGAAATGTTTTTCACAGGTCAAGGGAACGTTACATGATAAGATGACAGTGTCAAGGAAGTGTCAAGAAAGAATCCATGTTTTATTTTCAATATGTTTCCGTTGATGGGAAAAATGAATACTATCTTTTATTGTAAACACTTTGTTCAAATGTGGGATGTAATGCATGTTTTATGGTCTAATTCTCTAAAACTCTAAACTTGAAAAGATCCTTAATGTGTAATCTTGTAATAACTCAAGATTAAGTAAGGTTTAAGGCTGGGGCCTTATTGTTGGTATCATAGTTCGGTTTAGATAACTTTAGGAGTTATAATTCTATTAAATTATTATCCAAAAAAGTTTTTTATGGTCAAATTGAAATGATAAACAATTTGAAGATTACCATGTTTCTTCATCTAAGACATGTTTGTTCTGAATGGTTTTCCGCAGAGGAAATAGGGAAATAGTGCTAGGAAGGCATACAGAAGGAAATAACCTTCCGAATCAGCATCATGAGATGGTCGGAATTGGAACTGAATAGTTTGTTTCAGTAATGGCGTAGTTGACTCAAGCGATAAATGGTGGTGGTATCCATGCATGAGATCAGCTAGATCAGCCGTAGAGGAACATGTCAGTGGTGGAACATTTCATGAGGAAACATCCCCCATCATTCAGAGGATCATCTGACCCTGTGTTAGCTGAAGGGTGGATTAAATCACTGGAGAAGATTTTCTATGTCATGGGGTGTTTAGACAATCAAAAGGTTAGTCCTGCTATTTACCGTTTGGAGGGTGAAGCAGATCAGTGGTGGTCGATGGTTAAAAATGTCAGGGATGCTGATGAGATTGATGCTCTCGACTGTGATGAATTTAAAGGTATGTTTCTTGAGAAGTATTTTCCTAAGGTTGTTTGAATTGGGATGGAAAAGCAATTCATGGAATTGAAGCAAGAGGAAGACTCAGTGGCTGCCTATGAAGAAAGGTTCACTCGATTGGCAAGGTATGCTCCAAATTTTATCTGAGACCTTGATAGTAAAATCAATCATTTTTACTGAGGATTAAATCCAAAATATCGAAGGGCATTAGCTTCTCATGAGTTCAAAAGTTATGAAAAGATTTTTCAATGTGCTGAGAAGGTTGAAATGGAGTTTTCTGATGATCAAGTGTTCTATAAGAACCAACAGAAGAAGAGACCGAGGTGGCATGAGAAAGGAAAGAATTATTCAAAAAGTTCTGACGGTAAGAAAACTAAGTTTCCAGTTTGTGATAAATGTGGTAAAAGGCATGCTGGGGAATGTATTCTGAATTCTGGAAAGTGCTACCGATGTGGTAATATGGGACATAAGGCTCGTGATTGCACTGAAAAAGATCAAGGTGATGGTAAGTCCAAATTTGGTTTACAGTTAGTGAAATGTTTTAAGTGCAATGAGATGGGTCACTATGCGAATGATTGTCCGACAAAGAGCATAAGTGATGGGAATCAGTTAGACTACAAGCAGAAAGGGGTGGTGAAATCCTTTGAAACTACTTCAGCTGATGTCGGGCCATAAAATGAAGTTATATTAGGTACTTTGTTTGTTTTTTCAGATTATGCCAGTGTGTTTTTTGATTTGGGGTCTACACATTCTTTCATCTCTGAAAACTTTTCTAGTAAGATGGGAATACCATCTCAATAAATGACTCCTGAACTTGTGGTAAAAACACCTGGGGGAAATGTTGAGGCAAAAAGAATTGATAAGAATCTTCCTATCCTTATCTGTGGAAAGAAGCTACTTGCAAACCTTATTGTTTTACCTCTATTAGAGTTTGATGTTATCCTGGGTATGTATTGGCTCTCTATTTAGCATGCTAAGATTAACTGTAGAGCTAAAGAAGTTTCTTTTCAGAAATACTTTCAGTTTGTGTACAAGAATGAACCCTTACTGTTGATAACATATCAAAAGGATGAGAAACTTGTAAAAGATGGAAATGAGTGTTACCTTGAACACATCGTTGAAAACAAGGGAACTATTCAGATTAATGATTTGCCAGTGGTAAATGAGTATCCTGATGTTTTTCCTGATGAGTTTTCTGGAATAATACTAGATCGAGAAGTTGAGTTTACTGTTGACTTAGTTCCTGATGCTAAGACAATTTCAAAACCCCCTTATTGAATGGCTCAAATTGAACTTTTAGAGTTGAAGGACCAATTGCAAGATTTATTAGATAAAGGTTTCATTCGACCTAGCACATCACCATGGGGTTCTCCTGTTTTATTTTTTTAAAAGAAAGATGGTTCAATGAGACTTTACATTGATTATAGATCCTTGAATAACATCACTGTTAAGAACAAATATCCTTTGCCTCATATCGATGATTTGTTTGATCAACTTCAGGGAGCTCAGTATTTTTCATAGATTGACCTGAGATCGGGGTACCATCAGTTGAAGGTAAAGGAAGTAGATGTTCCAAAGACCGCGTTTCGTACAAGATATGGCCATTATGAATTTGTAGAAATTCTTTTTGGGATAACCAATGCACCTGCTGTATTCATGGAATTAATGAATAGAATTTTCCATGAGTTCTTGGATAAGTTTGTGGTTGTTTTATTGATGATATTTTGGTATTTTCTACAAGTAAAGAGGAGCATGAAAGTCATTTAAGGGTTATTTTGCAAACCTTGAAAGAAAAGAAACTGTATGGGAAATTCAGAAAGTGTGAGTTTTGGTTGCAAAAAATTTCTTTCCTTGGTCACACTGTTTCTAAAGATGGGATAATTGTTGATCCTTCTAAAAAAAGTTGTTGAAAAAGGGACAAGACCCACAAATGTAACTGAGATTCGTAGTTTCCTTGGTTTGGCAGGATATTACCGAAGGTTTGATAGAAATTTTTCCTGGTTATCTAGTCCAATGACTAAGCTAACTCGGAAGGGTGTTATGTTTATCTGGAAAAAATAATGTGATGATTGTTTTCAGGTGTTGAAAAGAAGATTGGTGAATGCTCTAGTTTTGGCACTACCTTCCAGGAATGGTGAGTTTTTATCTACAGTGATGCTTTATTGAAAGTACTTGGTTGCGTCCAAATGCAGAATGATCAGGTAATTACTTATGCTTCACGATAGTTGAAAAATCATGAGGTAAATTACCCTACACATGATTTGGAATTAACTGCAGTTGTTTTTTCTCTAAAAATTTGGAGGCATGATTTGTATGGAGTAAAGTGTGAAATATATACTGATCACAAAAGTTTAAAGTATATATTCACTCAGAAAGAATTGAACATGAGACAGAGGAGATGTCTAGAATTAATAAAGGATTATTATTGTACAATTCATTACCATCCGGGAAAAGAAAATAAAGTGGATCATGCTTTGAGTCGAAAAAGTAATGATTCATTAACAATGTTGTGTTTGGAACATGATCCTTTGGTTAAGGATTTGATGAACTTTGGCATAGAAGTTGTTGGTTTAGGATGTCCTTCAATTTTGTTTCAAGTATCAGTGAAATATTCTCTATCAGACAAAATCAAGAAAGCACAGAAGCAAGACAGTGAGTTGCAGAAAAAGGTAGAGCTGGTTCAAAAAGGTAAGTTGTCTGAATTCAACATTGATAATGATTGCGTTTTGAGATTTGGGAAGAGATTGTGTGTGCCTCGTGATTCACAGTTGAAGAGAGAGTTGTTATGTGAAGCTCATAGTTCTCTGTTTTTAGTTCATCCTGGTAGTACTAAGATGTACAAGGATCTACGGGAGTATTACTGGTGGGATGGAATGAAAAGAGATATTGCTGATTTTACTGTGAAGTGTTTGACATGTCAACAGGTTAAAGCAGAGTAGCAGTTACCGAAAGGGATGCTTCAGCCTTTACCAGTGCCAGAGTGGAAATGAAAGAATATATCCTTGGACTTCGTTGTGGGATTGTCAAAGACACCTCAAGGTAATAATGCAATCTGGGCTATTGTTGATCTCTTGACTAAATTTTCTCATTTCCTTGCCATACGAGATAATTTTTCTCTAGATCAACTTTCTCGTTTGTATCTTAAAGAGATAGTCAGGTTGCATGGAGTTCCTCTATCCATTGTATTCGATCGTGATCCCAGGTTTACTTCTAATTTTTGGAAGGGCCTTCAAAATTCATTGGGTACTGAATTAAATATTTGTACAGCTTTTCATCCGCAATCAGATGGGCAGTCAGAAAGAACGATTCAGACGTTGGAGGATATTCTACGGGCTTGTTCGATAGATTATCAGGGAAGTTGGGACCAACATATTTCTTTGGTTTAATTTTCATATAATAACAATTTTCATTCTAGTATACAGATGGAACCATTTGAGGCATTATATGGGAAGCGGTGTCAAACTCCAGCTTTCTGGGATGAAGTGGGTGAAAGGAATCTGATGGGACCAGAATTGGTAGAAGAATTGGTAGAAAAAGTTCAGCTGATACAGATACACATGAGAACAGCTCGGAGCAGGCAGAAAAGTTATGCGGACAACAGGAGGAAGGATCTCTCTTTTGAGGTAGGTGATCATGTTTTTCTCAAAGTCTCACCATGGAAAAGTGTGATGCGATTTGGTAAGAAAGGAAAGCTGAGTCCAAGGTTCATTGGACCATATGAAATTCTGTAGAGAGTTTGATTAGTTGCTTACCGAGTGGCTTTACCTCTGAGTTTATCTTAGGTACACAATGTTTTTCATGTTTCAATGTTAAGGAAGTACATGCCAGATCCATCTCATGTTTTGAGTCCAGAGGTAGTTCAGCTAGAAGAGAACCTATCTTATGAGGAAAAAACGGTCTAGATTATTGAATATAGGGAGCAAGTGTTATGGAATAAGGTTATTCATTAGGTAAAGGTTTTGTGGAAAACCACATGATTGAAGAGGCAACATGGGAATCTTAAAATACAATGAGGGCTAAATACCCCCACTTATTCGATAAGTAAATAAATTGCTGGGACGCAATTTTTTAAAGGGGGGAAGGATGTAACATCTCAAGTAAGTAATGAATAATATATGTTCTTATCTATGTCTATTTATGAATAAGATAGTGTTTTAGAGGCTTAAAATGAGAAGAAATCCAATCTTAAGCATGGAATACACTAATATTATTTTACTGCCTTTTGATGGAAAACCATTTTTAAATCACACTTTTGACAATTTTATAAGCTCTATTTGTCAAAATAATCTTATTATTTATGATTGGAACATTGAAATTTACTTTGGGTAAATTTTTGGTATTTTTCTGACAATGTTCATTTTTTAATGAATAGTGAAAAATACTGCATTTTACATCAAAACTGTTTTTCATCTAATTTAATTACATGGTTAGATTATATTTTTAATTGTTCATAAAGTGTAACTTGAATATATTTTTACCATTTAATCCAATGGTGGTCATTAGGATTAATTTCACCTTGGAATTGGGCATAAACTAATCCAAATCTTTTCATAGATATTGTTTCAAAAAAACCCGCTATTTGTTTTGACAATGGGAATTATTTTTATATTAATTATTGCAATATCTATGTTTAAAATTTGGTAAAATGGATTAAATATTTTTAATAATAAGGTCCAAATTATGTAATGAAGACTCTTTTGTTTTTGGATATTATGAATATTAACTGTGGTAATTATCTTTAATTATCTTGATTAGTGAGTTATCGGGTAGTTAAGGATAATAAAATAATATCATAATAATAAAAAATGACACCAACATGTTTCCTAATGCTACTGGTTGTCTAATGGTCGACTATGGGATGCCTCGTTCCAAACTTGGGAACCCCATGGAATCACTTTTGTGGGAAAGTGACTTGTTATCTTTTTATTTTTTTAAAGAAAGTAAATATAACAAAGAATGTATCACCTCAGTAAATTATTTTTAATTTTGTCTACACAGATGATATTTTAGACTATAAATATTCATTGTAAAGATAAATATATTTCCTACATCATATTATTTTTTTTCATAATTTTTAGACATTAAATAAATTAAATTATTTATGACATCATGATGATGCAGCGATTACCTCATTATTTAACGATTTAAATAAAATAAAAAGATAATGTAAAATATAAGACCTACACTTGTCAAAAACCTATTGGATGAGTATATCTAGAAACCTTATCAACTTATCCTCGAATTATATCAATGTGGGACCTTTTAAATCCGAAACTCATTTTCAAATAAAGTAATATTTCTTTACTTTCCAAGAGTGCCCCTTCTATCCTCTTGTAAAAGACCCCCACCTCTACCTCTTTACCCACACTTATGAAGCCTTTGGCTCGGCCAACCCCTACCCATTTTGTCTCTCCAAATCCCTCTATTACTCCTTGAAGACTCACTTTGGGCAGAAGTCTTCCCAAGGAAGCCTTTGAACTCAAACCAAAGGGAGTTACCTGATTTTAAGGTAAAGTCTTCACTTGAGTCCTTTTGTTTTATTTTGATTCTCCAACCCCTTAAACTCTTTTTATTCATTTATTTTGTAACAACTCCAGTATCTTCAATATACTAGGATTTTTTTATAAGAAGGATTCGAGCTACACTTACACACACCTGCATCTAATTGTTAAAGAACATACTGTTTCCGTGGTTGGTAAATTTATGCCTCACGAAACGATGATTGTTCAATATTCTTCTATCACCTTCAAAGGCGGACATTAAGATGAAACTATATTTATATATGATATATAATATGTTTATGTTTTCTTTAAGCTTCTGTATTTTTCATTTTTTCATACCTTTATGGTTTCCATTATGTTTAAACGCAATATTTTCATTTTAGGAAGTGCGGACTACCGCCGCCTCAAAGTGATTTGATTCGTTAATGCCATATGTGGGATGCATAAATGATGTAATTAATTATATTATATATGATATCATAATAGAAGTATAATATACCTTTATATCATTATGATTCCATTCCATAAAATACGAAATAGAAATAAAAGTCGCATTCATGCGTACGTACGGCTTACCGTCTCCATGAATGGTGTATTTCATTTCTTACCTCTAAACGTTATGTAATATTATAAATGCATGTATATACTAGATATATATGATATATATGATATATAAATCATGAGTATAACTCTGGATATAATTTATACATGAACAACTTGTAATTATAAAGAGTTTATTTTTGACTCAAGTACCAATGATCGATAAAATGACCGTTATTAACTTAAATAATTACATAGTGTTCATGACATGGTAATATGTGATATAAAAGTAATAAAGAACTTGAAAAAGGTTTTTAAGAAAGTATAAATTAACTCACGTTTATTATTTAGGACATTAAAGAATGATCAAGTCAAGTCAGACCCGAGGTATGGGACTTCGTCTCAATCTCCATTCATTGAGGCATATTATGTTTTATACACAACTTTATTTTATACGGTGTATAAACCCCTTTTACTTTTATGTTTGCTCAAAAGGAATCTTTTTATGCGAAGATTTTACTAAACGAAAAAAGGTAATTTTTTGTTTTTGTCGTACGTATGTGGCGACAACGACTTCTCCGCCGCCGTGACCATTTTTTGAGTTTCGACTTCCTCTACAAGCCATACCTTTTTTAAAGAAAAATAAATACCATGTTTTAATTTTCTTTTATTTTGGTATTTAAAATGGTTTTGATAATGTTTTTATTATATCACTGTGTTATTGATATCTTATGATTGAAATGTGGAAATGTTATGTTTCTTTTATGCATGTTTTATGTGATACGACTATGTTATGGTTCTTGGGCATTGTTATGAAGACGGGTGATTCCGTGATAAACTAAGGGCAGGTGAGCTTGATATAGATCTCCAATGCATTGGGTAACGCGAAGGAGTGAACCATTAAGGTTTCTCCGAAGAGATTTAGGGAATATACTGTGATGGTTATTCCAAACATAACCAAGAGGGTTACTCCCTACATAACAATGTTATGAATGCATCAAGTTACCTTTATGTCTTATGATTTCTATGATTTATTCATGATTTGATGAGGTATGTTAAAGTGCCTATGTTTTATGGGTAAAGTATGATTTCATTCTTATGTATATATGAACTCATGTTTCCTTTCCATATTTTTATAACCCTTACTGAGATTTTTATGCTCATCCCAAGTTTTTGAAATGTTTTTCACAGGTCAAGGGAAAGGTACATGATAAGATGATAGTGTCAAGGAAGTGTCAAGAAAGAATCCATGTTTTATTTTCAATATGTTTCCGTTGATGGGAAAAATGAATACTATCTTTTATTTTAACCACTTTGTTTAATTGTGGGATGTAATGCATGTTTTATGTTCTAATTCTCTAAAACTCTAAACATGAAAAGATCCTCAATGTGTAATCTTGTAATAACTCAAGATTAAGTAAGGTTTAAGGATGGGGCCTTATAATAAAAGGCTATCACTATTTTTTAAAAGTGTGGTTTTATATTTGTGGGTTCCATATCACTTTTTTAGTAAGATGGTATTAGAGAGTAGGTGTAGGATCTCTTAATCTAATCTAATATAAAAATACAATTTTAAATTTTTTTTGTTTAATATTTTACTAGAATGATGAACTTAAATTTAATTTCTTAATCAATTTATTTTTCTTTGAATGCACATATTTTTTCAACTTAATGTAAATATATACTATAATTTATTATTATTTTTAAAATTTTCAATGTTTTATTCACCCACCTTCTAAACAATGTCCAAATTTTAAACTTTGAAAACAAATTTTTGTATTATTTAGTTAACTATGTTTTATATCATTCAAGTAACAAGAATCTATTGAGGTTTCTTGTGTTGGTTTATTCCAACTACAACACACTTATAGATATATTTTATATTGATCACATAACTTATATTCTAAATTTATATAATTAATTGATATTTTTTATAAAACTTTATTTTTCATGTAGCATTATAATGCAAAAATTAAGGAGGATATATATGTTTAATCTTTCTCTATTATATTTTATTTAATAGATTTGTATATTTTAAATACCTAATAAACAATACACTCTTATAAAAACCCTATATTATATAACAATTTTTCTATATATAAATTTATTTATGATTGATTATATTTGTTGACTCACTTTAATTTCCATTTAAAATATGAACAGTCACCTTAATATTCTATTCCTATGGTGAAGTTTTATTTCTTTTTCTTCATGAAAGGAATTTCCTAAAATAATTTCTATTTAGTAATGTATTATTTTTAGGTTTTTGTATATAAAATCACTATCATAGGTCATTTCATGGATAACAGTGTTGTTTTTACATAAAAGTTATTCATATGGTATGTTTATTTTGATTAAAATCTTGACTTTCATTAAATATCCATTCATTCTTATGTTCATTCACTTTGTGATTTTCAATACAGTGGGAAATGTGTTAAAACATATTTATATAATTGGAGTGATGTAGGTATTAGTGGTTGTTGTTGTGTAGATTTATTATAACAAAATTAGTTGGTAGGATATTCATGAATTATTACATGGTTGGAGAATTCCAATGAATCTAGACCAATTGTTAGATATTTTAATACATTTTATGTTATCTATATCCATGAATTTGTATGGTATTTTACCATTTCACTAAAAACCTTCTACCTCGATATGTGATGCGACATTGTTACTTAATTTTATTAAAATCACATTGGATATATTTTTTTCTACATGATAATTGTGTCATTTATTATATATATCCATTGATATAATTATCGAAAAATATACTTTGTAATTTCATATTGCGGGAGTATAAAAAATTAGCAGTTATATAATAACTATATTTTATGTGAATCATTGTCTCAATAACTGATGATTTATTTAATTTTTTTTAATAAATTTATCTACTTTCAAATTTGTTTCACTCTAGTTTTAGAATCATTTTCATAAATTTTTATCAAAATAATAATATATGTAAACATATAGACATTTGGTTGGTTAATATTTCTATGCCCTTATTCTTTGTTGGACCATTCCATTTAGCCTTCCCAACTGTTTGGTCATTATCATTTGTAGAGGAGATATTCTTTATGGTATTAATCTTTGCTATTAAGATCAACTATAGTTTTTATTTTTCTTATTTTTTATAAATTATGAAGAATTAAATGTTAACTATTTTAGGTAGGTAGATTCCTAGGAGAAGGTTCATATATTTGTAAATTGAGGTAAATGATGAACACATTATGTTGATTAGAATATAGTGATATGGATTCATTATAAACTTCTCAAATTAGTGAATATTTTAGTTTTTTATCTATTATGCTCATGTTTTCCCACATTAAATCCTTATTTTTACCTCATTTTAGTCATTAATTTAAATTTTCCTATGTTTAAAATCTCTTAGGAAATTAAATCCTAAAAGAAAAAATTTTATTTCACTTTTTGATGTCCCAATAACCTCATTCTCAAGCATATTTTTTTTTCATTTTCTCTATGGTGGGATTTTTTTAGTGTAGAACTGGAACAATGTTAATAATAATTTTTACACTAGAATTAGATAGAGGAAAGAGGCTTGATGTAGGTGTTTTTATGATTATATACACATATAGTGATGGTGATGGTTTTAATTTATTCATACATATTGGTGGGAATTGATTCCTTGAAATAGGAATTTTATCCCCAAAAGTATTTAGTTGAATTAAATAAGTATTTATTGAATTAAAAAAATACATCTATTTCCATTTAATTACTATAGTAAAAGGACACATCATAGTAAAATATTTTATGGATGATGTAGTAGGATCAGTTCAGGTTACTCAAAATTTCTATATTGATTATTTTTGGTTGTATAGATTTGCAAGATTTACATATTAAGTGTAACAAAGGATAATAACTAGTATATATGTCTTCTCATTATTGTCTAGTTAGTAGTTTGGTGCATGTTGAAGGTTTCCTTAAATAAATATATGACTGATTAGTTAGGTTTAATTTTTAGTTATCTATTGATTACAATACTAATGATTCTCTATTGCTACCAAATTTTATTCTTGAATTTTTGAATTTATCACCCTTATAATTTTTAAATATATTCTCCAAGTATTCAATTTGAATTAGGAATGATTTTTTTAATTTTCAATTATATATATTTATATATATATGTTATATGATATTTATACATTTATTTTATAAATGTTCAATAATAATAATATTTATAGATTATAATTTTATTATTTTATGTAAAAATAAATAAAAATAAATATATAGTGATAATATATATAATTATAAATATATAGATTATATTATACATAAAAATTATTTAACTAAATTATAAATAATTATATAAACACACGCACACTTATAAATATATATATATATATATATATATATATATATATATTAATAATACATTAATATAATTAATTTATATATTTTTAATTAAGTTGATGTTATGATGAATATATAGTGTTTCTAAATATTTACATCATAACTCCCCCCCCACACACACACTTATTTTGGGTGGATTATCCTTCCAAAATAACTTTATTAATTAAGAAATATTTCAATCCACTCCAAAAATTGGCAATTTTTATACTAATAGATTCTAATCACTTCTGAATTATTATTTTTCTCGGGAGGGACATATATTTGTCCCAAAAAAATTTATTAAATATATATATATATAATAATTCTAATAGTATATATCTTTAATAATAATAATGATAATATATTGTAAAAAATTATACTATATTAGTAATTTATGTTATAATAAATAATTATAATAATAACATGATGCTAATAATAAGTATACTATTATTATAACATTAATAAAAAATAAAATTATTCTATATATAAATATAAAAAAACTATTTTATTATTATTATTATTATAATTCTATCATTAATAATAGATATTATTTTGTTAAAATGATGATAATAATTATAATAAGTTTTATTATATATGTTATATTATAATAAATATGATATTAAGTAATAATTTTTTTAATAGTATTCCCATATTGTTTATAATATAATAATTTCATTATTTTAACAACACACACACACAGAGATATACAGACAGACATATTTAAATTTTCCTACTTAATGAAATAGATATATAAATATATCTAAGTCAATAAATTCATTCATATATATGTTTATATATATATATATCCATATGTGTCTATGTAAATTGTAAATACATTAATATTTATCTACTTAATTAAAATAAATATTTATTATTATACTTTTAATTACAAAAATAATCAACTATATATATACAGAACTATGGTTGTTTAATTTATATCATACAAATTAGGATTGTATCCTTAAAAGAACTCTTGTATTAGATAGATTATCTGGGATGGATTTAAATTCATCCTATATTATTTCATGGAAAGTGAAAAGTTTTTAATGTCCAGGAATAATAATTTATTTATGAAAGATTTTAAATCCTTCCCAAACAATCCATGTATAAAATATGAGTCTCCAATAATATGGGAAAAATTTAAATCAAAACATGATAATATAGCTTAGAAAATAATAATTTTATTTGGACTGGATCTGATTTCCATCATAGAGGATATATCTTAGATATCAAAATTTTGTATTTTATCTTTAAATGTGGAAAATTGGCTCGATCATGGGGCTATGGGAGTGATGGACTGGTGGAATAGCCATGAGACACACATAGATCAATTTATATTCCATTCACTATATTTTTGGTTTTGTTATGTACACTTTGTTTTTAGTTTTGATTTCATGTTATATTTTTTAGGGTTTACTATTAGGCTTTTGGAGGTTTTTATATATTATATCATTTTCATTATTATATTAAAAAAGTTAAATTTTTCTTATTCCGCCTATGATACCATCAACACTCACTGTTAAATCATAGAGATGGAGATACAATTTCAGACATTATCACATGTCAGTTTAGGTATAATGGTTAGGTATTCTGGGTGATATGGTACAAAAGGGTACTAATGAATGGTCATGTAGATGGGTCAGTGGTAAGTGGAGCTAGGATCATTATAATATCAGAATTTTTCCATAAATGTACTTGATTATACCATTTATGGTGGGACCTAAAATTATCATGGGAAGTCTATGATTCGATGGTATCATCCTCACTTTAATGGGTTGTATTTTTTTATAATTTATCATGGTCAATTTAATTGAGATTAATTTTTAAAGGATATTAATTAATATTTTGAGCCTCCTAAATTATGAACTATTCCAAATAGATTTGGTGCCTTATATAAACATTTAAATGTACCCAAATGGCTATTAGTGTTGATATAATTAACTATAATTGTCTTCAAATCCTTTTTATCTATTTTCACTTGTCGGTCAATGATAGATGCTATAATGTTTTATTATATCAAGTGATGTATGATGATATATGTAATGATGTGAAAAAAAGATTAAAATAAATAATTTAAAATTATAAAGTAGTGTTTTACAATAATTCAAAGAAAAAAGCGAAGGTGGAGAGCTGATTTCATGATGAAGATACTAGGGAAGAGAAGTTCCAAGTAGTTATTCTGGGTTGTATGTAATGTTTGAAGCCTACGAGCAATTAATTACTCTAAGGCCTACGGGCCATGTAATACTTATACCTACGGGCCTTGTAAGGGATCCACCTCACCCCTTGAAAGGAGGATTATCAAAATCAATAAAAAAATGAAGGCCTTTGGGCCATTGGAGACAAATAAAAATGCTACAATGATTTCAAAGTGGAAGAAGTTTTAAAATAATTCATTTGAATAGTTTTAAGTGAAATAAATTTGGTTTCCACTATATTGTAATAATTTTATAATGAAAATTAATTTTTTAATTGGACTTGAAACTTATGAGTTTATATTCAAATATTTTCATGAAATTATAAAAATGAGTATTAGAAATTCATATAGTCATAATAGTTTGGGAACAAGAAATATTTCCATTGTTATTAACTCTTTGATAAACATAGGATTTTGTTATATAATTGACCTTATCAAATGGTTTATACATGATTTTCATTGATGGAATTTTATTGTGTAGCATGTTATATATATTATTACTAATGATAAATTTTTTGAGTAAGCCTGTAATTGATTGTGTCAGAGTTCTATAAAGTATAGAAAAACTTTTATTAATTTGAAAACCAATAAATATTTTTCATACCTAATTTCAAATTTATAATTCCAATTGTAAAATAATAACTTGGTTTATGATTAATCTTATGGATTAGAGTTTTTCATTATTAATTTAATGTGATATATCAAATTTATATTAGTTTTTTTTCCTTTTTAAAAGTCTCTTTGATGGAAAAATTTGTTTGTTTTTATTTATAAAATGTTCCATTGAATTTTGTTTTTATAAAACACTAATTCTATTTGGTTTGGGATATATTGAAATTTTTTTAATGTATTCTAAATATGGGTGTTCTTATTTGTTTACCTTTTTAATTAATAGGGTATTTTGTAAAATAAAGGATTCATATACTTCTTTTATGGTTAGATCCTTCTATTGATTATTAAATATTTTGAGGGAAAATGGTTATCAATTTTATTTGTCTGTTGAAAATGGTTAAAATGCAATATAATATTATGTGTCATTTTATTATAATAAGAAAAATGATTTATCTATGTTTATTTTTTTATTTGAATATATTTCATGGAGTTTTTCATAAGAGATGTTATAACAACCAAATCCATAAACAAATATTATTTAGTGAAATTTAACACAATTTACAACAAATATAAGCCAAGGATCTATGGTATATTGTCTTTGGAGGATTATACACATAAACATGTCATTTTAAATGATAACATCATTTTCATTATTTAATCTCCATAGAATTATCATAAATACCATAGGTCCTGTTTATACTGTATAGGATAACATGGGGACATATATAAGGGAAAAGGTCTACTAGAAATGCCAATAAGGTAATAAAACTGATAAAGGATCATAATATGGGAGTAATAACATGATATCATAATGAAAATGATGATAACTAAAGAACCAGGGTATAAGAAACTGATAACATAAGAGCATAGAGTAAACATGATCATATCATAAGATCTTGTGATCATAGTAAATGTGTAAACTAATTAAAATATGAAATCATAATCACAATTCAATGTTATTTACATTGTTAACATAACATAGTTGGCTAGTCTAACTACCCACACACCATAGTTGTCTAGGTTCACTTCCCATACACCATGAAATATCATGATATGGTAACATTATCCAATTCATTGGAGGGATACATAATTATGATCCCATTGATAAAATAATTATAATCTAAGATATGTGTTCTACGTGGAGAAAATAAACCTTGGATAAGTTGAATACATGGTAAAAACCCATGAGAAAGAACTTGGTTTCAAGATCTTACCTCAAAAATATCTAAATGCTAAAACATAAGGATTCCCAAGAGAAAAAAGAATTAAATCTCTTAATAAATTCATATGTAAATATAACATATCATGTTCATGGTGTCCCTTGGTAGAAATATTCTTGAGAATGTTTGAATATGAAATAATAAAAAATGAACCACTTTTGTTATGGTTTTTGAAATAAGAAAAGGATATTTTGTAGAAACTAGATAATAATTTTTCTTTAAAACTAGAATTTATCTTGGATAGTTATAAATAAATAAATTCATGATTTTATAAGATATTAAATAATAAAAAACCTTTTATGGGGGTAATAGTTGATGTGAAATAACAAAATTTAAAATCCCCTTAAATTGGGTTTCATTAAAAAAATTTATTTTGAAGGAAACTTAAAACATGTATAGCCCTATAAATTTAAGGGATTTTGAAATAGGTATATATTTAAGGAAATTATATAAAAAAATAATTTCTTGAGATTATTTTGTTATGAACATGAGAAAAATAAATAGAAATCATAACCAGAAAGTTATAATGGGAGTACATAAGATCCCTTACCATTATCTTTGAAAGCATTTGTCACTTGTACTTAACTGATTGTATATTTAAATTAAGTTAATTAAAAACTTAATAACATATTTATTCATCTATCATTATTTTACTAGGGTATATTTATTTTCAAAAAAAATCATTTTTTTTAAATCTTTTACGCTTTTATCGGTTACTTGAGGGGGATTGGTTTATTTTCATATGATTCTATTGACATGTTGGACATGGTTATGTTTATCTTAAAAATAAATTCAAAACCTTTAGAAAATAAATAGAGTTATAAATATAATTTTTTAATATAAAAAACAGTTCCAAAGTCATACATGTTATAAGATAATGGAAAAAAATATGTCCTTGAAGTGGTGGTAGTAGTTTTCACGTACAAAATGAAAACATTTTAATTTTTTCCATAAAATATGAGGGATGTAGAAAAAAATGATTAATAATTTTAGAGATATAATTGAGACATAAAAAACATATTTATTAACCATTTTCATCCTTGGTACTATCCATGAATGGTAATGATTAAAAACAAACTGCATCACTTTGTGGTGGAGGTAGTCCGCACAAAGGCACAATCGATGCATATGATTTTCTTACTGGATGCTTGAGGAAGAATAATTTTTTTAAATAAATGTAATAAAACATAATAAAATAAATTATACTAAAACCATTTTAATGGGGTTAGGGATGATAATGATAATAAAAATTATTAAATAAAGAGAAATAAGAATAAATACACACATCATGATCATAGATTTTTCTTCAAATTCACATTTAAAATGAAATTATTAAGCTAACTAAAGAGGTAAAATGGATTAGGTTGATGGGATACTGTTGTTGAGAAGTAAATGGATATATTTATGTAAAGTAAAACAAAGTAAAGTGTGTAACTTAAAGGGGTGGGATTTCCCCCTTTTATATGTGATGTAAAGGGTAGTTTTGTAAACATCTTCACTTATTAAAATATTTATTTACACTATGAAATTGTAAAATAAATCCGTAGTTAAAAATTAAGGATTATGGGCCATGATATCAATGAAAATAATGTGATACACTCATTTTTGAGATACCCTTTAGTTATTATGGGATTTTTATTTCCACATTTCCATTTACCCTTGTGTACTTTTACTAAGGTAACATTTATTTCCCCCTAGGTTAACAAATTCTACTGATCTCAATTATTATTTATATTCCAACATAATTCTATTAATATAATCATAGATAATATTTTATTTTTTTAATGAAAATTAATCTAATTAATAATTTATTTTAAAATATGTTTGATTAATGCTTAAAAACTATATTTGATATAATCATGTTTTTAAGCATAAATTTTTTTGTGTGAGTTAAATTTTTTAATTTAAAAAAAAATATGACATAAATTTATTTATTATGAATAAAATAAAGGTTACGATACATTAAAATTTATCCATAAATGAATTATACAAAAATATTAATCAATTAAAGGAAAATCCATAAAACATTTTTCTTTTTTAATGTAACCTTTTAAATTAGTTTTAAAAATGTTAGTCATGGGTTCCCTAATATCAAATAGTATTTTAAAAAGAATAATTTAATTAATTAACTGATTATTTTATCACATAAATGGATTTTTACCTTCCTGATAATTCTTATATATAGATAAATTCATGAAAATTATATTTTTTTAAATACTGCATTCTCGACTCAAAATTGACATTTTATGAAAATGCTCAAAAATTGATATTAATAAAATTTTGATATTAAAAATTAAAAAAAATTATCTAGTTATATTTCTAAAATTATACATTAAACTTTTAATTGAAAATGCATAATATACAAATAAAACACTTTTATTGACAAAAGTGTTAGAAACAATTTTGTTTCTAACACTATTTTTTTAAGATATTCCAATTGAAATAATTTCAATACATTATATAATATATTGTTACATAATAAGAAAATTTTAATGGTGATAAACTTATTTTAATAATGTATCATAATTTTCATTTTAGTGTGTGAAAAGAAAGTTTTTTAATTTAAAGGGAATATATATATTGAAATATGAGGATGTTATATTCATCCCCCATTAATAAAATTTTCCATAAAATATCAATATAAATACTTAGGTGAAAATAGATAAGGTTTATTATATTTCTTGGCCTCTTCAATTTCTCAGATTTCCTCTTTATAGACATGGTTTCTCTAATATTCTTTGACAAGTTGAGTTATCTTGTTGCGTGGAACTTTTGTCTCTACAATCCAAGATCTTCACCAGCTACTCCTCATAAGAGAGATCACCATCTATTTGTACCACTTGTGGATTCAGTGCATGTGAGGTTAATGATATGAACTTCTTCAAGAGGGAAACGTTGACAAAAAATGTAATTTTGTTAGGTTTTTAAGGAGTACTAGTCAACATGACACAGCTCCAATGTGTTCAAGGATATTATAGTTGATAATGTGTCTCAAACATAACTTAGATTTATTATAAGACCTCATGAATCCCTTAAATGTATATATATAGAGAAAAAATTTATAACCAAACTTGAATTCCTGGTCCTTTCAATTGGTTTTAGCATAAAAATTTTGTTGACTCTATACTACTTTGATGTGATATTAAATAGTCTTGACCTTTTCAAAAATTCCATCAATCATCTTGAGTCGTAAAAAATTTATTTCACATATTTCATCCTATAATGTAGGTTTTATAAATATCTTATAAGAGAGTTATTCATATGGGGAAATTTTGATTCTTGAGTGGAAACCATTGTTGTAAGAGAACTCAAACAAAATAATCTATTGGTCCTGACCACCCATGAAGTCTATAGTGAAAGATCTCAACATAATATCAAGTGTCTATATAGTCCATTCAAATTGGACATTAATAAAGGAATGATATGCCATACTAAAGTTAAATTATATATTTAGAGAATGGTGAAGTCTCTTCTAGAACATTGAGTTAAACCTTAGGTCTAGATCAGATACAATTGATAATGGTGTTCAATATATCCTCACCACTTCTCTAATGTATATCTTTATAAGGTGGTAAAGTGAGGATTCATCATAATTAGAAATGAATTTTTTCGTCCTTATAAGATGGTCCACCACAATCCATATAACATTATTTCATGTTGATGTATTTGGATGACCCATGAAAAAATCCATAGTGTTAATTTTCTATTTCCATGTAGGTATTGGAAATGGTAACGTCATCCCTTTGAATGTTTTCCTCTAATATTTAAATTTATGACACACTAAGAAATTTTATGTATATTACACAATCTCCTTCATCATATTGTCCAACCAAAAGTGATCTTAGAGATCACTATACATATTTATTCTTCCTAAGTGTATAAATAAAGTTGAGATATGATAATCATTAAAAAACTCCTTCTCCAACTTCAGTTTAGAGGGTATATATAACCACTTACAAAATATCACAAATCTATCATTATCAAAGTTAAACTCAGAGGGGTTTTCCTTCCTCTTGGAATCCATCTTATTCTATATATTAATATAATACTTTTGAGATCTCTTAATATTATCAAGTAGTGATGGATTATCAATCATTTTATTAAGGTAGGATGTTGATAATTCTATTAGAACTCCCATTTACATCTATTGTATGTCTATGATGTTCTGATCCTTTTCAATCTTCATTATGGATATGGTTAAGGGATCCTTTATATTTAGAGCATATAACACTTTATTCTTTTTAATTATGGTAGTGGATTGAGTATTTAGAGTCCTTGATCACATATAACCATCTCTACTATAATATATCAATCTCATTATGTGTGAATATATATTTCAGGATCTTATGATCTGTATATAGTTCATAATTTTCTCCATAGAAAAAATTACACCAAATCATCAATGTGAATTTTAATGAATTGAAGTATAGATCATGTGTTGGATAGTTCTACTGAATAAATTTAATTTTCCTTGAGGCATATGCTATCACATTATCATTTTACATTAATACATAGGATAATACCATCTTTAAAGCATCATTTTATAACAAAAAAATCTATCCACTTGTGAGTAGTGTATGTACTAGTGTAGTGATAATCCTTTTTTATTTTCTTTAAGCTCTCCTCAGTTACATTATTCTAGACTAAAATTACTCCCTTATGAATCACACTTGTTAGTACGTATAAAAATCACAAGAATTCCCTCAAAATTTATCAATAATACCCAGCTAGTCCAAGGAAACTAGGGAACTACATCATATATATTGGTCTGGGCCACTCTTAAATCTACTTGTCGTAGAAGGGTCCATATATATCCCATTACTGATGATAACATTCCCTAATAATTCAATTTTCTCTATCCAAAACTCGCATTTACTATACTTGGCATATAATATTTCCTTTCTTAGTGTCTTAAGTATAGTCCTAAAATTCTGCTCATATTCCTTATTACTTTTCAAGTATATAAGAATATCATCTATAAAGACTACAATAAATTTGTTGAGTTAATCTCTAAGGAATCAAGTCATTATATCCATGAATATTTCTAGAGTATTATTGATTTTGAATAGCATGACTATAAACTCATAGTTCCCATACCATATACAAAAGGCGTTCTAATGAGTATCCTCTTCCTTCACCTTTAACTGATGATTTTCTAACCATAGTTATACTTATTGAGATCTGCACAGCTAAACTAATAAGTCAAAAAAAATTGGAAACCAATATTTATTCTTTATTATGATCTTATTGAGTTCGTTATAATCAATATTTAGATTCATTGACCCATACTTCTTATCAATAAAAAGAACTAGTTCACTACATGGTGAAGCAATTCTGTGTGTAAAAACCATGTCTATATGTTCCTTTAATTACTTCCTTAATTGTTCTAGTTTAATACAGCTATTATATATAGAGTCTTAGATGTTAGTGAAAACCCAATTATAATTTCAATTAAGAACTCAATCACATGATCAGGAGGAAGAACAAGTAACTCTTTAGGAAATACATAAGCATACTTACTTATAATTGGAATATCATCAAGGGAATTCCTCTCCTTTGATTCTATCATTTTACATATATATTATTTCCTATAATTAAAAAGTATTCATTCCTCTAGACAATATTCTGAAGAAGATTTATAACTTGGGATATGGAATGTGATTTCCTTTTCTTAGAATTTGATTCCAGCTCTACATAATGACATCTAGTCCATTCCCAATATAAAATAAAATTCTAATAATACAATCATGAAAAATCTAATGGGATATTTTTCCCACATATGATAACCAGGGAAGAGTTATGTTTTTGAGATGAAATTATCTTTTCATTAGAATCTTCCATTGATAATTCAAACTTCATGTTTTTCTGTGATGTTTGAATAGTTCTATAAACCTTGCATGATATGAAATAACGTGTAGAACCAAAATTGAAGAGTACATTTTCTATTCTTGAATAAAAATTAGTGTACATTTCACCATATTATTTCATTTCTCAACCTTCATAGTAGTGATAACATAAGTCCTCTTTACTCTCTTTAATAGAAGATTCAACAACCCTAGTCTTTGTATATATTTTTATAATGTTTTTGTTCCTTGTAGTTGTACAACTAAAAATAAGTCTAAGGATTGATTTGGATATTTTTTAGTTAATCACATTAGTGTGATTATTCCTCTTACTTCAACATATGTTAACTACCTACCCCTGCATTTAACACATAAAGATCTTCCTAGTTCCTTTAACCAATTTTCTAGGATATTTCCTCCCACACATTCAATAGGTGGGATATTTAACCTTCATAATATCATGGTTATTATCCATTAATTTCCCATGGATAATATATATTCTCCTTTTCTTATCTCCAGTCCACTAAGAATCACTCATTTCAATCTCTACATTGACATAACGTCAAAAAAAATTATAATTGTCAAACTCCCAAACCACCATTGATTTTTGAATTCAAACTATTAAAAAACTATAGAAATAGTTAATATTTCTTTTAGGGATCATGAAATGGATGAAATCTTACGTTCAGGTCTCATGAAGTCCACCTTATAAGAACTAAAAGATTCACCTTCCTTTTTATTGAGTATAATAAATTCTATCTTCATTTTAATATTGAGTGTGCATGAGAAGTACTTATTGATAAACATCATCTCAAATTCATCACACTACATGGATTTTATAACTTCTCTACTCTTTATATTTTTTATCAGTGTCCACCAATAATAAGTTTCTCCCTCATGGTGATAAAAAATTAGTATACCTTTCTATTATTTAGAGTATTGAAGGACAAAGAATATCTTTTCCATAGACTTAATCCATTATTCAATGATTATGGGATCAGTAATTCTACTAAACATTGGAGGCCTTTGTCATATAAAGTTCTCGACTTTAGATTTCTCTCTTAGAGTTTGTTTCATGCAATTCATATTATTATTTATATCATGAGTCATTTTTTCAAGTACAACCATAAATTTAATAGCTCCCACTCGCATTATGGCAGGCATTTCATCAGTTAAGTGATCACATTACCCATTAAACATATCATTAACATGATTCCTCATACATTGATACATTTACTAACATGAAGGGAATTTAGAAATTATAATGCTTATATTAATACATGTTCATAAAGTAAACTATAAAATTTGGAGGAGTAAATCATAAATGACAAAATAATAATAATATATATATAAATATAATTTTCAATCTAGGACATATATGGACATATTCTTATTAGGTTCTCTAAACCCAACTACTTATTAAATACTATAAAATATATTTCAATAATTCATAATGGTTTTTAATGATAATGTGATTTAACCAAATAATATATCCTCATAGTGTCAAACTTGGTGCATAGTAATGGCCCATTTATTGTTCACCAAAATGATGAACAATATATACTTGACCAACTATTTTTGAGGTCATTACCCCTAGAAGAAACTATTCCAAAGCCACACCCACTCATAGTATATAGGAAAACCAAATAATTATTAACTTACCAGGACTTTAGGATCTTATCCCATGTTTAGTCTTAACCTTATGTTTTTTTCTAATGTTATCCAATCCTAATATTCAAATATAACTCAACCATGAATCTGATACAAATTATAACATCCCAATCCTAAAATAAAAATTATTTCATAACATTTAATTTATTTTTCAATAAATACAATCCAAGGAACTAATTTCTAGTGTCATTGGAGGGTTGGAAACATAAATAAAATATTTATAGACATAATAATGTTGTATTTACTTAATATCTTTTGAGTGATCCTAAATCTCATAGGTCCTCTTCATATTTTATAGGATAACCTAGTAAATACACAAGTATAATGGTGAGCTAGAAAGAATAGTACGAAAGAAAACATGATAAATAAGAATAACAAGGGAGGCATATAATGATATCATAAATAGAATAACCATAATCATGGAGTTAAGGCATAAAGAATTGATAACAAAAGATAATAGAGTAAACAAGATTATATCATAAGAGAATGTCATCATAGAAAATATTAAAACTATATAAAACATGACATAATAAGCATAATTTAAGTCCCATTGCATCATTAATATAACATATTTAGCTATATAATTTCCCACGCACCATAGTTGACTAAGCACACTACCCACACTCCATGATATCTCATGAAATGGTAACATTAACCATTTCATTATAGAGATATATAATTAATAGAACAACTATTACCTAATTAATATCATACATATGTGTTACACATGGGGAAAATAAACCATACATAAGTAACATACATGGTATTAACCCATGATAAACAATTCGGTTTCAAGATCTTATCTCAAGGAATATCTAAAAGATATAACATAATTATTCCTAAGATAATAACAAATTAAATTGATTTTTACACTCATATATAAAAGGGAAAAAGTATTTTTCATGGAGTCCCTTGGTATATAAATTCATGAGATGGTTTGAATAATTAATAATTGTCAAATGAAGCACTTTAGTGATGGTTTTTTGAAATAATAAAAGGATCTTTTGGAGAAACGAGATCATAAAATTACTTTAAAATAAGAATTTTTTCTAAGAGGTTTTACGTAAATTTAATTTAAATTTTTAAATATATTCATACTTTAAAAACATTTTAAGGGGGTGATGGTTGATATGAAATAATAATTTTGAAAATCCCCTTTAATCGGGTTTCCTAAAAAGTGGGTATTTTGAAGGAAACTTAAAACATATATAACCCCAAAATGGAATGGGTATTAAACTAGGTATATATGTTAGGTAAATATTTAAAAAAATATAATAATATCATGAGAATAATTAGGCATAAATATGATAAAAATAATGAGAATGTGTAACAAGAATTTTATGAGAAGACAATAGAAGATACCTTACCTTTATATCTGAAAGTATTATGCACTAATACATAAATTCATATAAAATTAAATTAATTTCATTAATATATCAATAATATCCTTATACATATATAATTAGTTTCCTAGTATCTTTTTATCTTTATAAGTTATTCATTTATTAAAAAAACAACTCTTTTTATTTACATAAGGTGGTTTGGTCAATTTTTACGTGATTCTCTTGACATGTTGACCATGTTTGATTTTCTCTTAAAAATTAATTCCCAGCCTCCAGAAAATAAATATATTTAGAAACAAAATTTTTTATACATTGATTTTTTTAAATCCATCCATGTTACGCAATAATGGAAAATGAAATATTTCATTGATATGGAGGTGATAGTCTACACATACACACAGACAACACATTCCTTTTTCCATAAAATAGGTTTGCTGTAGAAAAAAAATGATTAATTAATTAAGAGATATAAATGAGATATATAAAAAAAATTATTCATCATGTCCATACTTGGTACCTTCCATGAAAGGCTGTCAAAAACTAACAAACAACATCGTTTCATGGAGATGGCAACCCACACAAACACATGATTGATGCTTATGTTTTTCTTAAAGGATGCATGAGAATGAATAATTATTGTTAAATTAATATAATGAAACTTAATTATATAACTGATACTAAATGCATCATATTTATGGTATTAGTGAAGATAATAATAAGAAAAATTTAAAAATATTTACTAAGAAGATGAAACACTCATGTTAGGGACATAGATTTCCCTTAGAATTCTCCTAATAAATAAAATTTGTAAGCTTAAAAAAGTGAGCCAAAGGCTTAAATTCATGGAATATTATTCTATGAGGAGTAAATGTTCAGTTTTTAGGGTATTAAACCCAAGGAAAATGTCTAACAGTAATGAGTGGGGGTGGTCCATTTTATATGTAAAGAAAAGGGTAGTTTTGGAGACACATTCAATTATTAAATTATTCATTTATATTATAAAAACTTCAAAGACTACCATAGTAAGAAATTATTGATTATGGTCCTTAATATGGATGAAATAAATCCCATACACTCATTTTTTAGACACCTTTGAGTGATTTATGAGTTTTTACTTTCACTTTTCACTTTAACCATTTTTACTTTTACCCATGTAACATTTCGTTTTCACCCATGTTAACTAATTAAAATGATCACAATTATTATTGAACTTACCAAAAATTTTGATTATTAAAATCATAGATATGATATTAATTTTATCAATTAAAATTTAAATTATTAATAAATTTCAATTATAAAATAAATGTTCTTAGTTCTTATAAACATTTTTTGAGATTATCTTGTTTTAAAGAAAAAATTTATGCGTGTGTTAAAATTATTAATGTCAATAATTTTTATGAAAAAATTGATTTTTTATAAATAAAATTAAGGTTATGTGACATTAAAATAATTTCATAACCAAATTCAATCAAAATATTAATTAATTCTAAAGAAAATAAATAAAACAGTATTATTTATTAATGTAACCATTTACATTAGTTATATCATGTTTTTTATGGGTTCTATAAGTTAAAATAATATTTTAAAAATCATAATTCTATTACTAAATTTCATATTTGGTCACTTAAATGGTTTTTTGACATGCTATGTAATTCCGATATATTTATAAAGTGATGAAAATTATATTTTTTGTAAAAACCATTTTTTCAACTAAAAATAGAAATTTTCATATAATGAACAAAAATTCATAATAAGTAGATTTTTATATTGTAAATTTTTAAATAAATTAATTTTTTTCTAATTATATTTCCAAAAATTATATATTTATATTATAATCAAAGATACACAATATACGAATAAAACACTTATATTGACCAAAGGTGTTTCTAATTATTTAGTGTTTTTAATAATATTTAAAAAAACATTCTAATTGAAATAATTTCAAAATATTAAATCATATATTGATACATAATAATAAACTTTTAAATGTAAAAAACTTAATTTATTAATGTATCACAATTTTCATTTTAGTGCGTGTGAATAAAGTTATTGAATTTAAATGGAATATATATACTAAAATCTTGAGATGTTTGAGATGTTGTGGAATTAGTTTTCATTTATGTAATTAAAAATATTCTAAGATGATAATTTTATAGTGGTTTTAGATTTTGTTATCTACTTTTTAATATTTAGATGTTATTTAAAAGTGTTTATTTTTTATTTTCTTGAAAACAACTTAAGTTTCGTATTGCTCATGTATGGAATTGTTCAAACATGCTATTAATGGGTGTAAAAAATTTTCAAATTTCCTCAATGATATAATCATAATTATATAATGTAATGATTTATATAAAATATTAAATTTTATTATCTTTAGGTACTGTTTAAATTATTTTCATTGAAGTAATTTTTTTCCAATATTTGATAAAATTGAAATTTTATAGTGTCTTATGATATTTTGGTTTTGAAATAAAAATGGTTTTAATTCATAATTTTAATGTATTTAATTTTTATTCAAGATAATTTAATTATCGATATTGGAATACTTTTAATCAATATGAGTTTTAATGCCTTATTTGGGTTGATTTATATTTTAAAGAATAATTTTCTATTGTTATGTAATTAAAATTATTTTTATAATGATTTAAGTTATTAGTTTTTATATTTTTTAATGTAGATTATGATTTTCCCATCTTAAGTTGTTACAT
Organism: Viscum album; assembly: GCA_963277665.1. Taxonomy (NCBI): domain Eukaryota; kingdom Viridiplantae; phylum Streptophyta; class Magnoliopsida; order Santalales; family Viscaceae; genus Viscum; species Viscum album. Next base: position 1,699,931,036 of record OY728155.1, read on the forward strand.
ATTTGAAAAATGATTACATTTTATCATTAAATGTTGATGGGATGAGGGTACCCGATTGAATAGTTTTTTTTAAAATCTAAAACACATGTATAATACATATATTCTAGAGGATAAAATGTCTTGATGATGTTTCAAGTGAATATTATGAAACAAAAGGTATTAAAATAGAGTATTTTATCTGATGTGTGGTTTTTTTAAAAAAAGATAGAATTGTTTTGGATGAGTTTACATGATTCTTGGGAGAATCGTGGTTTTTTTTACATAACCAATTGCATGGTTTTCATATTTATTGGTTTATCATGTATATAAAACTTACATATTTTTCATTTCTAGATACTAATTTTTAGATATTTTAGGTTTTTACCCAATGAGAATGTAATAACCATTTCAAGAACCTATAATATATTTTATGCACAGATAAGGAACCATGTACAGTAATTGATCATTATGGAATGTGAAATTAATATTTTTTTATCCCATATTTGAACCTATAAACACTTATATGATTTTGTTAGAGTCCATTGTAATTGTGAATGTTCTATGAGAATTTGAGAATGGGAGAACACCATTAAATTTCCATAACTTGTGATCAAATATTTTATTTTTGATTTGTGAGCTATCAAATTGAACCATACAAATATCTAAATGTTTTTTATAGTAATATTAATATAAAACCCAAAATTTTAGTTTAAAGTGTTTCGATTTTCTACTAAATTTTTGTTTCATGTTGAGATATAAAATATTCATCATTTGGTGGAAATTTTAGATGATAAAAATATATAAATTCTTGTTTTATATATTTTTTATTTTCATCTAAATTTTTTTTTCACATTATCCTTAGGATTTATAAAATAATGGAGTTTTTTTAAATATGAATCATTTCATAAAAAATAATTTAATCAATGGTAAATTGTTTTAGTAAAATATGTGTTCAGTTTTTTGTGTTGATGGATTTTTATATAAATTTCAGTTTAGATTATAATACTAAGATTAACCAAGATAGACATATCATTATTTTATAGAATGTTCATTATTTAAACATTAAAAGTCATTAATAGTGTCACAATTCAAAGAATAGAAGATTTAGTGTCTTTGAGGATTAGATGGTAGATAAACTTATTTTATAATAATTGTGATCATTTCACTATAATCAAGCCATAATAGACCCCCTTATTGACTTATCAGATGTTATAATCATTTTTATAACCAATTTATTTTAAACATATGAAAGGGGGGGGCTCATATACACGGTAAGGGTATAACATATCAATATGTCATAAAGGGTGTAATCATAATCATATGAAAAAACATGAGCATGGTTGAAATATCTAATTAAAAGAATCAAGGAAGATAAGACTTTTATATAAGTTAAGATAGAATAAAATGTAATCTCAAATGAACAATCATATGTCATGGAATAATAGTGTTGAAACATAATATAATTAATATTATTCATATATTATAATCATAGGAATATGAAATAATAATTTTTCATGTTATAGAAACATAAAATAACTAAAAACTATGATAGAATCATAAACACATTGAATCATAAAATTGTAATAATATTCAACAAGACCCACCATTTACATTTTTATAATTTCCAAGAAGGCATACCCTTTAAATTATGAGAATACATAAGAAGATCCATCCTTTTTTTGTGAACAAATCAAAGTATATTCATGCTCTATTATCTTAGGAGATAGAAAACATTAACCAAGGCATTTAAGGGTGATATATAACCATGAACATAAAAATACGTACTTATATATATGATATGAATTCAATCATTAATCATATCATTAGGAACCCATGGAATGAATATTTTTATTCCTAACATTTCCAAATGGTATCATATAAGTGACTTCATGAATTTTATCTACTGATACAAAAAAACTTAATTTCTCCAAAGGGGTAATTCAGAAAGGAATTTATATGGTTATTCATAAATCATGATTCCATAAGTTATAGATCCTATGAAAATAAATAGGAAAATTGAAACCAAATTAAAAATTTTCTTTAAAAAATATTTCCTAACATAATCACAATGATATGATCTTACTCATAGCTTTTGAAATGATCATTTTTTATAATTTTTCATGAATATAGTTTTAAAAATAAAAATAAAAATAAATCTAAATAGTGCATCCGTGAAAAGATATTATTTTTTTCCAAAGATAATTTGGATTCGAAGATAAAACATATAATTGAGAATGAAAAAAATCAATATTTAAAAAATCTTTATTTAAACACACATCATAAGAAGATTGATAAATCTTTTATTTGGAAATATTTAATGAAAAATTTATAATATCACCATAAATAAAACATATTTTTGTTTCAAAATAATAAAATAGAAAATTGGTTTGAAGAGTGAATATGGACATGGAAAAGAAAGTAACTATTTATATAGGATAAAAATTATTCTCAACATCATTATCTTTTAATAATAATTAATTTCATTAAAGAATATGTATTTGATGTGGAAATGCAAGGCCCTTGAAAATATAGATGAAACGAATTGTAATATCATCATAGTATTTAAAAAAATCTTATAAAACCATTTTCAAGGATGTATAATTATGATTCAATAAAATTAGTTGAGTTAAAAAACACCATAGGAATGTCATAATCATTAACAGAACAATCCATAGGAAAAGAGTTTTTCAGAAAGAATTGAAAATACACACATATGATAGAGGAAAAAAATATAATATAAATATAGGTTGAAATAAAAAAAATATAAGTATAAATATTTAAATATGGAATTATAACATAGTTTATGGAATTTGGGTTATGGAAATCCCTTTACTTTTACTCCCAACTTCCACATAATCCCTTTAACCTCATAGAAGAATTTGATTTCAACTTGGAAACCTTATTCATTTAGAAGATATTTAGAAAATATATATAGAATATAAGCTCAATAATGTCATGGTTGATTTTTTAGGATGTAAATGGGCCATATTTTAGGGGAGAAATTTTATTTTTATTGTAGTTTTGAAGGGGTAGTATGTGAATACTTTTACAAGTAAAGGTATTGGATTTTTTAAATATAATATATTGACATAAAAAATAAATAATTTTCAACATGGAAAGTGCATACAATGTGGAAAATAATGGAGGTTAATTTAAATTAAGGTAAAAAAGTCCATAAATACTCATTTGGAGTCATTTTTTTAACTATTTTCAGATATTTTTTCCAATTTTATTTAACCCTTTTACCATTTTAACTTTTATCACAGTAACGAATTATTTTCATAAGTAATTTATTTCAATGAATAAAAACAATATTGATATTATTAAATAATTTGGACCTTCTAATTCAATATATTTAATCTATATTATTATATACAAATTTCAGAAGTTATAAATATTAATTCTATAATAATAAATGTATAACACATTAAAACCCATTTTAATGAAAAATAAAACTTTAGTTCAAAAAATGTAAATTTAATGTTTATAAATTAAAATTTATACTTTTAAATGTATAATATTACTTATTAAATACATATTGGTGAAAAAATATGTTTCATAAATTTTATGTTATTATTATATGCTAATTATGTCATAAAAGTCATGATATTTATTAAAAATATATTTTCTAATGTTCTCCTAGAAATCAATCTTTCCAAAAAAATCAAAAAAAATCAAATTAATATAAAATTATCATTCCAATTACAAAAATTACATTAATTTTTCAAATTCAAATTCTAAATTATATATATTTAACTTTTAAATGCAATTAAAAATATAGTATAAAATATTTTAATTGGATATGTATTATTCTAATATTAACTATTATTAATCTTGTTTCTTATAAAATAAAAATCAATTTAGTTTCAATAAATTATTTATATAAATAATTTAATTTATAATAGTTTAAGAATAATATTATTATATTATTTAAATTAAATTGCATAGCATATAAAAATCTTGTTTTATAAAAAAATACATTTTTCATCACAAAATTATGTTATTAGTTTTTAGTTATACTAATTGTACTTAATCTGTGAATTAGTATTAAAAGTACCATTTATTTTCCATTATACATATAATAAATAAGGAAGATAACACTATTTATACATTTTAATTCACTAGCTATTTAATAATGGGCATATTTGACTTAATAAAATGTGTTGTGGTTCATTTCAGTTTTATGTTACATGTGAAACATTAAATTTATCATAATGCCTCTTTTATGGTGGAATATAGACTAAAATCATGCGTCATCACATTATACCCCCCATAAAAATAGTTTTACCTTAAAAATTTTATTCAAATGATGAAAACAAGTGGTGTTATTTTTATTTCATTATGCCCTTAGGATCCCATGTAGATTCCCTATAACATTCCAGTCTTACTATCTATGTAAATTAATTACCTTTTGTGGAATACTTAAAATATTACTCAAACATATTCCCATAAAATATATTAGTTTAGTTCCTTTGGAAACATGGAAACATAAAAAATGGTACACGAGTGAGAAACATTATCTCCCACTAGGTTCTACAAAACTAGAACCCTCATTAGAAATATCATATATAAAATATATCAACATAAAATGGGGAAGGAAACATAAAAGGGTGTGAGCTCAGATGATCATAAAGGGTAAACAAGGGAGACGTGTAACCAAAAACCTGTGCATAAGGGTATGAGAATGTGATCATAACATTAGATGAATATACCATGCATATCAAAGATCATAAACATGAATCGTGGAATAAATATTTTTAGTTCATAAGTTATGAATCCTAAGGGAGACAAGAGCATGACCCATGAAGGAATAAGACATGTAACTTATGAAATACACATAAATATAGAAAATAATATGTCAAGGAAACCTACTAAGACCTTTATAACATGTTGTCTTGGGATAATAACTCATGCACCTACTTCGGGACTTGGATTCCCTCTCGTGTACACTCTTATTTCAGGTTTGGGATGCGCTCCCATGTACCCTCTTAATTCGGGCTTGGAATTCCCTCCTATGTACCATCTTATTTCGAGCTTGGTAAGCTCTCCCATTTACCCTCTTGTTTCTGTCTTGAGATGCCCTCTTGTATTAGGCTTGGGATGCCTTCCAATTTACCCTTTTGTTTCGTTCTTAATATTCTATTTTTTTTTGGATTGAGATGACCTCCCATGTACCCTATTTAGATCATAAAACATTTATCAGTACCCAATTCATTGGAGGGAGATATATCCCCCCCATCACATAATAAAATCATACATACATATACTATAAGATAACAAAATATTCATCATATCATGACCCATTAAAAATATGGGTTCTATAAAAATAAAATGATAACCCATGAACTGAAATGGGTATCATTAAAATCTCATCACATTATAACCTATGGAAAATATATAAGATTCATAATTATTTCAGAAAAGAATAACCTATGAAAACATGTGGGTTTCAAAAGATTATAACACGTACAAGAGAAGCAGGTGCCATAATCATCATTCCATCAAAACTAAAACTATTCAAGAAATAATATGAATGGAACATTTGGAACACTTCCTATAATGGAATGACTAACATTAAAGTATTTCATTGTAGATGGAAAATAATTTTGAAATATCTCTGAAAAACATTTCTTGAGGAAAATTACCTTTATTATTTGAAATTTTTTCTTTAAAACATAATTCCTTTTTAAAACTATTTTCTTAGAGAATACTTTGAAAACTTAGAAATAAAGGTTGAAATCATTTTTTAAACCTTTGTCCTTGAAAAATTATAAAATAATATTGAACATGATTTGAAAACCTTTTTCTTTGAAAATACTTTGAAAGATTATAAAATAAGCTTAGAAATCATTGACATCATTTTTTTAAATAAAACTTTTGGAAACATATAAAGGATGTTTTGAAAATCATTTAAAATGATTTTTTAAACAGAATTTTTTTAAACCCTTTTCACTGAGAACCACTTTAAAACCAATGAATTTACCGAATATGAGGAAAACATTTTATTTTAAAAAAATAACTTTGTAATATTATAAAGGAAGATTCAAGGTAATTATTATCATGAAATTGGTCAAATATGTACTTGCCTAACATTCCCTTCACACAAATAAAGTTTAGAAAAGTGCCTCAACCAGAAAATGACAAGAAGATTCCTTAAAAAACATTATGTTAAAAATGTAAAACATGGGTAAAAATTATTTTAATGATCATAGGAGAATAATATAATATTTTTTAAAACTCTTTTGGAAAACATTTTTTTAAAGAACACATATTTCTAACCAAAGAGAGAGGTAAAGTTGTACTTTCTGAAGAAAAAAACAGATTCTTGGTCATCTTATGTACTAAAGAGTAAAAAAATGATAAAATTACATGGATATAACATGAATTAACATAGGGTAATAAAAATAATTATATTTATTGGTATATGGATCATAATATTTCCTCAATGGGAGAATAATCATAAAATATCTTGATAAATGGTGTGATTGTAATTATAAACCTTTACCAATTTGGTGACATTGAATTATAACACGATGGAAAGAATAAAATTAAATGAATATTAAAATATCATGGAAATAATTATATTTATCATATAACATGTCAAAGTTAGTATATACATCTCATGGAAAAATATGTGTTCATAACATGACATGTGTCTTAAAGAAGAAAAATTGAGACAAAATTACTTTACCGATTTGGTAACTTTTTATATAAAAACACAATGAAAGGAAGATCATAAAATTTATTTGTAAATAACCATAAATTTAAGTATAATAATAATAGATTACATTCTTGGTAATTATATACACCACACAAAATAATTTAGTGGTCAATAAGGCTTGTATCTCACGAAAATAAAAAGTGAGATGAAATTCCCTTACCTTGTGTGTTGAATTTTATCGTAGGCATACAAGACACCTGTATAATAAGTATAATTTTATTATAAATTTATCACATAACCATATTCATATATATAATACCATATAATATTTTATTATGATCTTTTATTTCCCATTTATTAACAATTCTATGTTAAAGTAACGTTTCGAGTAATAACCGCTTTGTTTATCATACGTGTTTTGACTTGTCATTCATGTTCATAATAATTAAATCATGATTTAATTATTTAAAAAATGTAAAACATGATTTATATACCATATATATTCATTATATCAATATTTATAATAATATATAAAATATATATATATGAAATGGAATACACATTTCATGGAGACAGTAGGTCGTACGTACGCATGAGCGTTGTTTCCATTTTCATAGAATATTGAAAGAAATAAACGAAATGAAATATATGTATATACATATATAATATAATTAAATTATAATTATTATTTCATATATATCATGAAATTTTACTAAACCCATCCTTAATAAATTCCATGTAAAGTGTGAATGAATCACACCGCTTTGAGGAGGCGGGGGTACACACTTCCACAAACAAAGTTTCGTATTTAAACAAAATGGAAAGCATGAAGTTAGTCTTTATATAGTAAATATAGAAGTATAAATACATCATAAATATCATAAATATCATATAAAAATAGATTTTCCATCATAATTATCAACCATAATAGGTGTTAAAGGTAAAACAAATAACATCATTTCATGAGGTGGTAGTTTATCAAACCTAAGAATGGTAAGTTCATTACCCATTAGATAGAAGTGTGTGAAAGTTCATGTATAAAACTTATAATGACAACATATAAGTATATTTAGGATACTATATTTATTATATGATCATGTAATAAGAACAAAAGAGGTGGTGGAGAAAGAAAATAATGGAAAGGAGCTTGAGGAAGGATGTTACCTCTTCTTTGAGTAATGCCTTTTGGTTTGCACCAAATGGCTTCCTTGGTTGGATTTATTCCCAAAGAGAGGATTCATGTAGTAATGGAGGTATTTTTATAAGTGTATCAAAAATATATTGGACTAAAATAAATGGTTTGAGAGGTGTGAAGAAGGAGGATAGGTGGTGGCCTTTCTTAGGGAAGGGAGGGGACACACTTGGCATTTTTGAAAAAAAAAGTTCGGTGTACCCACGTTTTTCATAATAAAAGTCATCTATAACCAAAAAAACTCAATAATGTAAATTATACGGAAGAAATATGGATATAAAATGGATATTTGATAAGTTTCTAGGTCATTTGGGCCCTTAAGATTAAGGTTTATTCCCTTATTAATCTTAATTTTACCTTAATGATTGTAATTAATCGTAATCACTTTTAGTAATATTTTTGGTCAAAAATTAACTTGATCTTATTAGAATATAAATATAATACGGATTAAAACCATGTATTTCCATTTTTCAAAATTCCATTCATATAAGAGGAAAATTTATGTTTATTGATAATCTCATAGATGTGGTGGGAAAGCAGGTTTTTAAAGTGAAAATGTTCAAAAGTTCATTAAAATTTTATATCTAAATTCAATATAAAAATATTAAAATTGCATAAATTGGATTAATATATGTATAATTTATCTAATGTGACTTTAAAAAAACATAAAATATAATTTAACAATATAAATAAATTAGATTAAAAAGAAGTTTTGAAATAAAATTCAGTATTTTTCACTACTCATCCAAAAATGAACTTTATCAAGAAAATTACAAAAAAATTAACCCTAATATAATTTAGAAATTATGAATTAAAAAATGGTATCTATTTTATCAAATTAAATTTCTTAAAGTGTTTAATTTTTTTATTATTTTTCATAGATTTACATAAAAAAGAGTTTTTTAAAAAATAATATTTTTAAATAAACAAATAATTTACTAAAAAAATTGTATGCATTATTATCAATTTGATTTATCTATATTAAAATATTATAAATAATATTAATTTTTTTTTACTATTTATATTACTAAGTTTAACAGCTTTTTTATAACTGTCCCTATTTAAATAATTATAACAATAAAATGATATTTTGTACAAAATCTGTGTTGTGTGTAACGAAGGCCCACTAGGTGTTCATGTAGTACAATCTAATATAAGTATTTCATGTAGTGTATGAAAGATAAACATAGTGTTTTAATATATATTTAATAAAGACTATATTTATTTTTGTGTGAAATGAAAATGTCAAAAAAGTTTAATTAATTTGAAAAACAAATATTTCACAAAATCTTAGGGTGTTACATTCTACCCCCCATTAAAATGAATTTATCCCTAAAAATTCATCTAGGTTATCAATGGTATAATACTTTAAATTTATATTCATAGAAACCCACCTCGTAAAAATGAAGACTAAAACTTCCTTTAAAAGAAGAAAGTTAAAACCATAATGGTTACCCAAAGTAAATAATAGATGGGTTTCCACGTAAGAGAACATAGGTGGAAAGGGAAAACATGGACATTGAAGAGAAATCTAACTATGAAGTTCTGGAGGAGAGTGATAGAGAACTTGGTCAGGAGAAAGTTAACAATAAAAAATTCATAAATCTATGATGACATAAATGACTATTTGATTCATCTAAAAAAATGTACTATGATAACATTTTTTAGTTTTAAGATTCTTTCCCTAGAGTTAAAAACTTTTTAGGAGAAGTTATACTTACTTTCTTTAATTCCCTATAATAATTAATATCTCACCCTTTGTTCATGTCTTGATTAATTTCCACTTCACCTATTTATCCAAAAAGGAAGATTAATTTTTCATTCCTAAAGCACTAACAGATCATGAGATCAATGATAATTCATCTTATCTCTCTTCAGTTACCATCAACACAAGGTTGTTAGAGTAGGTTATCCTATATGCATAAATCCTCATGTAGTGTGATAATAATTTAATATCAAAAACTTCATCCAAATTTTAACTTAAACACTCCACCAATGGTTAACCTTATAACCCTTCTGAAAGATGAAAATTCAAAACTTTAGAAAGGTCATAAAATCATCTTAACATTGATTTTCCATATATCACATAGTATCTATTAGTTGTTACATTCCAAACATGTGAATACACTCATTTTATACTCTCTTGAAACATGTTAATAACTTGAATTACCATAAATCCTCTTCAAAAACATTAATTATTCATTATTCCAAATATTAACAAATATATTCCTTAAATACAAAAATGTTGTAAAATTAGTCAATGATAGAATAAACTACTTGTCACATGAGCCTCAGCCTAATTAGTACGGTCTCTCTTAGTGCATCCACAATACCTAGGTTCAAAACCAGGCAGAGGCATAATTCCAGGGGGGTACTGTAGCAGGACTGTGCGGTACTATAGTAGGTACTGTAGCAATACTGTGCGGTACTGTATCAGTACTGTAGCAGGTATTGTTCGGTAATATAGAAGTTGGAACTATTCAACTTGGGCCACTAGTTTGGGCTTATAGTCCTTAAGGCCTTCAGGCCACCCATGCCTTCGTGTCAGTAAGTCTTTCAGGCAACATTTAAGACCTTCGGGCCACCTCAAGGCCTCTCGGCCACCTAATGTGTAGATTCCTAGACCTATTCTACAAGAAACCATCTCCAGAGGAGGATTCAAGAGCAGGGAACATTTACCACATAGAGCTAATGGATTTGGAAGAATGATAGGGTATGGAATTTTCATTTTTACCGAGATAGTGCATCTCTGCACAGGACAACTTGTAGAATATCCATGCAAAGGTAGAGAGTTGATCACGATGCAGATATTGGGAAGGGTCGGTTTGAATTATTCATAGTATGTATGATTTCATTAAGACTGACAGGTCCTATAATGTCTTCAAGCCTATAGGAAATGTAATGTTAGGGTTCTCCTTTAACCCTTAAAAGGTGGGTTATCAAAATAAATAAATAACGAAGGCCTTCAGGCCATTCAGGTTGATATAATAAACCACTTGTTAACAAGTCCTTAATTATTTACAAGGTAATGAGTATTATCCAATTCACTTATTCATATAAAAAATATCTTTATCCAAACAAAATTAAATTATCCTAAGGAACATATTAAGGGTTGTCTTCCCTTGGTCAAAATATCACCTTGTTATTAAATCACTTCCCCAGTATATTAGAAACATTCAAAAAAATCATATATAACCTTAGCAAAAAACATAAAATATATAGTCCTTATATATTTCACCATTAATATAAAATAATTCTTGAATCAAAATATATAAAAAAAATTATTATTACACTTTATCTATAATTCATAATTAGGATACCTCATCCTATTACTTAATACCTCTTTCCTTTCACATTTCATCTATAGTTTCAATATCATCAGAAATATAACCATTAATTATACCACCTTGTTGATTCTATTTGGGAGCTTTCCCCTTAGGACATAAATTTTCATAATGAACATTCATTCCATACTTAAATCATTTGACCTTTGAGGATGTCTTATGGGGGAAAATATTCTTATCCATTTTATTAACCAGACCCTTCATTTTTCCTTTGTAATTACATTATTTGTGTCCTTCTTTTCCACAGTCAAAACATCTTCTTGTTACTCTAATAAATTCACTTGGGTTATTCTTTCAACATTATTGACACAAAGGTAACTAAATATGCTTTCCTCCACAATCTCCTTTACCTGAAATCTCAGTTAACTCCTTCTTTTTCTTCCTTAGTGAGTCTGAGAGTTGGTTAAGGTACACATTTTTTATCATGTTCTATGAAAACTGACTAGTCATGATAAAAAAATCCTTCACTTTAGTGAATATCCCATTTGACTACTCATCATTAAATTTTCCATCACATTCAATGTTAACTCATTTCCTTTTGGTTCCCACCATTTACTAAAACTAGAAAATATTGTGTATGAAACAGTTGTCATATTGAGGTACCACTTAATCATAAAAAAGCACTTATAGGATGTCTAAATTATGACACATTCCTTAATATATGAAACCTTAGAGGTTTATCCTAAGTTATTAATAGAAAAATTCTATTTAAATCCTTCATGATCGTTCATGAAGAGTTTTTGAATTCTCAATGTATATCCCCTTGGAAAGTCAAACTAGGTGTGCAGCATGACCCATTGTAGTGTACATGGTTACGCCGAGTCCGGCTCGATGTACCTTGTCGGAGTTGTTACTCCTTGGTACATCTATGATAGATCCATATCCACTTATATTATCCAGACAAGGATGAATTTCTAGGAAACCACTCACTCTATCCTTTACCAAGACTCTAGGATATTTTCCTATACATTTCCTTATCCGTAGACTTATCCTTAGACATTCCCTTAGGGGTCTCACTATGTTTTACTCATCCCATCTTCCAAAGTCTAACTAAACATTTTCTCGGATACCGACTATAATGACCCTATATTAACATATGTGGACATTAAATCACTTTTTCAAAATATAAAAAAATTACATAAATAGATTCCCAAATACCAAAGTAGTTTAGTTCCTTTGGAAACATGGAAACCTGAACACTGGTATATGAGTGAGCTAAATTATATCCCACTAGGTTCTCTAAGACTAGCACCCTCCTTAAACATACCATATGTAAAATAAATCTGCATAACCTGGGGAAGGAAACATAAAAACAAGTGATCTCATATTCCCTGTAAGGGTGAAAATTGGAGATATATAAGCATAAACATGTTTATAAGGATATGAGAACGTTATCATAACATTAAACATCACACCCTACATATCAAAGATCATAAACATAAATCATGGAATAAATATTAGCAGTTTATAATTCGTGAATAATAAGAGAGATAATAGCATGATTCATGAAGGAATAAGTCCTAGAACTCATGGTGTACGCATAAACATAGAAAATCATATGTTAAGAATACCTACCAAGACCTTCATAACATGTTAGTATTAGGCTATTAACCCATGTACATGCTTCAATATTGGGATTCCCACCCATATACCCTCTTGTTTATGGGCTTGGGATGCCCTCCCGTATACCCTCTTCTTTTGAGCTTGGGATTCACTCATGTGTACCCTCTTATTTCAATCTTGAGAATCCCTCCCATTTAACCTCTTATTTTGGGTTTTATATTCCCTCTTGTTTCAAGATTGAGATGCCCTCCTGTATATCCTCTTGTTTTGAGCTTAAGATAACCTCTTGTTTTAGTCTTGAGATTCCCTCCCATGTACCCTCTTGAGATCATAAAACATTTATCATTAACCAATGCATTGGAAGGAGATATAGGTCCCACCCATCACATTATAAAATCATACATATATGTTCCAAAATATAACAAAACATTCATCATATCATGACCCATAAAATAATTGGTTTTATAAACATGAAATCACAACCCATGAAATGAAATGGGTATCATTAAAATTTCCTTACATCATAACGTATGAAAAATAGATAGGTTTACTAATAATTACATTAAATCATAACCCATGAAAATTAGTAGGTTTCAAAATCATATAACCCTTGGAAGAGAAACTGGTGTCATAATAATCATTCCATCAAAACATAAACTATTCAAGAAACATATGAATGGAATCTTTGGATCATTTCCTAGAAGGGAATGAGTAACATCAACGGATGTCATCATAGATGGAAAAAAATTGAAATATATTTCAAAAAAATATTTATGAAAATATACTTTCTTCTCTTGAAAACGATCTTTAAAACATACAACCTTTTGAATACCATTTTCATCTAAAATATGTTTAAAACTTAGAAATAAAGCTTGAAACCATTTTGAAAACCTTTTTACTTGAATACTTATAAAATAAGCTTGAACATATTTTGAAAAAAAATTAAACACTTTGAAAACTTATAAACAAAGCTTCTAAATAATTTAAATCATTTTCTTTGACAAAAAATCTTTTTAAAACATAAAAAGGAGGTTTTTAAAATCATTTAAAATACTTTTAAAACAGAAAACATTTTTCAAAACAGTTTTCAATGAAAACTAATTTAAAACCAATGAATTTCTAGAATATTTGGAAAACATTTAATTTTTTGAAAAATAAATTTTTAATCTGGTAAAGTAAGATTTAAGGGAATGAAAGTCATGACTGCGGGTAAATCCATACATACCGAACATTCCTTTCACACCGTAAAAATTTTAGAAAAGTGGATTGACTAGAAAATGCTAAGAAGAATACTTTTTTAAAAAAACTTTTTGTTAAAAAGGTAAAAAATGGGTAAAGATTTATTTTTAATATCATATAATAATATTAGAATATTTTTGGAAACTCTTTTAGAAAACATGGTTTTGAAGGAACACATATTTCCAACTAAAGAGATATATAAAGTCATACTTTCTTAAAAAAACACATTCTTGATCATCACATATACCAAAGAGTGGAAAAATTGTACCATTACATGGATATAACATGAATAAACAAATGTTAAGAAAACTCATGATTTTTCTTGATAGTTGGATCATAATATTTCATCCATGGGAGCATAATCATAAACAATCTTGATAAACGGCGAGATTATAACTATAAACCGTTTCTAATTTGGAAACTTTGAATCATAAAAATATGGAAATAATAACATTAAATTAATCTTAATATATCATAAAAATAATTAGATTCATGATATAACATTTCAAAGTTATTATATACACCTCATGAAAAAATATAGGTTCATAACATGGCATGTGACTCAAAGAAGGAAAATTAAGACAAAATTACTTTACTAATTTGGTAACATTTGATATATAAATCCCATGAAAGTAATATCATCAAATGGATATATAAATAAAAACTAATTTAAGTATAATAATCCTAGAATAAATTCATGTATTGTATATGCACCACACAAAATAAATGATTGGTGAGTAAGGCATGTGTCTCATGGAAATAAAAAGTGAGATGAAATTCCCTTACCGTGTGTATTAACTTTCGTCATACACATACAAGACTATTTTATAATAAGTATAAATTTATTATAAATTTATCAAAGAACAATATTAATATATATAATACCATATAATATTTTCTTATTGCCTTCAATTACCCATTTATTAACAATTCCATGTTAAAGTAACATTTTGGTTAATAAACAATTTGTTTATCGTATGTGTTTTGACTTGTAATTCTTGATCCTCTTACTTAAATCATGATTTAATTATTTAAAGAATGTAAAATATGACTTATATATAATATATATATTCATTATATAAAAAATTATAATAATATATAAATTATAGATATATGAAATGGAATATAACATTCATGGAGACGGTAGGTCGTACATACGCATAAAAGTTGTTTCCATTTTCATGGCGTATTGAAAGAAAGAAAGTAAATGAAATATATGTATATATGTATATAATATCATTATATTATAATTATTATGACATATATATCATATAATTTTATTAAACCCATCCTCAATGCATTTCATGAAAACTATCAATGAATCACATCAGTTTGAGGAGGCGGTAGCCCACACTTTCACAAACGAAGTTACTGTATTTACAAAAAAAATGGAAGGAATGAAGGTAGGATTTATGTAATAAATAAAAAAGGTATAAATAAATCATAAATATAATATATTTCATATAATTGTTTTATATCATAATTATAAACCATAATATTTGGTAAAGGTAAAACAAATAACATCGTTTTGTGAGGTTGTTGTTCGTTATACACAAGAACAGTAAGTTCGTCACCCATTAGATGTAAGTGTGTGTTCATGCAGGTCAAACCATTAGAAAAAAAAACATATCAATTTATTGAGGATAATTATATTATTATATTATCAAGTAATTAGATTAATTGAGGTGGTGCAGAAATAAAATAAAGGAAAGGAACTTGAGGAAAGATGTTACCTCTTCTTTGAGAAACTCCTTCTGGTTTGCACAAAAGGGATTCCTTGATAGGATTTCTTCCTAAAGAGAGGATTAAAAGAGTAAAGGAGGAATTTTTTTTAATTTTATTGGTCATATATTTTCCTAACCTATGTGGTTTAATAGGTGTGAATAATAGGGAGAGCTGGTGGCCTTTTATATGGAAGGGAGGTGACACACTTGAAATTTTTTAAAACAAGTTAGACGTACCCACGTTTTTACCTAAAAATTATTAAAAACCCAAAAAAACTCAATAATTGAAGTTTTATGGTCGAAACATGGCCATAAAATGGGTTTTGGAAAAGTTTCTAGGTCATTTTGGTCCTTAAGTTGAAGGTTTATTCTCTTGTTAATCTTAATTTTACCTTAATCGTTGTAATTAATCTTAATCACTTTCAATAATCTTTTTGGTAAAAAATTAAGTTCATATTATTAGAATATAAATATCATACTGTTTACAAACATTTATAACCATTTTTTAAAATTCAATTCGCATAAGAAGAAAAATTAAGTTTAATGTTAATCTCATAGACATAGTGAGAAAGCGGGTTTTTAAAGTGAGAATGTTTAGAAGTTCGTTAACCTTTTATATCTAAATTAAATATTAAAAATATTAAAATAACTGAAATCTGATTAATATATGCATAATTTATCTAATTTGACATTAAAATAAACATAAAATATAATTTAACAATAGAAATAAATTAGACAAAAAAGCAGTTTTGAATTAAAATTCTGTATTTTTCACTATTTATCCAAAAATGAAGTTTCTTAGAAAATACAAATATTCCCCATAAGATAATTTAGAAATTATGAATTAAAAAATGATATTTATTTTATAAAATTAATTTTCTAAAAGTGTCTAAAATTAATTTTATTATTGTTCTTACAAGGACATAAAAAGGAGTTATTTTTAGAAAATAATATTTTCAAACATATAAATAATTTACTAAAGCAATTGTATGTCTTATTATCAATATGATTTATCTATATAAAACTATTATAAATAATTTTTAAAATTATTTATTACTATTCGTATTACTATTTTTAATATCTATGTTATAACTATCATTGTTTAAACAATTATAACAAAAAAATGATGTTTTGTAGAAACTTAGTGTTGTGTGTAATGAAATCCAAGTCAGTGTTGCATGTAGTGAAACATAATCTAAGTATTGAATGTAGTGTACAAAACCAAAAAATAGTGATTTAATATATATAATTTATACTATATTCAATGTTTGGTTAAATAAAAAATATCAAAAAGGTTAAATTAATTTGACAAAATGTTCCATAAAATCACAGGGTGTTATATTCTACAAAATTATGATTCTTTCATAAAAAAATAACCATATTAGTTATATTATACCAAATCACTTTCTATATTTGATCTATGATCTCCACTGGTTTATCCTCAAATGATAGGTCATGTACTAGTTTTATTGAATCTTTATTTTATACATGTGAAGGTAATTGTATGCACTTCCTCCAAAATAACACATAAATGACATAATGTATAAGGGAGAATTTTTTAAGGAATGATAAGTGATAATAATCAAATCAAACATGATCAATTATCTTGAAGGGATCATTATACATCTGTCTCATTTTCTCTTTCATCCCAAATCTCATAACCTGCTTCTATGTAGAAGTCCTAATGAACATTGAGTTGCCAATTTAAAACCTTAGATCTCATTGATGATTATCTACATAACTATTATGTAATATTGTTTCCTCTATAACATATTTTTGAATGGTTTGAACCATATCTATCATTTCTTAGAAAATTCCTGGTCCTATCTGATTCCTCTCCCTAACTTCACCACAACACGTTAGATTCCTACATCTCTTCCCATATAGATCCTCACATGGTTCCATTTTCATTCTCAAATAGAATTTTTTTTATTCTAGAAATATACCATAGAGATTTATTGATCCCAATATTCTTTAGAAACTATTAAACATAATCTTATCATATCCTCAAGTGTTTGAATGGTCCATTCAGACTGACCATCTTCCTGAGGGTGTTAAAAAATATTGAATCTCGGATCTATCTCTATTTTTTTCTGAAGTATTATCAAAAACCTCAAGTTAAACCTCATATATCAATTATATACTATATATATTGGTAATCCATGAATCCTTACCACTTCCCTTTTGTATATATTTATGATTTAGTCAAGTGAGAAATGATGTTCCATTAGAATAAAATGTTCTTACTTCATAAAGTTATTAACTATAAAAAATAGAATTATGTAATTTATATGTCATTGGGAGTACTATAATGAAATACATGGTGGTGTTTTATAATTTAAATACTAATATAAGAAATGGTTTCATCATCCCCTTAGACTTATATAGTCCAACCTTAATTTTATCGCATAAAAAGCAATGAGATACATGTTTAGTAATCTCCCACTTCATGTTATCCCACAATAATTTTTTATTTAGATATAAATACATATTTTTACTTCTAACATAAATAGATAATAATTATCTATGTTCATCATCTAAAATTTCCCCCTTTAGTTCTACTTTTATGGGACACATTTCTGGGTTCCAAACCTTATAAGTCCATTATTATCAATGTTGAAATCTAGAATATTCACTTCCTTTTTCTATAACTTATTAGAATCATTATGGGAATAATTAATATTCACATGGATGTATGGTTTAAAAGTAATTATGTAAAGATATTATTTCTCCCCTACTATTATGACTTCAATATTCATCCCTTCCAAAAGAGTATATCAATGAATGTTGTAATTTTTTTAAAGGGGTTCATTCATGTTTATTTATTTTTTTTAAAAAAAATCTATAACTATCTAATAATAATACATTATTATTATTAGTATTCTAAAATTTTATAATTTGGAATAACCATTATCTACCATCATCCCCTTTCATTAGAAAAATGGTAATGGATTTCATGTAAAATGGGGTCTACACCCTATGTGAATGATGTTTTTAATTTTTCATCACCACCTTATATAGTTGGTTATAAAAGTTTATTTAATGAATAAATATGATATTTATTAAATAATTATTACTCCATTATGTTTCACTATTATATACATTTCATCCATTCCAATAGAAAATGAAAACTTCATTGTGATACATGCAGACTAATACCTCCACAAACGATATATTTCAATTTTGATCTCCAACTTTCATGGGTGGCACTAAAAATGTATTTATTGATTAAAATAATATTTATAACATGATTATTATTTTTTAAGATAATTATTATATTATATTAAAAATATTTACAATAAATGGTAAATTTAAATTCAACCACCTAAAATGAACTTACCAAGACATTTTTCTTAATTTGAATATATTTTTGACAACCTATTAATCTGTATATAATTTTTGAAACTATAATGATAATAAAAATGATATATATATATATATATATATATATATTAGTTGATCAAACTATTTAATGAGACATTTTAACATGATCAACATACCAAATCAATTTTCATTAAATTTACAGAACAACTTCAATTCATCAATGTATGGAAAAAATATAAAATAAATGATTTAATATGAAAATAAATAAACCTTAAAAGTAAATATAGATGAATAATTTTTTTTAATTAATTCAATAATTTTTTTTGATAATTAATTAAGAAAAAACATGTATAACCAAGTAGGAATCTAATGAAAGGATTTATTTTTCAATCTCATTTCTATCAAGATTTCTTATGTTTCAATTTACATTGATGGAATTATAAGTTATTTCCCTCCAAAAAAACAAAAAAAATATTCTCCTATGTTTATTTTGTGTGATATTATGCATTCCTTCCATTTTCTCCCTATTTTGGCACTCAAAACCACTGAAAAAATGTTTATAAGAAAAGTTGACCCATCTTCTCTTTTTGGTCAGTAACTATTCTCTTCCATATCTATATTCATTATTTTTTGGAAAAAATTTCTTTCTATATATAAAACAATAAAGGAAATTTTATAATAAATATAACTTCCCTTTTAAAATTTTAAATGGAATCATCTTAATGATTTCTACAAAAGTTAATTTGGATATTCTTCTCAAAAGTGTGAAAAAAATATTTTTAAATTTATTCAACATGAAGATATTTTTACACTATAATGGCCCTTATTTATGTTTTATCTTTCAATTTATGTTTTTATGGGACCACAATTTAATTTCTATTCCCATTATTCTATTATTTTTTTATTAATGTATAAAATTAATAGGATATTATTTTCTTATAATATTTAAAAACATATTTCATTCCACTCATGTAAATTTTTATCTTTCACAACATATAAAATTACTTAAGAATTATTCATTTTAAATATTTCATTATAGTAAATATTTTTAGCATATCTTTTAAAGTATCTTTAACACCTTATAGAAAGAGGTTAGTATGTGATTTATAACAATGTTTTCATAAAAATGTTAAAAATGATGTAAATATTTTTTTTGGTTTCACTTTTATTTTACTCTACATTTATTAAAAGATATTAATTGATATAAAAAATCATAATTTATGATGGGTTGGTGGTATCACTTCATCCCTTACTTATTTATGGTTTATACCTTATTTTGCATACAATGATTTGTTCTTAGTTCATTCATATCCATGAAGTTATATTCTCTATGACTCTCTATCATTATTTTAGAATTATTTTTATCCATAATTAACATGTTCTTATATACCATGGATATATTTATTATCATTTCCCCCATTCAAATATTAACTTAACTATATACCAACATCTATATATGGTTTTTTTAATGAATCTTACTAAGAATAGTATTCTATTTACTGGGGAATATTAACATTATATATACATGAATTAGTATGGATATTTAGTGATTATTAAGGAATATTTATTATGTATTATATAGTTAATTAGAAAAATGGGGAATGCATTAGGAATATATGTGATGGGTGAGACTTAGAATTATATACCCCCGATGAATCAATTAGTCAAAAGAGACATACTGTTCTTCACGCCTTACTTATTATTTGGTTATTTTTTGTTTTTTTTCCCATTTATTATATATTTGTTGGAAAAGCCCTCAATGTTAATATTAATTAGTATATCATTAATCATTATATCAATAAGAAATTAGTAATTATTTTCTATATGATTATTTATGTTGTTATGTTATCCATGTATACATTTTATGCTCTTATTATTGATCATATGGAATATTTATTGATTATTGACTATATCATATTGTCTATTTATTATCTATTCATGATATATTCTACTATATTCAATTTATTATTGGTAATATAGGCTTAAAATTCGTTTTTATTCTTTCTAGAGTGAACCGAGAAGTTATTTTTGAATGATTTCAAAGAGAAATAAAAAAATTCAAGATTTTTTATGCATTATTTTATGTTTCTAGTGTAATTTGAAAATAATTCATTTCTCTAGTCTATTAATATTATTAAAAATATTGATCATTCATGTTGAGGTATCATGTATCTCTTATCGTAGTAATATAATAATCACCAGTTCTAGATTATTGGAGTTATGGTTGTTACACTAGATCCAATTTTAAGTTTCCTTGTTTAATAGACATATTATATTTCATTTTTGTGGACTAAAATGTATTAGGGTGGGTAAGATTCATTTATTCATATTTTTCCCAATAAATATATTTCAAAAAAATTATTTTTTAAATCCTTGGGACCTTCCTAGGTTAAAATAGAAGTTTACCTTTACAAATGCCCTCAATAAAATTTTGTGATGGTTCCATTGATTCTAAGGTGTGGTGTTTACCCATGGGATGAACTAACATGAAATTGAAAAGATAGAAATGACTTGAAATTAATATATTAAAAATATTTTATTATTTTTAATATTATTTTTAAAAAATAGATAACATATACCTAAAAAAGAATCAGATTGAAAAAATGATGTCGTGGATGTATCTCGAACAATGGTTTTACTCTATGGATGCTATAATATAGGTTTTCATATATTTTTATAGATTTGAGTTTTCATGGGTTCAATAATTAGTTAAATTAATTAATTAAATATTTTATTGGATAATTAAAATATTTAACGTAATAAACACTATATTAAACTCTCATTCTATAAATCATATAGTAAGCTATACAAAACCTAGAATTTGAGAGTTCCATCCTTGGGAGAAGTCTTGATGGTGGAATTCAATGAAGATTCAAGTGGTCAATAAACATTCTTATTTAAGGAACACCAACAATGCTCATTTATAGACATTCTTCTATGATTATTGAATCGTTGAAGAGGTAGGGTTTGATAATTCATGATACTACATTACCTATTATTCAATTCAATAATGAAGAATAAATAATTTTTCCTTTATGTATTAATTTTTAGATATGATATTAGAAGATCTTTAATATTTTTTCTTGGTAGAATTTTATACATTCATTTCTCTAAATATTCATCATTATTTCTCATTGTAGTTGTTTAATTCTATGATTGATTGTTCTATATTATTGATTTATCAAGATATCATTCCATGAATTATTCAAATACGATGGATTGAAAGTTATATTTAACAATGAAGTTTTGTATGGGATATTGAATGGATAGCTATGAAGAAGAAATAAAAGTATTCTCTCTTCATTATTATATCTCCCTACACCCCTCTTTTAACTATCCTCTTGCATTATAACAATATATTTCATCCCTATCATTGGTCGACAATGGTGAGGGGTTTCTCGGTCTAGTATAGGCCATTCACTATATAGAAGACAACAAATTGATGACAAAGAGGCCCAAAAAACTAGAGTTATCCCAACCAGAGCTGGGATGAGGACATCATGAGTGTGGGTGGTTGACTGGTGAACATTTTTTGGTGTGATTAGGTTGTGGTATTCATGTGAGGCTACACAAGAGGTTGTTATGGTAAATTTATGAGAAATTCATGTGATGTTGTGTAGGGGGTCGATTCAAGGCCATGATGAAAGTTACTTCATCATTTGACTTGTTAAAGGAATAATATAGTTAATACTTATAAGAATAACCTGAAAATGGTTTCAAAAGAAAGAGTCCACAAGACATAATGTTGGGTGTGGAATGAATGGTAATTCCAACCCACTAGGTCATGTGAAAAAAAAATAGGGAAAGAGAATTAGGAGAGATGAAAATGAGAGAGGTGAGGGTTTATTAGATAGAGAATATGGTTCATTTGAAACCCATCAGTTTCTTGTAAATATATATATTTTAATAATAATAATATTATAATAATCATAATTAAATCATTTATTGGATTTATCTTTTTTAAGATGTTTGAATGGAAATTATTTTATGGAATCATTACCAACATAATAAGATGGACTATTAATAACTAATATGAAACACATATTGCTAACTTAGTCTATGATCCATGGTATTTTCATGGAATATCACTCATAGCTGATATAGAGAATGATATATTTTTTTTACCATGATTCTTTTTTGGGATTTTAAATAGTCTATCCTATGTATTTTTCTATCTAAATTTCAATGTCATAATTCATTCATACATACAAGAACTTTTTATAGGTGAGATAGGTATATTTCTAATTTATATTTATGGAGAAGATGATGTGGTTCATGTAAGATAACTAGATAAATCTTTTAATATAGGTTGGGTTGGTATTACACTCATTTTCTCGAATCCATGGTCCTCTATTTATGGGTCATTATATGGGTAGGGTAAGTATTCCCCCCACATACTTGGGGTATATATCTTATATATATGAAGTCAGTATTCACTCTATCTAAAATACCATTCAATGAAAGGATCCTACACTGGATTAAGTATTCCCCTCAACCAATTTATCATCCAATGAGGTTGGGATCCTCTGATACAGATCCTATAAGGTTATAGAGTTTTCTTAAAATTGTTATCTTCGTTTTTTAATCGATTTTATCATATTGGTAGATCATAGAGTGTGGTTCTACCATGATTGGATATAATTCCATAGTAATGATTAGGCACCCCTTCATGAAGTATTTTTTAGTGTGGTAGTTGGATGGGTCAATAAATGAAGATATATTTGGGATTTGGGGCTTCTTTTCACCCTAGGGGTTGCCGTTGAGATGCTATATAATACTAGTTATCGACCCTGAGCCTTATTTATACTTTATTGTTCTGATATTTCATGTTTATCTTACAGTATGGAATTATAGAACTTGAGTGGTTATGATTGGTACCTTTATTACATCATTGAGAATCCTGGTTCTATAACATATTTGGATTGTTCTTCCTTGTCATTATTTTGGATCACCTATTATTCCAGGAGTGGAGATAACAAGTCATTCTGTGTTCCATTTTTTATTTTTAGTGAATCCAGCAAGTTATGTTTATAATCCCCCCTAAAGCGGTCTTATTCCCACATATATTGTTTCTATACAGATGATGCACAAGTTTTTGGATGGTCTGGGTAAATCTAGAGCTGGTGTTACTTGTTTGGTGTTGATGCCTAGTGATTCTTGAAAGTGAATTGTGGAGAATGGTGATTCATGATAGTGGTGGTTACTACTATGGATGGACATTGTTGTAGGGCCACATGTTGTATGGAGGACCATATCAATGATTTATGTTTCAAATACTCTTCAGATGTATTTTTACCATGTTTCTGCATTGTGGGAGGTTCACTTACTCATTCATGTATTGTATATAGTTCTGTTGAATACACACACACAAACACACACATATATATCTTTATAGTATTTCATTTTCATCATTTATATTGGCGATGTCCATATTGTAGGTTATTAAAGGTTAATGAATCTAATATTGTGTTATATGCCTACTCAATGATTTTCACCAAACCCTGACCTACTAGAGATAGGTATGGGGTGACACTCTCATCCTATGACAAGCCAAGGAGATACCCCCATGGGATGGATTGTGTAATTTTATGTTCCATTTTGAATGATATTATTTAGTTGTATTTGTTATCATGAACATCCTTTAAGTATGTTTTATCTCCCTACTAATAATATCTCTCAATATAAAATAAAATTTCTAAAAAAATTCAATGTTGTTGATACCCTCACACATCACATCCTTTTTTTGGTATAATGAGGAATTTACCAAAACGGAAATTTAACTTTATTAAATGAAAATAAAATTACAGAGTCTAAAGTGTGACTTTTTATAATAATCATTTATCTTTAAAAAATGTCAGGAACATCGTCAAGATATGTCAACTTAGTGTTTGTCAATCCTTTATTTTCAATCCCATAAACAACAATATTTTCTACATGAAAAACATGTGTAATAATGTAATTCATGTACTCAAGGGATTCTAAGCAACAAATCCACCTAGAACTAAGCTTCTAGAAGAGAAAATTGTGCCATCTCTGATCACCTACACCATAGTGGTTGAATCACATTCAAATCATCAGTTGGACCATATTTGTCTTTGAACACCTTCAACTGAATTGATGATCCCAAGCATCTTAGCATCTAGAAACCACAAGGGTCATAGAGACATCCCCTTGAATTTCCTATATGATCTCTAAAAATGGCACCATACCAGCAAGTCCTAGATTACATCTTGAAGCACCATCCATGTTGCACTTAATCCATCTAGGAAATAGAGTGACCCATAATACTTCCAACGTACCATGGGGAGGGTGATGATTTCCCTTGATTCCAAAGAATTTAAGAACAATAAAATCATGTAAATAGTCAACATAATAACCATATTAAGAAATGTTTTCCCCTTTTATAATAATAAAAATATAAACAAGAGAATTTTGAAGAAAAATTAAAGTGCCTTCATGAATAATATTGTCATCGATACTCTATATAACATGAATTACTTCCAAAAAATTCTAGGAGTAATAGATTTTTTTGCTACTAAGATATCTCTATTTTAATGTAGGTTGTTAGATGATCACATATAAGGAGTTGGTGCAGAAACCAAAATTGAAAAAAGTTAGCTACATCATTCTATAGTTTTGTTGTTGTAACACATCTAAGAAAGAGGTGATTTATTTTATCCCTATGATGGTTAAATAGTATAAATTTTGAGTAGATACTGATTCCAACTATTTAAAAAAACTCATTAGTAGGAAATTTTGAGTGAAAAATCTATAGTAAATTGTAAATATAGATGGGAGAATCCAAGGATTGATGAGATTTTTCACCCATCAGTTTGTGTTCTCCAATATAACAGAATGATATAAGGATTTTGAGGATAACATACCATTAACTGCATTCTCCCAGAAAAGGATTCCATCCCCATTAATAAAATTTTAATTCAATAAAAAATCTTTAATATTAGTGGGAAGGATGTCACAAGATACCTCTATTTTATCTTTAATTGAAGTGTTAATACATGAATGAATGTTATTGGAGCCTAAGATATAGATAATAGGGTTTCCAATCCAATTATCTTTCCAAAAATTGAAAAAAGGGTTCATACTGACAATCCAATGAGAATCAATCATAATAGACGAGAATGATTTATTTAAGTAAAGGAAATTAGATGATTCCACATAGTTTACATTTCTAGATTTGATCTTATCAAGAAATATTGATCTTAGATTAGAAAGAGGTTTATATTTTTCATAGATAAGCCTCCATATAAAATAATCTTGAAGGGAATGATTGTATTTTCCAAGATTCTTAATTCACATCCCACCACAATCAATTAGTTGACATCATTTATTCAATGAAATAGTGGAAATTTTTCTCTTAAGGATACTTCCAATCTAGATAAATTTTTTTATAGAGATGATAATGATTTTCAATAGGAAAACTAGTGAGTTGTAAACCATAAAAGAATAAACAAATTTTAAGATAATAATGGCTTTAACAAGACTAATTCAACCTATCATTGAGAGAATTTTACCTTTCCATAAGGATATTTTATTCCTAAATTGTCTCACAATATGATAAAAATGACCAGCATGAGGTTTTCCCCAAAACATAGGGACACCAAGATAAAAAAATAGAATATTTTATTCTATAATCCCTAAGTCAGTGATGATTCTCACTCTCCTGGATGTAGGTGTCCCTTTAACAAAGAAAACGAAATATTTGTTCTAACTAATTTCTTATCCCTAAACTTATTCATAGTTAATGAGAGCATTTTTTTAGTTTCGTATGTTTCTCTTGCCTTCTTTCATGGAAAGAATAATGTCATCAGCAAATAAGAGATGGGTGGGAGCAATAAGGCCTCTACCTGCTCTAATGGGAGATGTATTATTCTTAGACACCATTTTAAGGAGTAATCTCTTCAAGTAATCATTATAAATAGAGAATAAAATTAATGAAAGGGAATCACCTTGTATGAAACCTATTGAGTAAGATAAATACACCTTAGGAGGATGCATTTATCAGAACTGAAATATGGGTTGAAATCAGAAGAATCTTTACCCAATTAAAAAATATTTCATTGAATCCAAAACTAGTCATGAAATCATAGATGAAACGCCATTAAAGAGTTTAAAAGGCCATTTTTATATCTAATTTAATAGAAATATTAACCCCTCTAGTGGGTTTTCTTAGGAGATTAACACATTCATAAGTCATGACAAGACAATCCTATATAGTTCTTCCTTCAATGAAGAGAAATTGATTCAAAGGAACAATCTTGTTGGGATAAGATCAAGTATATTTAAAAGAATTTTTCCAATAATCTTATAAATTGTGTTGATAAGAGAAACAAGCCTAAAGTGGTGTATACCATTTTTATTCTAAATTTCTGGGATGAGGGACAAGAATAGGGCATTAATACCCTAAGTAAGTTGAACACCTTTGAAGAAATGGATAACCAATTTGTAGACATTAATGTGAATAATATCCCATAAGGTTTGAAAGAAGTAATTCATAAAACCATACGGACCAGGGGAGCTCCCTGAGTTGAGTCTAAAAATGGACTCTTTGATCTCAAAGCCAAGAGGAGTGGTAGCAGTATTTGAGTTTTCCTCTTGGGAGAAACTTTGTGGAATGATGTTTTCCAAAGATTCATTAGGAATACTAGGAACATCAAAGAGCCTCATATAAAAAGAAATAAAATGTGTTGTAAAGTCTTATCTACAATCAAATAAGTTCACATTATCAGTGAGAATATCCATAGGTTGACTAATTTTCCTAACCCTATGAAGAGTGTTGAAAAATTTGCTGTTTATTTCACAATCCTTAAGTCATTTAACTTTGAAGGATTATCTTTTCATGCCTTATTTAATATTCAATAAAACATTTAGGTCATTTTTGACCTAATTTTCCTAATCAAGACCAGAAAAAAAGTCATTTTTGTGTCCCTATCTTGAATAGAAAGGAGAAAAGATTCATGATAGGAGATGTTATCATAAATGTGGTTGAAGAAATTTTTACTCCATATTTTCATATTTTCTTGAGGATATTGAGTTTAAGTACACTAGAAAGAGAATCATCCTTAAAGTTGAATGAATTAAATGTTTCTTGAATTAGAGGTTTACACTCAGGAAGTGTAATCCAAGAATTGTTAAATCTAAAGGGAAAATCAGGCTTGTCCACTTTATAAATAAGCTTTGCTAAAATGGGGTGATGATCAGAATTTAGCTTTGTAAGGTATTAGTGGGAGACAAAAGACCAATAATTGAGAGGTGCATTATTTATAAAATAGTTTTCCAACTTGCTAGAAATTATTGAATAAAGATATCTTATATAAAAAGTATATTTTGAACCAATAAGATTAATTTTATAAAGAGAACTATCCTCAACTTAGGATTTAAATTATCTAGATGAAATAGAAGAGTTTATCATGACAAGATTTTCATCAGGGTTTAAATTTTCATTAAGGTCACCCATGAGAGTCTATGGGAAAGTAATATTGTTACTAATGCTCAAAATGTCCTGCTAAAGGGTCCTTATTTATTGATATCCATTGTAGGTATATATGATGGAACAACACTTCTGAATTCCCTCATGATGATATTTAAAAGTAACCATCTACGCAGAGGATATAATAGAGTTAACTCCCTCCCACCCATAATGAGTAAAGACCTAGATTTTCTTAGTGTGATTTCTTGATAAATTAGTTCTAATATGTTGAAAACCAGACTTATCAGGAGAGTTAATATTCTTAGATAAGATCCTTATTAATCCAGATAGATGCAAAATATTAGGCTTATTCTTTCTTATAAAGAGTTTAAGGGTTCTAATTATCTCAATGTTGGAGATCCCTTGATATTTCCAAAAAATATATCTTCATTTATACTTGTGATTGGAGCAAGAACCCCCATTTTTCATTACACTAGATTTCTTATTTCTGGTTGATTTCCTAGTTAAAATGTATTTTTAAGAATCATTCATAGAGTTATCTACCTCTGTTTAGGAATGTGACTCTAGGCTTGAGCAGTCCATAGTATTGTGGTGATAAGGAGATTTATCAGCAACAATGCAAAGAGATTCAAACTGTTGATTGGAAATATGTTCATTGAGTTTAGAAGAATTGATATTTTGAGTTATTTTTTCCTTAATACATCCCCATGATAATTGGTTAAACTAATTCCATAGATGAATTTAAAGAATGAGAGGGATCTTTCTGCATTTATGGTATTCTAGAAATAATAGGTAGAGATGAGGTGATCTTGGCATCGTTATTTTCAAACCTGTCATCACAAGAAAATATTTTTCTAATTATAATGGTATTTGAACCATATTTAATAGAGTTTCCTTACTTATAATATATTTAATTATATATGTTTGGGAAGCCTATAGTAGTGTCATGACAAGATATTTTATCAATACCTGCTCCAAGAGCTACAGATTTTTGGATTGATTCTTGAGTTTTTTATTCAATAAATTTAACAGAACTGTTATTTTAAGGAATCACCATGGATGAATTTTTTGTGTCTTAAAAACTTTAATTGATATATGATTCAAATGTTTCCATAGATAAAATAAAAACATAATTAGGACATATTGTTATAGGTTAAAATATGGAATTATCAAGTTGGGGGATTTAACCTTGATATCATCATTTTCACTATCATCAAAAGTAGAAATTTGATGAAAGATTTTATCAATTTTTGAGCCCAAATGCTTCATGGGATGATCATACATATCCAAATAACTAGGAGAAACATCAGTGGTTAAAATAGCCACTTGATCCTATTTTATAGATGCAAGAGGGGCCATAGCTAAGGACCTTCCATCTAGTTGAGAAGAAAGGACATTATTCTGCACACTAGAAAGTTTTATGGGGAAAGACTACATTAACTTGAAAATATCCATAATATATTGGGAGATATCAAGTAAAATGATTTCATATTCAGTCAAACTTATTCTGGGAATATATACATTCTCTTTTTCTTCATCATCTATAAGAGAGGTCCAATTTTTACCCTTAACCTCTCTCACATCAAAGGTGATTTGTTGATTTTTAAACCATTTTCTATATTCATCTTTTCTTGGAGGCTCATTTTTTTTCCAAGTAAATACAATTTCTTTTATTTCTTCTACTAATTGGTTTCCAATCACCTAGATTAGATTCAAGATTAAATTTATTTTGAATGTTCATGAAATTAGAAATATTATGCCAAAAAATACTATAATAATGATATAATGGAGGAACAAACTCATACTCAATTTTCACATCGATATTATGGTATTTGGAAATGAATCAAATCAATATAATATTCAAATAGGATTCTATCATACATACTCATATCTCTATTTATGGTGTGAAGATCAATCTTTAAAGGAATTCCAATACAAGTAGTGAGATCATTTAGAATTTTGATATACCAAAAGACCCAGTTTAATCCATGAAGTCTAATATAAATTTGAGTTGTTTAATTATTTTTATTAAATGGATTAAAGTTGATATTCCATTCTGATATCCTCATAGTATCGGTATTCATATGGAAATTCCCTATCTACCAAACTACCTCAAGATCATCCTTTATTTTCAAGAGGGTGTGGAAAAAACATCTACCTATTGGGATCATCTTCCAGTCGGTGCCTCCCCGGCATTGAGAGACATATAATTTTAGTTCATCATAGGGAAAGGTTTATCCCCTTTGGAGTACATAATACATCCAAGAATAGATAATTTACACAAATTCATTCTCTATTGATGCGTTTCCAGATTTTCCACAACTGAGAAATCATCTACATTATATTTCTTAAAGGAGGAAGGCATGGGGAGCTCATAAATATCAACATCCAAGATACAAAGAGATTCAACAATGGAGATTAATTCTCTTTTTACTGAATACAAGAATCCATTTAGAATAAGGCTATCACCTATATTCTTCTTACAATCATCAGCTTCATGAGTTTCATGATTAAAGGATCTCTCCCATTCTGAATGGAATGAATCCACAGATCAAGATGGAAGCAGATTGAAGAGAATTAATTTTTTTATTCCAAGGGGAAAATAGAAGAACACCGCTAGATATTATTTCTTGAGAGAACGAGAGCCATCATCACACCTCACACATCCTATCCTTGAATAACATTAATATTTCAAAAAATCAGATAACATTTTCATTGAAAAATAATTTATTATAGAAATATAATAATGTAAATATTCTAAATCATTAATCTGCATCCATCTTATAAGAATTTATTTTAATTTTTTTTCTATTTTCATTATTTTTGGGACCACTAAATTAAAATGTTATACCCATGTAAACCTAAAGGGAGTGTGGTTGAATCTAGTTGATGACCGACTTAAACATTCTTACATAACATTTTCCCATAATCGGATCTTGTTTCCATGATTAAATTATTTTTTTAATCTATCTCTCCCTCGATTGAATGTATAACATAAATATTATGCATATATATAATGTAAATAGCATAATAACACCAGGATTTTACTTGGATAACCCACATTTTTCTATATAGAAATAATATATATAGGAGATTATGTAAATGTAAAAAATACATTAATAAAACATAGTTTCAATTGATATAATGATTTATTTATTTGTAACCCAAAACCAATGTTCATGTAATTTATAAAAAATATAGGAATTAAAATTTACCTCTTATGTGTCACTCTAATTTCCTCATACATAAACACTACATCATGGAATAACTGAATAAATTTTTACACACCAATGAATATTCATAATCAACTTGAGTCAATTTATATTCCCAATTTCATTTTTTTTAATTTAAAAAACCACATTATGGTTTAGTGGTAACCATGTACAAGCTATATGCTAAAAACCAAACAACTACATTCTAATAAAAGAGACACCCAAACCAAACTAGTAAATTTGTGATGGGAAAAACCTATGGCTTTAAATAAAATAAAATAAACCTAACTTGGATCAAGAACTTTGATTTTTTTTAGTCAAAAATAAAAGAAAAACTTGGATCAAAACTAAAATCATTTATAAAGACTTTATAATCCTAAATGTGAAATTTCTAAGAGATATCCCTAATGAAAATGTCTTATTTAAATTAAAAAATTTACTCAATGTAATCAATGATGCAATACATAAATAAAATGAAATATTCAAAAGAAAAAGTGTTGGGATCTATTTCTTCATTAGATAAAATAAGTTTTAATATTATTTACTCCATCATGTCTTTTTTGAGTCCCTGAGGAAATATTTCATTTTCCATATAATCTTACTCTATAGTTTACATGATTTCTATATCCTTAGTCTTGTCTAATGATTCCATTAAATCCTTTAAAAATGAGTATATTATGGATCTCATATTAAAATATATATATATATATATAGGATGTTTAAATTCTCCTTGAACATAACTCTTTGAGGGTTTTCCCTCATCCTTTGAATATTTCCTCTTCTCTTCCACCATCTCCTTAGAATGATGAAGTAGAATTGTTAGGGTAACAGGGTTAGTTTCTTCTTAATCATACCATTATATAACAACCTCACTCCCTTTTTGTAACTTGTATGTGGGATTATTATAGAATCTCAATGGTCCCTCCATATTAAAATTTAGACTCACTTCCTCTAACATTGATATTTTAGCAAAAAATTCCTAATTTGGAGGTAGATTGTTAAGCGAATGAGATGTAGCTTCATTTCTAAAATGTCATATGCACTCCTTATACATATATAGTACCTAGTTTAATTTTTTAATATGTTTCTTAGGATTGAATCACATATGTAATGATATTATATTCATTGGATTAAGTAAACTAGAGTAGTATTTTCTAAATATTGTTTGAATATGGTTCTTAGGAACTTTTTGTTCATTTATTACCTCCTAATTGATAATGATTGTTAGGTTATTATTCCTCCTCATACATGGATGAGATCTATGAATCCAAGTCAATAAATTTTAAATTATCAAGGGATTCTTCTACTTGGAAACACCTAGACATATTTTCCCTCTTTGGACCTACTTCTTTTCATCCATCAGACTCCATTGTACTTTACATTATATCTAAAATTTTAGATTACTAGTTCTATAACTAAACACAATAGTATAACATATCAATTAGAGTCCATAATAGGGGATTTTATAAAATTAAGACTTCATAAATGCGTTAGTGGGAGAAGCCTTCCAAGGTGAACTTCCCACATGATGTTCCATAGTCAATGGGTGACCCTATCCTATTGAAGTAAACAATGATATAATTCCAGTGTAGGTTGAGACAACACTCCCTCAACAACAATGATCATCGATTGAGGCTATTGGAATACCCATATTATATCTTAGAAATTGAAAAATATTACTTATTTTAGTATTAATAATAATATTATATGAATTGTTAAAACTATAAAGGAGATATGACCCAATAACCTTGGATTTCAACTTCTGTATGGACCACATATGATAGTTAATGGGTGGAGAAGTTCCCCCACTAGGGGAGTTAGAGACAATATCATCATAATATTGAAATTAAACTATTGAATAACTCATCACAATGTATAAACTATATTTTTCAATAGATCCATCTTAATAAGATTATTCCTCATCCAAATATGTTAGAACTAAATTATCTAGAGGGGATCGAAAAAGGGAAACATCGCTCTTTGAATCCATAAGGGAGCCTCTGTTATGAATAAAGTATTGATTCTAATAGTCAGATAGAGAGTTTCCTAGAATATTGCAATTAGATAATTATTCAACCAAGGATTTGAATATCACTAAATGCATTCAATGATACTCTTATTCAATATCAAACCAAATTGAATCCACTTGTGGTTGGGAGATATCAACATCAATGTAGATTCATGGGGAGATAAGAATACTAAGAGATCATTTCTTACTACCTGAAAACATGTAACAAACTACTGTACTTCCATACAATTTGAGGATCACCATGTCCTTCAGTGAAAGTTGAAATATAGGGAGGCACACCCATACAACCTAGGTTAAGGTAACTATTTCATATAAAAATCACATGTCGAATAAAAGATATAGAATCCAAAACCATCAAAGGAATTTGTATCTCTAGAAAAGGTCATGATCAGAACATTATCAACTATAATGTGAATAATTTTTTTTCAGGATTCGATGGAAAAATAAAAACACAATCCTAAAAACCCATGAATCAATGATAATTATATAAAACATTATTCAATAGTTAAAAAAAATAGAAACACCCAACCAAAGAGGGGTTTTAAAGGCATGAAGATTTAGTAAACTATAGTTTTGTGATCAATTGCCTAGGAAAACCATTATCCAATGAAAAGAAAATATGGATGAGAGAAATCCTTAGGTTTTATAGGAGAAACATATGTTTAGGGAAGGGATTAAATTCCTGATGTAGAGAAACCATTTTTTAAAGGGTTTCATTCCACCCCCACCAAAGGGTGATGAATCTAAGTGGAAGCCATCACTAATAGCACTAGGGAAAGCCTATTTGAAGATGTGAATCATGTAAGGTATCACCTATGTAATAGATTATGACCTAGAAACATTTCGGATTATCATATTAAATTGATATTAATTTCATTAATTATGTTCAGTTTAAATTCCTTAATGATGTTCTCTTCATTTATTCAATATTTTTATACATGATTTGATTAACTGATTATTAATATTGTTGAAACATTATTCTCTAAATATTATTAATAATTTTAGATAATACTAAAAATGAGAATCCAAATAAGAGTAATACTATGAATGAAAAATTCTTTTTATGTTTTTTATTCTTCAATAAACCAAATTTATCATGGAATATATATGAAAAAAAGTGTCTTTAGATCTAATAGTATTTTTCTCTATAAACTCTCCCTCATTGAAGCATATATTTCAATATTAATTTCAATATTTTATTAGTTATTCCAAATAATAACCATATTATTATTCCATTATAATTATCTCCTTGATCAATGGATAGGAATCAATATATTTTTTATGATTCTATATAAGTATTATAGGTATAACACAAATTTATGTGTGGTTAAATTTTTCAAACAATGACAAATAATTATTTCTAATCCCAAGACATATAATTAAATATTTAAAACTATATCTAAATAATTAAAGCATTTATATTACATATAAACCATAGAATGTCACACCAAAACCTGACATGGTTTGTTCATGTTCATTCCATTTTCCACCTTTATATTATCTTCTATCTCAATAGAATGCCCCTTGATAACTTTTAAGAACCTGGTTTTTATATCAGGTATATATCCTTTTAAATTTGGTATGATTATTTATTTTGGACCTCATATGGATTCCTAATGAGGTTATAAAGGTTTTGGGGGTGTCTTGGGCTTGTTCAGAGCTTCGAACTCTAGTCAGTGGAGAAAAACATTGGGCCGCATGGTTAGTAGAAACTATTAGACCCACCCGCACAGTCTCTCCTAACCATTTAGGGATAGATATTGGCGTGAAAGAAGGGCACGACATTTTCCCTAACTATGCACTAGGGGACACACACCCACGTGTGATGTCTATAATTTTTAGTAAAGGCATATCACATGGTTGTCGCATGGTTTGGCCAACAGTGTGGCCAAACTGTGCACCTCTAAATTTTTGGGTGAATTTCCTAAATTTCCCTTAATGAACCTTATGTTTAACCACATTCTTCCTTGAATTTTTCTAGTGTGAAACATGGGATCTCCTCCCCCATTTTGGATCTCTCGATACTTCTTTCATAGTTTTTGATCCCGAGCATTGATCTAAAGTCTGATTTGATCCCTATTCATCATGTTGGATGCGTATTGGTAAGTACTCGATTAATTTCGAGCTATTAATCATTATTCATTACCTCAATGGTTCTATTTAAATGCATGCTCATATACGCTATTTTCAAGGCATTGATACATTCTTCATTTTTTTTCTAATACAGTCCAAACTAAAGGCATATACTAGATGAGGAGAGTCATATGAGCTTAAGGTAGGTGGTCTATGACTCATCCCTCAAGTTTTTTCATTTTATAAATTTATGTAGTGTGTGTGCACACCAATTTCATCGGGCATGGCCTATTAAATTGACATTCTTTGATTATATTCATTAGAATAATACTCTAAGAACTTTGTTATATATGTTATCCATTGTTGGAGGTTGTGACCTCAATGTCAACCACCCAAGTAGGGTGTTTCCATAATTATTTTTAAGCCTATATGGGCTACCATTTGAGTGCACTATGAATTGACCATGATAAGGGTATGTGTATAAATTAAATGAATGATTTATAGATTATTATTACATGTATGTAACACTTTAACCTTATAAGGTATGTTTTCCAATTAATCAATGAATCTTTTAAAAGGTAAATGGAATGTATATTGATACATATCACATGGCCTATTTAAATGAATTTAATTAAATCGTTTAGTTTCATGTCTATATAACACCTTTCCATGCTTTATGGAAGGTAGTGGAGTGAACCTAATCATTTGATTATGACTCACATGAACTTATAAATGGTTGCATGTCCTTAAAACATTGTCACACTAAAAAAAATTCAACAGCTTGAACCAAATGAATTATAAAATGTATCGATTATTACATAGATTAATTTATTAAATGAATTAATTATATGGTTCTTGTTGAATATGGATGTTGAAATCATTGTAGGAGTGTTTATAATCGAGCTAGCCTTGTAATCCTGAGGAAATGCCTTCAAAACTCATGGATGCCATTCTGATTCAGGGATGTTGGTTGGCAAGGGTGAGACCCACCATGGAACCTGATATTTTCCTACTAGTGGATGCCCCGTATAACACCATATGATCCCTCCATTTTCATTCAGTTATTAAGATTCCTTGGATACACTCATTGGATCCAACATGATGTCTACAAACATGGGGCACCATGGATACTCCAATTGGGCCTAGTCATTACATATCCTGTTTTACATTGTATGTATTCCTTAAAACCAATTAGAATCATTTTATAGTGGAATTACTTAGGCAATTACCCTTGGATTACATACACACCCATATATTCATACTGTAGGTTATTACTGAGTTGGGTCGACCCTTGATGTCAAGGATGCCTTTGTTATTACCTTGGATCCTCTTCACTATTATCATAATTGCAGGGTGCCTTTTTATACCTTGGATCCTTTATTATTATCATCATTATTATTATTATTATTATCGTATCATGATTTTAGTGATGGTTATACCTAATATGACTTACTATATAAAATGAAACATAATTAATAAATGAAATGGTTACATGTTTAGACACCAGCTGATGCTGAAGAAGGTATTTGGGTATTTACATTACTACATTTCTTTACTTTTATATATGAATATTTTCATACTATTTCACTTTATATTCATGGATTTGGTGTTATATACATTATTTATGGTGGCCTACTGAGATTTATCTCACAGCCTATCCGGGCCGCTATTGGTACCTGGACAGATTACATGTATGTAGGTGTTGAAAAGTGGAATCATCTTTCATTAGACACCTAATATTTCTTTCTTGATTAGGATGGATATTGGTAGTAGATAACAGAGTAGGAGTTAGGATACTTGGATAGTTTTTGGATTCTTTTTTCTTCTTTTGTATATCATGTATTTCCTGTTACCATGTATACCTATTTTCTAGTTTCGTAGAGACATAAAATACATTATCATCATATTTTTTATATGATTAAGTTATCATCTTTCAATACTATTATAATTTTTTTAGTTTATTATTTATATCTCCTTCTACTATGGAAGGTTACTTGTCCAATGTTATAGTGCTTATTATATGTTGTGCCATCTGTTTACTTATATTGCTTCCACTATTTACATGTTATTATATTTATTCATTATGATACACTCTGGTAAAAAGGTCATGGTATCCCCATAGGCACACTCTGTCCCTCACTAATAGTCAGTAGCCTCTGGAATTTGGGGGGATGTGCTTGAGGCTATGTGGCAAACCAAGTTTAGGGAACCTTTAAGTGTAACCCAGGGAAGGAATCACTAAGTGGTATCAGAGTGTTCCCTTTCACGATTTACTATTTTGAGACAATAGACAGAAGATTAAAAATGCTTGGAATATAGTTATAATCCATTCTTGGGCATAGATAATCCATGTTTGGGGTAAATTTTGAGTTTCCTGAATAATAATTATTGTTCTTAAATTACCTATTATAGTTGATTTCCTTTCACCACTCGGTGACACACATGCTATGTGATGGTTATTATTATTATTGAAATAGTTTTTCATTTTATCCATGTTTGGATGAGATGGGGGAAAGGAGCAGTGTTACATGAATCATCATAGGAGCCTAGAATTTACATGCCATGCATATTCCATGCCATATAGGTGCATTTAATTGCTTTAATTTTTTTTATTGCTTCTGATTATTGAGTCCACCTTGTTTATATGTATATTACTATACTGATATTTGGTTGTGATTGAGTGATTTCTAGTTTCAATTCATGACGTTTATGGGCCCTCTTGGGTTGTAATGGGTAGTTTACAGATTAAAGACATTGTATATAACCTACTACATTCTGAGACCGAATATAGAATGGGCTAACTAGAATTTAAATGGGTGTTGATCTCAGTGATAAGTTGTATGGTCCCGGATTCACTATGAATTAAAATCCATTTTAATCAGACTTTGATATAAGTTTATGATAAAATGAAACTTAAAAATATGGAAAAAAATTGAAAATAAATTGTTTCTATTAAATAAAGAGGCAAGGTGCTATTGAACATTCATCAAATGGAACCCATGTGAGAACTTACCAATATATGTCCTTCTAAGAGAGTAGTTGGGGTAATATATCTCAGGTAGTGGACCCTTCTTCTTATGTTCTACTTCTTCTAGTGCTTCTATTAGATTCAAATCATTTTCTGAGGCATTTTATTATAATTTGTAGAGTTATTCCGCCACAATGTCCTTATGTCATGTGCTTGGAGGGTGGAAATGACCATGATCTTGGCCTGGTAGGCCCTAATCCACTAGTATTACTACCAAGAGTTCCACTTGTGGAACCAACTATTATACCTAATCTGGGAACTGGCACTCGTTTTTGTGATGGTTTCGAAAGTCTGATGCAGTCCATGCAAGGTGCTCCGTGATCTACACCTATGATCGATGAACTGACACATGAGTTCCAGTAATAGAATCATCCTACCTTCTCAAGAGATGGTGGTCCTTAGGATGTTGAGTCTTGGATAGAGGAAAATCTATCTATTTTTGAGAATCTAGAGATTCCTCT
This sequence comes from Viscum album, assembly GCA_963277665.1. Taxonomy (NCBI): domain Eukaryota; kingdom Viridiplantae; phylum Streptophyta; class Magnoliopsida; order Santalales; family Viscaceae; genus Viscum; species Viscum album. The sequence goes on from OY728155.1 coordinate 1,699,970,313, forward strand.
AAAGTAGAGGGTAAATATTGCTACTTACATGCTTTGTGATTTGGCCAAGTGCTGGTGGGATGTGATTACCCAGGATGGTCTCCATCAGAGAATGGTATGGGATGATTTCCAGACTGCCTTCTATGATTAGTTATTTCCTCAAATGTTGAGAGTTAACCAAGCCATAGATTTCATACATCTAGATATAGGTTCTTTGTCAGTTATGGATCATTCACTGCATTTTAATGAGTTACAGCACTTTGCACCACTTCTAGTCGGTGACGAGTTATCGCGTTCCAGATTCTTCGAGGATGGTCTCCATCATACCATCTATACTCAGGTGAATGATTTTTACCTACCTAATTTCTATAAAATTATTAATTAGATAGTTATCACTGATTTCATCCTGGGGGAAGGTGATAATATCAATAATAGAGGATTAGTGTCGAGGTAGGGAATTAGTTCTTCTGGTAGCAGAAATCTTTCCTTATATGTTTCGTGTTAGAGTAGTGGCAGTTAGAGTAACCATGCTGATAGCTCTATTGTATTCCACCCATATGGATGGGAGGGGAATATGAAGACTTAGTGTAATAGAGACTCGATGGAGTGATTTTCTTATATTCGTAAGAGGAATCTTTAGAAATTCCATCAGACCATTACATCTGCTTCCAATGGAATAGGATCTGTACCAGTTCCACCATTAGGGGCATGATATTTTACGCCACATTAGGCAGGGAGTTGGAGTAGAACCAGCATGAATGGATGAAGATGGTATTGTGGTCATGGTATCTATATTTCTGATTAGTAGTTCCAATAGAGCAGTTATACTTAGGGTAGTCTAGCTGCGACACATGGTTTTGGATCAGGCCAATTGCATGCTTCACAAATGATACCCGAGGATAGAGTGCATGGCCATCTACAGTATGGGGTACTATTCTTGTAGCTTCAACTATTGTATCTTCCTTACAGCTACTTCACACTCTATATCTTTATCTATCGTGGAAAGTCTCAAGATGGAAATTCATTATTACTATTGGTCGATGACCATGGATACACAATTGGGAGTATGGTCAGAGGGCATATGCTAATGCAGGGAATATCCCATTTAGGTAGAAAGTTACCCTTTCTTGTGGGACCACTTTGTTATAAAGATGAAAGGCTTCTATTTCATTCTTGATATGGATTAGTTGGTCTTGTATTATGCATTTTTAGATTTCTACCAGCATAAGGTATCATTTACATCAATAGAGGGCATCAGTTATCTATAAAATGGTAGTGGGATGTCTATAAAAGTAGATCTAGACCATATAATTATGGGCTAGGTGGAGTGACCACCCATATTTCTAGTCTTTATATGGAACAATAGGGTTTGCCTCAAATTTATTACCCTCTTGTAGCATATCATTTCATGGACATCTTTCCTGAAGATTTTTCTAGCTTACCTCATGAGAGAGAGTTATAGTTTATGATCGATCTCATTCTAGGATAAAATCCAGTGTCTATTCCCCATATATAATGAAAACTACTGAGCTCTAGGAGCTCAAGTGATAGTTGGAGGATCTAGAGGATAAATGTTTTATATATCATAGTACTTCCTCTTGATGGTTACCTGCACTTTTCACGAAGAAGGCTGATGGGGGCCTTCTTTTATGTGTGGATTATAAACAATTGAACCATTTTATAGTCATACATTTAGACATATCTCATATAATTTTTTTTAAAGTATGGTCTATATGAATGTCTTTTTATTCTTTTCAGTCTTATGAAAGTGCATGACATTTTCATGGATTTGATGAATATGGTATTTTATCCCAATTTGGATTATTTTTTCATAGTCTTTGTGGATGAAATCTTGGTGTATTCTCACACCCATATAGACAATGCTAAGAATCATGAAATCATTCTAAATACATTGAGAAATAATCAACATTATTACAAGAAGGCTAAGTGCCACTTTTATATCAAAAAAGTTCACTTATTGGGTCATATTATCTCAGAATCAAGAGTATCACTTCACCCGAAAAAGGTGAGTGTTGTGGTTTCCCAATAGAATCCCAAGAATTTTTTTGATATATAGAATTTCTTAGGGATGGATAGATACTAAAAGAGTTTCATATAGGACTTCTCATGACCTAATTCACCTCTTACTTGTCTTATAAAGAAGGAATTACATTCCTATGTTCATAAGGGTGTGAGAAATCCTTTCAGGAGATGAAAGGAAGGATTTTATCAGAACCTATTATAATTATTCAGGATCCTGGTAGAGGCTATATAGTGTTTCATGATTCATCAAGCATCAGTGTGGTAGTATTGATGTTGTAGGAGGATAGAGTAGTTACATATAGATCTCGAAAGTTTAAGCCTCATGAGAGAAATTATTTGACACATGACCTTGAGCTAGCAGCAGTTGTCCATGCCTCATGTTGCTAGAGACACTAACTTATGGGTAAGTTCTTTATGGTTTATACATACCCCAAGAGCCTAAAATATATCTTTTCATAACATGAATTAAATCTCAAATAGTAAAGATTATTCAAATATCTTTATTCCTTCAATTTTGAGATTTTCTATATGCCTAGAATGGGAAATGTAGTAGCTAATGCATTGAGTCGAAAAAATCAGACACATTCTGTACAAGAATCTAATGATGAATGAAAATTGATAAAACTCTTTTTTAATATGCACCTAGAGTTTAATGATAGTCAGGAATGGTCTTATCAATCATCCTTGATAGTTACCTCTTCACTCTTTGAGAGGGTGAAGAGTACAGAATTTTTAAACCCTGAAGGCTTTGTTCTCCTAGAGAGAATTGTTGGTGGGGACCCACCTCCAAGTTGGTCTATTGAAGATGATGATATTCTCTATATTCATGGGAATTTATGGGTTTCTATAGATACAAGTTAGGAATTGATGCATAAATACCATGATTCTTAGTGGGAAGTTCATCATGGAATCACCAAGATGTATTGAGATATGCGACACCAGTATTGGTGTCTTGGCATGAAATATCAGATAGTAGGCTTTATCACTAGGTGTTTTACTTGTTAGTAAGTGAAGGTGGATCACCAGTGACCTACAAGATTTTTATAACTGCTTCCAGTACTAAAATGGAAATGAGAAGATATTTACATAGACTTTGTAATCATCTTACCATGGTTTTCTTGAGGTAGAGACACAGTTTGGGTTGTCATTCAAATTCTGATGAAAGTAGCGCACTTCCTTCCTATCCAGGAGACTTTTTATAGTTGATGAGATGGGAAGAATATATGTCTATGAGATTGTATAGCTGTATGAGGACCCTCATACTATAAATTTATATAGGGACTCTCACTTTACATCATGGTTCTAATAGGGGTTATATAAAGCTATGGGGGAACATGTTCTTCTGATCACAACCGTTCACCCTTAGATATATTTCTAGTCAGAATGATTTATATATATTTTAGAGGACATGATCCGAGAATGAATCCTTAATTTCAGTGGTTCTTGGGAGAATAATATCACTATCATCAAGTTTCCCTATAAAAAATATCTTTCAAGTGATGATTAAGATGACTCCCTTTGAGGCCTTGTATAGTAGGGGATTCTATTAACCCCATACTGGAAATAGTTAGGAGTGGTAGCCCTATCAGGTTCTCATCACATGTTAGAGGCTTCATAGAAGGTTCAGCTGATTAGGAATCGTATGTATTCTTCTCTATCTATATAGAAATCTTACACCGATATCCATAGATGACCTATAGAGTTTAAGGTTAGGGATCGTGTTTTCCTATGGGTATCTCTCAGGCTTGGGTATAGAAGGATACATTGGCAAGTGAAGTTATCGCTCTGCTTTGTTGGGCCATTTGAGATTACGGAGATAGTCAGTCCGATAGACTTTCAGTTGTTACCAGAACAGAGGTATTGTGTTATGCATGACATCTTTCGCATTTCATAGATTCACCATTATTATGTCGACCCATCTCATACTTTTGATCCTGATGATGTAGATCTTGATGATGATGCTTATTTTGAGGAGTATCCTATATGCATCATTGACCAAAGCACAAAGGCTCTACAAGGACGATATATCCCTTTAGTATTGGTGTTGTGGTAGCGTATCCATGTACATGATGAGACTTGGGTGTGGGATGCTGACGTATCTGCTCAGTGGTCGAAGTTGTTCTTAGATAGTGTTTCACCTCCCTTAGAAGCTGAAAATTGGGGATGAGTTCATTTAAGAGGGGAAGACTGTAATAACCTGACTTTTATCTCAAGTATGAATCCTTTTATATTTGGTATAATTATTTATTTTGGACCTAATATGGATTACTAATGAGGTTATAAAGGTTTTGGGGGTGTCCAAGTCTTGTTCAAATCTCAGAAGCTCTTCTAGTGGAGAAAAACACTAGGCCACATAGTTAGAAGAAACCATGCAACCCCACCTGCACAGTTTGTAGAAACTGTGCGAACCAGCCCACATGGTCTCTCATAACTGTGTGGTGCTAGATAATGGGGTGAAGCAGGGTTCATGGTTTTCCATAACCATGCACTAATGGCTACATTCTTGTGTGAGACCTCTATAGTTTTTAGCAGAGGCATCTCACACGGTTGGTGCATGGTTTGGCCAACCGTGCTACCAAACCATGCACCTTTAAAAATTTAGGTGAATTTCACAAATTTCCCTTAATGTCCCTTATGCCAAACCCCTTCCTCCTTAGCTCTTTCTAGTGAATAAAAGAGGCTCTCTTATCTCATTTTGTATCTCTCAATCCCTCTTTTGTGGTTTTTGATCCTGGTCTCTGATCCAAAGACCGATGCAATCCCCATTCATCACATTGGATGTATATTGGTAAGTACTTGATTCCTTTTGATCCATTCGGCATTCTTATTCCCCTCAATGATGCTATTTAGATATAAGATCATATGCCCTATTTTCAATGAATTGATCCATTTTTAAGATTTCTTTTGATCTAGGCCAAACTAAAGGTTGATACTAAATGAGGAGAGTATTACGAGCTTAAGGTAGGTGGTATATGAATCATCCCTCAAGTTTCATCATTTTAAAAATTGTTGTAGTGTGTGCCTACTGATTTCTTTAGGTGTTTCCCATTAAATTAATGTTCCTTGATTATAGTCATTAGAATCATACTCTAAGACCCTTGTTATATATGTTATCTATCATTGGAGGTTATTAATTCAACGTCAACTACCCAAGTAGGATGTTTCCATAATTATGATTTTAATAGCTTATTAAGCTTATCTATACCACCATTCAGGTGTATTATGACTTGACCTTGATAAAGGTAAGTTTTTAAATTAAATGAATGGTTTATAGATGTATATTGCATGTATATAACACTTTAACCTTCTAAGTTAAGTGTTCCAATTAATCAATTAATCTTTTAAAAGATAAATGGCATGTACATTGATACATAACACTTGGACTATTTAAATGAATGTAATTAAATTGTTTGGTTTCACATCTGTAGGAAACCTTTCCATGCTTAATTGATGGTAGTGGAGTGAACTTAATGAATTGAGTATGAATCATATGAACTTATAAATGGTTGCACGTCCTTTAATCCTTATCACACTAATGAAAGGCATTAGCTTGAACTAAATAAATTATTAAATGGAGTGACTATTACACATCATAATATATTAAATGAATTAAGTATATGGTACCTATTACATATGGACCTTGACATCATTGTGGGAGTGGTAATACTTGATCTAGCCTTGGATTCTCGAGGGAATGCATTGGGCACTCATGGATGCCAGTTTCCAAGGGTGAGACCCATGTTGGAACCTGATCTTTATATACTAGTGGATGTCAGGTATGAAACTGGAGGATCCCTCCATTATCATTCAGCTATTAGGATGTCTTGGATACACTCCTTGGATCTAGAATAGAATCTACAGACATGGGGCACCATGGATACACCCACTGGGCTAATTCATTGGTTATCCTGTTTTACCTTGGATGAATTCCTTGGAATCAGTTAGAATCATATTATAGTGGAATGCCTTGGGTGATTCCCCTTAGATTACACATAGAACCTTATAGCTAGAATATAGGTTATTACTGACTTAGCTCAACCCCTAAGGTCAAGGATTCCTTGGTTATTACCTTGGATCCTATTCACTATTATCATCATTACAGGTTTCCTCGTTATAACTTGGATCCTTTATTATTATTATTATTATCATATCAGGATGTCAGTGCTGGTTATACCTGACATGATTTACTATATAAATTGTAACATAATTAATAAATTAAATGGTTACACCTTATCTTGGATTCCATTGGTACCCGAGAAGATTACATGTATGCAGGTGTTGATAAGGGGAAGCATCTTGCTTTAGAAACCTAATATAGCTTACTTTCTTAGGATGGACCTTGGTAGAAAATGACCGGTTATGAGCTATGGATGCTTTGATAGTTTTTGGCTTCTTTTTTGTTCTTTTTTATAGAATGTATTGAGTGCTACCATGTATAGCTATTTTTTAGTTTTTTATAGACATGGCATACATTATCATCAGTTTTTGTATATGATTCATTTATCAGCTTTGAGTACTGTTATCAGTTGTTTCTATTGTTTATTGTTTCTTTCTACTTCTACTATGGTGGGTTACTGGTCTAATGTTAAAATATCAGTTATGTATTGTGCCATATGTTTACTTGTATTTCTAATGTTATTTACCTATTATTATATTTATCCACTATGCTACACTTTGGTAATGAGAGAATGGTCTCCCCAAAGACACACTCTAGGCCCTTGTTACTAGTAGTTAGCCTCTAACATTCAGGGAGATGATTTTGTGGTTATGTGGCCAATTAGGTTTGAGGCACCTTTGGATGGTGGCTGAGTTAAGACGTCACATGACTAGATTTAACATAATCAAAATAGGGATGGGAATGTGATTTTCGTACCATAACATTAGATTTTTTATAAATACCATACTCAAATGAGTCGATATTCTAAAAACTAATCATCAAAACTCCCCTATAAGGGATCTACTCCACAAATCTCCATTATGGCTAGCATTATTTAGAAATGAACTCCAAGTATTGTTTGATTCATTTTGATGTGTTACAAGGAGACATCATGATATCAATCAACACATTCCATGGTGAAGAAACACCACACTATAGGACTTTGAAAAAATTCCTCCAATTATCTTCTTATATTCATCTCCTATAAATCCCTATATGCAAACATAAAACAATATATATGGGAATAATATTTCGTTTCCTTTTCTTATAAATGAGTAAAAAGGGGAATAAAATTATTTATAAACCCATAATCTCTTTTTCTTTTAAACATAGTTTAGTGAGAATTATCCATGATTGCCTCACCTTTGGAGTTTTAGAAATTATCTTTCAATAGTATATTTATCTTTCTTTTCACTATATTCTTCTTATGGGGAATTGGATACGTCACATCAGTTAGAAAAGTGTCACACCCAGTCTTCGCGCTGTGGAATGTTTCTAATTTTTATGTTTTATCTTATAATTTTATCTACTTCAAATGATTATTTCTATTTTTATGTATATATATATGAAGTGTGGGACAAGCCCAATGGCGGTTTTCACTCTTACACTGATAATTGAGCATTTTTTCTTTGACAACATTCAGTGCGCCGCTGTCAAAGCCGGTCGGCCTCGCCTAGGCCGCCGCGGGGCCTCTGTAGGTTCTCTGTGCACCTGCCCAGTGTTTAGGAAATTAAATGAAATTAATTAATAATGAATAAAATTAAATGACTGATAAAATAAAAATAAGACAATTTCACTGATAATGATAGTATTATTATTTGAGGATAATATTAATTATTATTGAGTATTATTATTATGTATATTAGGGATGAAAAATATGTTTTTTTATATCACTCTTGTTTAGTTTATTATTATTATTATTATTATTATTTGATTTTGTTTTATAATTATTATTGTTTTTTTAATCTCATTATTTTTTTTGGGTAGGGCTTCTTCCCCCCCCCCGTTTTTTCCCATTTGCATTGCGGGTTTCCCTACGTGCTATTGGTCGCTGCCATCTTCCTCCTCCTATCCATCCTGCTCGCCCTACCCCCCATGGCTAGTCGCTTGCCTGCTCGCTACCTCATGCCCTCGCCCCATCGCACCCTATCTCCCCTTCCCCATTCTGTCGCGTCCCACCCCTTGCCACCTCCCTCCCTTCCCCCCTCCTTGCTTGTGCCATCCACCGGTTCAGCATCCCCTCTGGCACCCCACACTCCTCCAGCGCCCCGCACCCTCTCCGGTGATCATGCTCTGACGCCCCGACTCCCTTCGCACCACCTCGTGCCGCCGCCACGAACCCCCCCCCCCCCACGCCTATTTGGCCGAGCCCCTGGCGAAGCGGTGCACCGAACCATCCGGCCTCCTCCTCTTTCCGGCAGCCCTTGATGCTGCTCCATCTCCCTCTCTGGCGACGCCTAATGCCGCCTCGCGCCACCCCAAATGCCTCCCTCAGCCACCTCCCACTTCTGGCTCGCACTGTCGCAAGGACCCCACCAGCGACTCCCCTCAGCCCATCGCAGCCCCCTCTCACTGGTACCCTGTCGCACCGGACCCCCTCTCCTTTTTCTGGCGGCCCCACCGACTGGCCAGCCCCACACCGGTCACCCCACACCCCTTCGCACCACCAGAAAGCTGCCCTGCACCTCCTCGCGCAACTCTGATAGCCTCCGTCGACCTCGGGCCGACCTCCCGCACCCCTGCTATATGTGTGTTTCCCTTTGGTTTCTTATTGTTTAATTCTTGTTGAGTGTTGTTAGAGTTTTGGATTGAGTTTGGTTCAATTTTGGTATAATTGGTCTGATGCGTTATTTATTAGGTTCTATTTGTATTTTCTAAGTTGCAGTTGGTGTGTGACGATCCTTGCGCACCATGTTTGTGAAGTCTGCTGCACCCGAGGTAGGCGGTTCAACATCTAATCATTATTTGAAGAATTAATTTGCAAGCTTAATTTTTTTAGCATGTTATTTAATTAATTTTTGTAGTTGAGAAGTTGGTTTGCATTGATGTTTGATTTGTTTTTAAATCATGAAGTATCATGTTTATGTTATATGTGTATTTTTTGTTAAGAACTTATTCCTAGTTAGTTGGCAGTAATTTTTAAATTGTGTAGTTTTTTTTTAATCTATGAAAGTGGTGTCAATCACGCCTTCAACATGGTGTTGCACGTGATTTGTCATAAGTGAAGGCATTGTGTGGGTTGAGTAAGTTGTTTCCTTTAAAACCTAAGTTGAGTTGTCTACTAGTGTTTTATAAAGTCTTCATTTATTTTGTCAAAATGTGAAAAGTGGCGGTGTGTGTTCTGGTGTAGCGTTCATATGCGTTTTGTCCAAAAAGAGGGTTTGAGTGGACTTTTGGTGTTTAAATTCATGTGTCATATCTGGAAATTTCTTAATAAAATTTCTAGTGTCTTATTTAATCGGGAAAGTGGTCCTTTAACCATGTAGTTGGGTTATTATCATCATCATCATCATTTCAATTTTTATTCCAAAAGCATTCAAACAAGGAAACAACACTAGGGAGGCTGAAAGTAATTCCAACCAAGGGAATCACCCCAGATCAAATTCACCCCCTCCGACTTTAGCTGAGAAACATTAGAATAGCAAATGACCGACACATCATCGCCCGCAAGCGACGCCAGAGGATCCACCACTTTGTAACCCTCCCTCCACGTATGAGTGATGCTCATATTAATGGACACGAGGGCTTTGAATTTCCTTATCATATAGACTATTTACCAGGGGAATATACGTTTACCTTGGATCGCATCATAGATAGCCCATGAATTCGTCTCCACCTGCGATGCGGTTGGGTTATTAAATGATGTGAGTTTTGCAGTTTGTGTTCTTGGTGCGGTGTTGGGTGTGTTTGGTCATGAAGGAGGACTGAGTGGTTTCTTTGTGTTAAGTTGTGTTATGTTTTTTTTATAATTTGTTGACAAATAATTTAATGTGTTTTAATAAATAATTTTTAGCAATGCAAGAATTGTTTTAATTGAGTTGGGTAATGTATTTTTACGTGCATAATTTGTCGAATGGTTTTCTGTGTGTGTGAAAGTGTCGCGTTTGGTTTATATTACACCTTGTTTGTTTTATTTGTCTGAATTTGACATGAAATGTGAAATTAGAACATGTGAGCACAAAAAGGGGAATCCTGGGTACTAGGTGGTCAGACTAGACTAGCATGCTAGTGATACGGGAGTGGCTCCGACCCAGTTTCACTTAGCTGGATTGACGCTTACAATACTAACTAAACATTGGAAGATGATTAGAGACCACTAGGTTATGGATGTGTTGCCCTGTCTAGTGGCTCATGCACAAAAACGTATTTTGTTGTGATTCCTATATTGTTCACCGATACGCGAGGTTCTAGGGTCCCATTCCTTTTTCTAGTACCTTTAGGGCCTCTCCCACTTTTGGTGATCCTGGACTACTATACACTCACCGTCGGCATACGGTTCAGCTTTTGGGTTTTTGTGAAGGCTTGGGATTTTCTTATATGCATGGGTGTTTACTTTTGTTTAATATGTTTTCTTTAAATGTGTTTTCTTTATAGAAACTGTTTCTTTAAAGTTGTTTAAGCTTTGTTGTCCTTTCATTAATTTAGCCTACAAATGTATTTGTCATTTAATGTTTACACGTGGAACCTTTTTATTGGGTGACGTCCTATTGGGATCTTGGCTCACACCCTACATACACCTATGGGTGTATGTAGACTTTGTTTCTTGTGTATTCCAGGTTTTGAAACTGTGCTCAGTGATGGTGGTTCAGGTTGCAGTTGGTCTTGTCATGAAGAGTGGTGTGGATGTGGCCTCTCTTTTTTCGGGAGGTTTGAGTAAGAGTTTTAGTTTCCACTGTCATCTTTTCTTTTTATTTATTGGTTCTAGTTGTAGACTTTAAACCTATTCATAGTTTAAAGGCGTGTTTGGATGTCTATTTCTAGTTTCAGTTTATTTATCTGGTTAGTTGTTTTTCTGTCTTTTATTTTGGGTAAATCTTTCCCATGTGATGTTTGATACCCGGGCACTTGTGCCAGCCCGTGGGGATCGGGAACGCCCTTCGGTCCATGTCGCGGACCGGGTCGAGCGTCGGGTCGGATGGAGACTTGTCCGGGTTCGTGACAAAATGGTATCAGAGCAGCATGTTTTCTCTCTTGGGTCGTTTTCTCTCAGGATAGAGTCACAGTAGACTTGAGTTAAGGATGTTGGGACTCGATGTCCTGGCTACAAGTAAGGATCCTGGCCAGAACACCTCGTGGCGGGACTCAATTTACCAAAATATGTTGAGGTTTGTCTGATTTTTTGGTCCTTGTAGTTAATCTTGTCTAAGGGAAATGAAAAGGGAGTAGGGTCAGTGGTCTTAGTGAGCTCACAGGGTCTGGAAAGCCTTGGGGAGACGGGGACGCTATCCTAGAATACCCTCTATCGTAGTGGCGTGATTGGCGTATGGTCGCCAACCATATGTTCTAGTCACCCACTGACACTAGTTTTCTCTTGCACTATTCCTCGTTTCTTTGTTTTGTAATTGTGTACATTTTGTTTTTAAGTAAAAATGATTGGGTCTTGATAAATGTTTTGAAATGAAGCGATTTAAAAAAATGATTTTTAAAGTTTGAAAAGCGTGGTTTGAATGTTTTGGTTTTGAAAAAAAATGGAAAGGTTTGTTTTTGATTCTTTGTGTCCTCATGGGAAACCACATGCATGAATGTATGTGAAAAAAATGGTTAATGGCATGAGTAGGTGAATTCCAGGATGGATATGAGGTGGGTGCCAGTACAGTATGAGAACATGCATGTGCGAGGCCCATGGGTCACCATTGGTGTTTGTGCAACCCACTAGCGTTATTTATTTTCAAAAAGTTTTGTTAAATGAGACTTTGGTATTTTAGTAACTGGTGGTTGCATGGTGTGTCCTTGTGTTTTTTAAATGATGGATGTGAGACATTTCGAGCTGAGAATCCTTTTTGAATGATTTGTGTCTTGAGTTTGAATTTTCATTTGTAAGTTAGTATGAAAGCATGTAGTTTATGTCTTCTTTTGAAGAGTGCTTCCGGAAGCCCTTATAGTGGTTCCCTTTGCACATTTAGTGTCAGCTTGTGTTATGTCTTGGCCATTGGACCAGTTTGATTGGGTCCGTGGTTATCTCTCTTGACTAGTGTATTTCCCCCATAAAGCGTTGACATATGAACGAAGTGTGGCCACATGAAATTTGTCTTTGTCCGACCCTCCAGTTGATCAGAGGAATATCTTCTTAAATTCTAGAATTGAACCCACCTCTCCTTTTTACAACTAAGTGGATCCTCTCGCAGTGGGATGATAGATGTGAGGGGAGTTGAAGGAAGGTTTGGCCATTTGAGTTGTCTGATTCGTCGGGTATGAGGTTTGACATCGTCATGTCTGAAGGTCCCCCTGGAAACGGTGAAAGGAATTCCAATGGGGAAAGATGAAGGCATTTCAGAATTATTAGTGTTGACCAGTGTCTTGAAGGGATTTGTAGTACTTTAATCAGTTGCAAGGGTCATGTTTGGTGACATCTTGCAGCGTGAGGTCCCTTTGATAGTCAACGGTTGTTTGGAAACGGTAAAGAAGACTCCAGTGGGGAAAAGGTGGAAGCAACCCGAAGTTGTTGGTGTGGTCTATTGTTCTAAATGACCTCTGGGTTTTCATTTGTTTCATTTTAAACGGTTCGTGTTAGGCTACTAGTTTGGTAGACCCAGTCATATGAGGCTGCTATGGTCGTTTGCAGGAATCATGTGTTGTTCAAGACGCGGTTTGAACTTTTTCTCAGTGCAATGTTTCTCTCGAAAATAATGATCATGCTCGGTAACGATTTGGGGTGCTATGTTCTCATTCATTGTAACAAGGGGAGATGCGCGTGTACCATCTAAGCTCTCATTCTAGTGAATGTTCATTGTGGGAGTAATTGGATGTCATGGTGTGTTGTGTCTGATGGTGTTGCCTTGGGTGCAGTATGATTGTGTGTGGCGCCAAAAGGAGAAGCTCCGCTCGGGAGTCTTCAATACCTGACTGCGAGGAAAGAGATGTTTCAAAAATCAGGGCTCTAACCATAGGCCTCAGAGTGAAGCTGGCGCATGGTCAAGAACCCCGGGAGGGTACGGGACCCCAGCCTTATTTCTGTCGTCCGTATTGAAGGTGAAGGAGGGATAAATTGTTTTTCGTGGCTGTTCCGTTCCGAATAAACCGTCTGGTTGCATAAGGTTTCTGTGACTGCGTGGAGGCATTTTCGACTCGTCACCTTAAAGTCTTGAGGGTTTCATCCCAATAGATGTAAACACTTTTAGTGGTCCTTGAGATTCTGATGGGTAAATCAGTCCCAAATTTGAATAGTGCTCATCCTGGGATGTGGCGATGCTGGTTGGTCTTAGGTAGTGGTTTTGAAACCCGATGGCCGGGCCCCTCCCTCCCCGCCCCATGTGGTGGGGTGTTTGGTCACCGTTGTAGAATTTTCAATGTTCTGTACCCTCCGTCAGTTCTAATGGTGGGGAGACCCATGATGGGTTTCGCACAAATGTCTCTAGAATGAGTTGGTTTTGGCCTTTCTCATAATGGTGGGAAGTCCGCCCGAGCCTCCTCGTGTCGATTTTCTAGTCTCATCTCAAACATTGGAAAGTTTTTAATGGTGGGGAGCCCCATCGGGCTTTCCCGTGTAAGACCTTTCAGTTTTGTTCCTAGAGATGATTCAGTGGTAGGTTATTGGAGTATTCTATGGATGTGTGTGAGTCTTGTTTCTTCGTTCCAGTAAAATGGTGTGTTTTTTGTTCAATGATTCTTGAGGTGTTTCGGTTTGTGAAGTTGGTTTCTATGGGTGTGAGAGTTCTTTTCCTTAAGAAATCAACTGGAGGTGTTCTAGCACTCTAGGGCGGGTGACACTTAACAGAAAGTGTTTTACGGGTTCCTTGAGGTTGTTTTTTTAGTTGCTATCTCTGAGCACGGTGTGTTTTCCTATTTTCACTTTCTTTTCATGAGGATACCTTATGAACCCCAAGGGGTGTCGTTTCCTACTTTGGGTATCATCCTTAGTTGTGGGTTTCTGGGGACGGAAAGCTTTATGGTGGGGATAATTGTTACACCCGGTCTTCACGCTGCGGCGTGTTTCTAATTTTTTTGTTTTATCTTATAATTTTATCTCCTTCAAATGATTATTTCTATTTTTATTTATATATATATATGAAGTGCGGGCCAAGCCCAATGGGGTTTTTTCACTCTTGCACTGATAATTGAGCGTTTTGTCGTTGACAACGTTCAGTGGGCCACTGTTGAAGCCGGGCGGCCTCGCCTAGGCCACCGTGCAGCCTCACTAGGTTCTCCGCGCACCTGCCCAATGTTCAGGAAATTAAATGAAATGAATTAATAATGAATAAAATTAAATGGGTGATAAAAATAAAATAAAATAAAAATAAGACGATTTCACTGATAATGATAGTATTATTATTTGAGGATAATATTAATTATTATTGAGTATTATTATTATGTATATTAGGGATGACAAATAAGTTTTTTTATATCGCTCTTGTTTAGTTTATTATTTTTATTATTATTATTATTATTTGATTTTGGTTTATAATTATTATTGTTTTTCTTAATCTTCTTATTTTTTTTGGGTAGGGTTTCTTCCCCCCCGCCCATTTTTTTCCCATTTGCGTTGCGGGTTTCCCTACGTGATGTTGGTCGCCGCCATCTTCCTCCTCCTATCCATCCTGCTCTCCCTACCCCCCAATGGCTAGCTGCTTGCCCACTCTCTGCCTCAAGACCTTGCCATGTCATACCCCATCTCCCCTTCCCCATTCCGTTACGCCGCACCCCTTTCCACCTCCCTCCATGCCCTCCTCCTTTCTCGCGTTGTCCGCTGATTCAGTATCCCCTCTGGTGCCCCGGACTCCTCCGGCGCCCCGCACCCTCTCCAGCAATCATGCTCTGACACCCCGACTCCCCTCGCACCACCTCACGTCGCCCCCAAAAAACCCCCCACGCCTGTTCGTCCGATCCCCTGACGAAGAAGCGCATCGAACCAGCCGACCTACTCCTCTTTCCGGCAGCCCCGGCTACTGCTCTGTCTCCCTCTCCAGCGACACCTCGCACCACCTTGCGCCGCCCCGAACGCCTCCCTCATCCACCTCCCTCTTCCGGCTCACGCTGCCGCAAGGACCCCATCGGCGACTCCCCTTGGCCCGTCGCATCCCCCTCCGCTGGTGCCCCGTCGCGCCGGACCCACTCTCCTTTTTCCGGTGACCCCGCTGACCGGCCATCCCCACACCGGCCACCCCGCACCCCTTCGCGCTGCTGGAAAGCCACCCCGCACCTACTCGTGCAACTCCAAAAGCCTCCGTCGACCTTCAGACGACTTCCCACACCCCTTTTGTAAGTGTGTTTCCCTTTGGTTTCTTTTTTTTAATTCTAGTTGAGTGCTGTTAGAGTTTTGAATTGAGTTTGGTTCAATTTTGGTATAATTGGTCTGATGTTTTATTTATTAGGTTCTATTTGGATTGTCTAAGTTACAGTTGGTGTGTGACGATCCCTGCGCACCATGTTTGTGAAGTCTGCTACACCTGAGGTTGGTGGTTCCACATCTAATCATTATTTGATGAATTAATTTGCAAGCTTCATTTTGTTTAGCATATTATTTAATTAATTTGTGTAGTTGCGAAGTTGGTTTTCATTGATGTTTGATTTTTATTTAAATCATTAAGTATCATGTTTATGTAATATGTGTATTTTCTGTTAAGAACTTATGCCTAGTTAGTTGGCAATAATTTTTAAATTATGTAGTTTGTTTTTAATCTATAAAAGTAGTGTCAATCTCACCTTCGACATGGTGTTGCACGTGATTTTTCATAAGTGAAGGCATTGTGTGTGTTGAGTAAGTTGTTTCCTTGAAAACCTAAGTTGAGTTTCCTACTAGTGTATTATAAATTCTGCTTTTGTTTTGTGAAAATGTGCAACGTGGCGATGTGTGTTCTGGTGTAGCGTTCATATGTGTTTTGTCCAAAAAGAGGGTTTGAGTGGACTTTTGGTCTTTAAAGTCATTTGTCGTATTTTGAGATTTCTTAATAAAATTTCTAGTGTCTTGTTTAATTGGGAAAGTGGTCTTTTAACCATGCGGTTGGGTTATTAAATTATGTGAGTTGAGTAGTTTGTGTTCTTGGTGTGGCATTGGGTGTGTTTGGTCATGAAGGAGGACTAAGTGGTTTCTTTTTGTTAAGTCATGTTATGTTTTTTTTATAGTTTTTTGACAAAGAATTTAATGTGTTTTAATAAATAATTTTTAACAATGTAGAAATTGTTTTAATTGAGTTGGGTAAAGTCTTTTTGCGTGCATACTTTGTCAAATGGTTTTCTGTGTGTGTGAAAGTGTCGTGTTTAGTTTATGTTACACCCTGTTTGTTTTATTTGTCTTAATTTGACATGAAATGTAAAATTGGAAGATGTGAGCACAAAAGGGGGATGCCTGGGTACTTGGTGGGAGGACTAGACTAGTGTGCTATTGATACGATAGTGGCTCCGGCCTAGTTTCACTTAGCTGGATTGACGCTTACAACACTTACTAAACATTGGATGATGATCGGAGACCACTAGGTTATAGATGTGTTGCCTTGTCTAGTGGCTCGTGCACAAGAACGTATTTTGTTATGATTCCTATACTGTTCACCGACATGCGAGGTTCCAGGGTCCCATTCCTTTTTCTAGTACCTTTAGGGCCTCTCCCACTTTTGGTGCTCCTGGACTACTATACACTCACCATCAGCATACGGTCTAGCTTTTGGGTTTTTGTGAAGTCTTGGGCTTTTCTTATATGCATGGGTGTTTATTTTGGTTTTAGATGTTTTCTTTAAAAGTGTTTTCTTTATAGAAACTGCTTCTTTAAAGTTGTTTAAGCTTTTGTGTCCTTTTATTAATCTATCCTGCAAATGTATTTGTCATTTAATGTTTACACGTGAAACCTTGTTATCCGGTGACGTCCTAATGGGCTCTTGGCTAACACCCTACATACATGTTTGGGTGTATGTAGACTTTGTTTCTTGTGTATTCCAGGTTTTGACACCGTGCTCAGTGATGGTGGTTCAGGTTACAGTTGGTCTTGTCATTCAGAGTGGTGTTTATGTGGCCTCTCTTTTGTCGGGAGGTTTGAGTAAGAGTTTTAGTTTCTACTGTCGTCTTTTCTTTTTAGTTATTGGTTCGATTTGTAGACTATAAAACTATTAATAGTTTAAAGGTGTGTTTGGTTGTATATTTCTAGTTTCAGTTTATTTATCTGGTTAGATGTATTTCTGTATTTTATTTTGGGTAAATCATTCCCATGTGATGTTTGATACTCGGGCACTTGTGCCAGCCCATGGGGATTGGGAACCCCCTTCGGGCCATGTCGCGGACCGGGTCGGGCGTCAGGTCGGATGGCGACTCGGCCTGGTTCGTGACAAAAAGTCCCAATAATTATTATAATCCTTCCCCATCAACATTTCCATTTCTAGTTTTTCTAGAAAAATGATCTTGAATTCCTTAGAAACATACATGGAATTGGTGTTTATTACATAGATTTGATGCGTATTTTCCTTTCATAAAATCTTTTTATACTAGTAGACATACCATTAATTTTTCAATAGTGTTCTTCATTTGATTTCACCTTTCACCCCATACTTATTTATGGGTTTGTTCCACTGAAAAAAAATCATTTGTTCCCTTGTTGGATCGATTATCTTTGTTTTTATAACCTCTTTACTTTGTTATTAAACCTCATGGATTGCTTAAATTGATCAAGGATGTGGATTTGTCGACCAATATAAAACCAAATCTTCCTTTGTGTGTACTCCTAATAATTATTCATTGATTTATATTGTTTTCCTTATTCATATTTTTTAAAAACCTAAGTCAGATTCACTTTGAAATATACTTTGTTCTTTCATCTATTATGGTCTTATTCTATTTACAAAATATTGTATGCGCTTAGTTTGTCCATACCAACACTCTTCACTACCATGGAAACGTTTTTTTGAAAATTTCATAGAATGATTGAGGATATTAAAATATGTTTTTAGTGAAATGATTCACCTAATTATGTGTATCTTTCCTCTATTCATCCATAATTTACCTTGATATAGGAATTTAATAAGCTACTAGAACAGAAATTTATACCACTAATAAATTTACAACTTTTTGAATGATCCAAAAAACTAGTAGTGGATAATAAAACCAATTCTTTTCCTTTAATAATAGTTTGTAGATATTTAATTTCTTACACTTTTTTGGAAAATACAACCCTTAATTTTGGATTCATTTTAGGAGGCACTCTTCCAGATCATGCTCAAAACCATAGTTAATATAGTTGTGATATGTTTATCACTTTTCTCCACCTAGATTTGTTAAAAATTTGAATTCTGAAAAATAGTAGAAAATGAAATAAAATTGTTATAAATAGAATATTCTAGAATTCGGGTTACAATTTTCTTATAGAATTCATTAAATAGATCATTATAAGATGTTAATTATATCTTCTCATAAATTTGGTCCTTTTTAGAAGAATTAATCTTATAATAACCTTTCATTATAAATCATCTTCCTTTATCTTATTGGGAAGTATTAATGTGGATAAATTATAGATTTTTCATTTTTATTTTAAACTCAATACACATCATGTTGAGGGAAATATTATTATCATTAAATTATTTCAAGAATTTTTCAAATTAGTTTTTTAACATTTCAACTTGTTCCTCATGAATATTACTCTTCTATAGAAATGAATATTCAACCTCATTTACTAATTTTTTTTTGATTTCCAATTGAGTATATTTGTAATTCAATGAAGCTTTATGAATTTATTCCAACTCCTAGAACTCTTCATCATGTACATATTTTCACATATTTTTCTTATATAATTTCATATGAAATTACTATTCATCTAAGGAGTATCCTTCTAGATAAAGTAATTTAGTTTGTTCATCAGCATCATGATGTTGGTTGAGAGTTTTCTCTTTTTTAAACATTTATCAAATGATTTATCCATATTGTTATATTTTGATTCTAGATATGTATTATCCATTATAAATAGAAATATATAATTGAAATATTCAATGGTAGCATTCTTTATGTAATCCTTTTTAAGCCGCTTCCCCTCTATCGTGACTGCAGAGAGTCTCCCGCCTAGGGTTTAGCCGACGTCGCTTCCCCTCTCAGTCGGGAGTCCCGACCGAGTCCTCCTTCCCCTTCTCGATGGGCGGTCTTCCTCCTCAGGTGTCGATTTCACACTGCACAGTTAGTCAAGGAAGGAATTCCATTGATTGCATGCTGAATCGACCCCGTTTGCGGTGAAAAAACATGCCTAGGGCACACCAGGTTCACCTAGGTTGCCTGCCTTTGTGTGAATTTTAGTGCCTCAACACTTGTTTCTCTACAGATCTTTTACCTGGAAGCCAAATCTAATCTCACTTCTTTCATTTTATTTCGAGGTTTCTCATTTTTTTCAGATTCTATATTCTTACTTCATCATTTCTTGGTCCGTAGTCTTGGCTTTTGGGGCGCAGTGGAGGTGCGTGGTATCTCAAACATATAAAACAAGGATCTAACGGAGTAACACACAAGATGTAATGTGGTTCGGTCATATGACCTATTTCCATAGGAGAAGGGGGCGTTCTCTATTCACTCTCTCCGAATCTCGTCGAAGGTATCACAACACACAGATTACACAAATACCTTCTCTCAAACAAAGGGATTCAATCCTATTTAAATAGATAATGAAAAAACATCTATCTTCTTTGGTTGTTGGGGTGGTTCTGCTACCCTGAGAAATTTCCTCCCCGCCGGCTGCTTCAATATTGGTAGCGTCAACGTTGGCTGCTACCCACCATGTTGCCCACCATGGAGGAACCCGCTGCAGGCTGCTACCAACAATTTCTCCTCTACTGAAAATGACACCCCATATTGGGAGTGGATCCTACAAATCTCCCCCTCACGACCAATTTGGAGTAGAAGATTGACCCGCAGTCTCCTTGCATGTGTTGAAAACTTCATCAGTAAATCGAACACGCTAATTCACACCAGATGACATGGCACTTCTACCGTCTTTAGTCAATCTCGGGTTGACTGCGGTCCCCATCAAATGATACAACCTTTGAGACTCCTTCCCAGTAAACTTCACTGCATCCCCACGTGAGACTTCCAATACTCCACCTGCTATGGAAATCTTGAACCCTTTTGCATCGAGCCTACTCAATGATATCAAGTTCTGTCTCATCCTCGAAACGAATTTCACGTCATCCAGTTTATGAACTGCTCTCTCTTGTGTCTTCAATTTCACTGTCTATACTCCTCGAACCTCGCATGTTGACACATCACCAAGTCTCACCGAGTCTCGCACCTGCTTAAAAGTATCAAATGTTCCTCTCATCATACATATGTGTGTCGAGCTCCCCGAATCCAGAACCCATCCATCTTCCTTTGGATTTTGAGCCCACTTGTTCTTCCTCTTTAGAAATCGGAATTCTCGCTTCATGTCCCCATATCTTTTGCAGTAATGACACTGCGCTTCTCCTCGTTCAACTCGCTCATCTGAGTGCATGCTTCCTGTTGTCACGTAGATTTCATTATCTGCTAATAATCCTGTGATGTTCACATCCTCCTCTTCAACTTTCTTCTTCCCAGCAACATACCATTTGCGCTCTCCACAGTCACTTTTATAGTGACCCTTATTCTCTCACAAAAAACACGTGATTTCACTAGGATCACGTCCCTTAGATTTTGGCCGCCATTCTTTACCTCCTGACTGTCGATTTCAGATCCTCCCACGCTGATCATCTCGCATCACCATGATTTTCTCTACTGAATGCATCATAGGTCTTCATAATGCCTCTGAATCTTGAAGTGACGCCATTACCTCGTCCATCATCAATGTCTCCTTCCCCATGAGCAATGAAATCACAAGCCCAAAAAATGAGCTTGGTAGTGATGACAAAAGAAAAAGTGCTTTGTCTTCTTCTCCAACCTTCACACCGAGTCCCAATAACTGCGTCAGGATCTTGTTGAATTTGTTGGTGTGATCCAAGAAATTTGTCCCCTCGTCCATTCGCAACTCGTACAATTTCTTTTTCGTGATCAACTTGTTGGTCAACGACTTCTCCATATATCGCTGCTCCAACTTCTTCCAGATCTCCATCGATGATGTCTCATCAAGCACCGAATATTTTACCTCATTCTCCAGAAATAGCTGAATTGTTATGACGACCCGCATCTTGAGTTCTTCCCAATCATTAGCACTGGTTGCCTCGGGATTTTCTCTGATCAACAGTCTGATCATGCCCTGCTGCACCAAAATATCCTTCACCGTGCTTTTCCACAAGACAAAATTATTTCCACCATCAAACTTCTCGATATCAAATCTTGGTAGTGCTCTTCCACCCGTCATCGTCGATATCGCAAGATGTGATCACTACTGTCAATGTCGCACCTTTCTGAAACCACCTGATATAGTGCGAATTTTGAAAAACATACCATACTGATGTGTCCGAAATGGTCTAATTAGTTGGAATTGACTTTTGGATCACCGAAATCAGACACCAATTGACCGAGATATGGTCAAAACAAGTTCAACGGTCCAGATCGCTCGCTGATGTGGAACGCCGGAGTTTCGGCCAGAATCTCGCCGAAATTGTCACCGGTGGCATGAATAGTGTCTTCTTCTCTGGCATGGGGGTACTGTTCACCCACGGGTTTGACCAAAGTTCAACCAAGACTACCTGGCTCGTTTCAACTCCATTTTCATCTCCGCTTGCGCCGTTGGTATCGTCTCGCCGTTCTCTTCATGGATCGGGCCTCAGAAAAATTTTCCGACCACTTTCAATTTTCCAGTCACCAGAAAAATCATCGTAGCCATGCCGGTTCACCTTTGTTCACTCCGACTCGCCTTTGATACCACTTTTTGGGGTGTAGTGGAGGTGTGTGGTACCTCAAACATACAAAACAAGGATCGAACAGAGCAACACACAAGATGTAACGTGGTTCGGTCGTATAACCTACATCCACGGGAGAAGGGGGCCATTCTCTATTCACTCTCTCTAAATCTCGTAGGAGGTATCACAACACACAGATTACACAAATACCTTCTCTCAAACAAAGGGATTAAATCCTGTTGAAATAGATAATGAAAAACTAGCTATCTTCTTTGGTTGTTTGGTGGTTTTGTTACCCTGAGTAATTTCCTCCTCGCTGGCTACTTCAATATTGGCAGCTTCAACGTTGGCTACTACCCACCATGCTGCCCACCATGGAGGAACCCGCTGCAGGCTGCTGCCGACAATTTTTCCTCCGCTGAAAATGTCACCCCATATTGGGAGTGGACCCTACAATGGATTCTATCAAGGCCTATTTGATTCATTCCATGAAACTCCACTACCTTATCTATTCCATATTATTACATAGATTTCTCTAGTAATAATCAAATTGATATTCATTATTTAATACAATAGCCTTCAATCTTGATAATCCATGAATAGTTTCTAAATATTATTACCATATTTATTCTTCTCTAATACAGCGAGCTCTCCAAAAAAAATGTTGTAACCATCATGATTACAAGAAAAGAAAAAAGGGATGTTATTACATGAAGATTATAAATATTAACATTCAAAGAAGCAACCTGTGCATCTCAAGTAAATTCCTTTTCCATCATATGAATGAATCTTCAATAAGTGTAATGGCATATTTTAAAACTAATAACTTACAGGAACCCTAGTTGTATATTATATCACCAATGTCTTCATTAATTGGTATTTTCATCATCACACAACAAAAATTTAAATTTTTTACTCAATGAAATATTGACACCAAATGTAATAAATATATATCTCTTTAATAGAACCCATTTTGGTACTTTATACCACTATAACATGGTTGCACCCATCACACCATTTTTTATTATTCTATCAAAATAACGGAAAGTAAAAATACAATGGTTGATTTGAAGATATATAAAGAAAATTCAATATAAAATAGATATAATTAAACTTGAATCCATAATCTCTTAGTTTTTGTAAAACCCTGATGAAAAAATAACATATTTTCATCATCCCATGTTTTCTAGGGATTTTATCAAAAACACATCTATGAATAAATTTTGAACAACAATTGGTAGTATTAGACTATGACATTATTTATATATAATAGAATTATTCTTACATGAATTCCTTTAGTAGAAAAAAAACCTTAATCCATCTCAATAATTCAACAATAATGATATTTAAAATTTATCCATGCTGTGAGGTTTTCAACCATGAAGTGGTTTATACGATTATGTTGTGGTTTTTGTTCTCTTTTCAAAACCAGATTTCATTCTTCTCTTGATTTTTCTAACCATGCTCAAATTTTACCCAATGTTTTAACATCGTAGAATAGATATCCTTAATCATTTAAACCTTCAATCAAAATTAAATAGTGGATATTTATTCTTAAACCCATCTCAAACAACTTAATAACATTTACTAGCCCCACCATGTTAACAATAAACTTTCCATTACCTTTCAATTACTATAAATTTCATAAGCATTAGAATGAATTTAATATATACATACTTGATCTTCAATATATCACCATTCTTAATACAATATGTCCTAATCTTTTTGTTCTCCTCTTATCCAAGGTATTTTAAAGTTCTTGTTTTTATATACATGATTTTCTTATATAAAAATGTATGATAGTAAAATGTTTTAATGAAATCACATTCCATCATTATAATCTTTTACCTAATGAAAAAAAGTTCATTAATTCACATAATAACGTCATTAATTGATAATGAATCTCCTATAAAAGCATTGGATACAACATTACACCCATTTGATTTAATTTTTACAAATATTACATTAGTCAATATCTATAAATTTATCTTTCTTTTTCATGAATCAAGGAGAATTATCTCCAAAATTATTACAAAATAAAAAAAAAATCCTTTAATGTTTGGATTTATAGTAAAGTTACCTCTACAACATTGATAATAATATTCAATAAATACCTTTATTGTGTTTGTACCACATCTAGGTATTAAAATAATCAATTAATGAATCTCCCCATAAAAAAACTAATATTTTTATGTTTTAAAAAGTTAGTAAGGGTTATTTTATTTTGATTTTATGAGTTTAGTATCATTACTATAGAAAAAATGATAATTACACTATACATTAGTCTATATGTTTTGTCTAAAAGGGAAACAAGGGATACCCTTTGTTGGAAACACATTTCTTGAATAAAAATATATAACCATATAGATCATTAACCTCATTTGTTGATATAGTCATGATACATTTTCATTGGGTGAACAAATCACGTTGAATGGAGTCATTTGTAAATCCAATATATATATCAAGTAAAAACATGGAGTAGTAAATAAATTCTTAATTTAATAACATCATTGTTTTCAATTGTACTCTATTACCAGTGAAAATGAATTCTTTGGGAGCAAGGGAGTTATGAATTTTAATCCTTCATGAGTTTCCATGTGATCTCAATCAATATTTCTAGAAAATATTTGTGATTAAACATGAAAAATTAATTTCTATAAGACATACCCCTTTTTAGCACGACATGAAACTTAATTCCAATTATTAAATAAATTTTCCCCTTTTCATAGGGTGTTTTTCTTTACACTAGTTTATTATAGAAACACTTAAACTTTTCTACAATACCAACTCTCCTAGAATCTCTTCCCATTCAACATTAGGATTGAACATGAAAATTATCATTATTAAATTCTATTCTTAGTATCTTTGTGGTTCCATAAAAAACAAACATATGATACCACTTATTAGTTCAAACTAATTAAAACTTGAATTCTACCACATATATTTACATCAATCCATGTTTATGTTTTCATCTACATTTCTTATGGATTTATTCCAATTAGTATATGATTAAATTTGATAACACTTGTAATAATTATTACTAATTCCTTAAAATCCTTCCAATATGATATGAATCAATTCAAGATTTTCATATTTGACTTGAAAACACTTTAATAACGCTGAAACTAATTGAAATTCAGATGAGCCTTTAATACAATGTGAATCTCCATATAGGATAATTTATTTTACCTTTTCAGATTTAGAATTATAAACCATTTCATGTTAAGAAAGAAATTTTATATTTTTTCATTTAATTGGAATAACTCATTTTAATTTATTAACAATTTGAAAAAAATTACCCATAGATCATATCTTAACATAATACGTTAATTTAAGAATAATTTTGAAATTTAACTACATTGGTAGTGGCATACTTCCCAAACATCCTTAATTAGAGGAATTTAATTACTCTTGGTGAAAATACTATTCACTTCTATCCAAGTATGATGAATTTCTGGGTTTTATCCATAATGTCACAACCCTTATATAATAATATTCTAGGATATTTAAATTTCAATCCCCCAAAATCAATTTTAATTAACCCATATTCAGCCTAAACCTAATAAAACTAGTGAATTTTTCTACATTTATTATTTTTTATGCCATTATCCACCATGGATCTTCTCAATTTAAGAAAAATTAAATCTATTCTCCTATATTTCATTATAATAAATATTTTTAATCCCCTATGAAATAATTTATTCTTTTCCTAAATCAATTCCATTTATAATACATAAGATTTTTGTGTCCTTGAAAAGTTATTCATCAATTATTCATCAAAATTTTATGTGACCACGAATAATTATTATTTAATTAATATCCAGATTTGTATCCTTTTTTTCCATGATGTATGTTTTGTGTAAGAATCAATTGGTGCATTTTACAAACTCTATTTCATTCAGATCTAAATTTTATCCAATTATATTAATCTATTCATAAAAACAGTAGTTTTAAAAAAACATGACATACCTTAGTTATAGGGGACTATTCCTTTCTCTATGATCCATTAGATATAAACTTGTAAAAATATAATTCTATATTACCATTGTTTTCATAAATAAAACATCCCATAAATAAATCATAACTTATGTAATATTCTCTGTCTTAGGATGGTGGATTCTGTCTTTTTCTTTTGTTTTCCTTCATAGCCTCCACACACACATCCTCAGTGTATCCCATACATCAATAATAGTAACAAATATTATCACCACTCCTTTTGGAATTATTCTATCTTAATTTTGAGTTTATTATCATTTCCTTTATTAAGGATTATTGGTGATGTCAAATTTTTTTAGGTAGTCATATGAGGGATCTCCAACTTCCCTTCTTCTTTTGATGATTTAAACTCTTTTCACACTCCTTCATTTTTCAATATATTTGTTTTAGTTTCACTATAATATCCTCCATTATCAAAGAAGGAACATTTCTTAACTTTAAATAGTCAACAAGTTTTGTATTGGGAATGATCATATTAGCTTCAAATTCCTTATTCTAGTCCATTTTTCATTCTGATTACACACATGTTCATTGAGTATATGCATTTGATCCTCCATTTTTCATAGATCCATGAAGATAATTTTTAAAGGAAATCACTTTTTATAACATTTAATTACATAAAAATAATTATTCAATAAGTGAGAATCTGACCCATGCTTAATTTCTAAACAATTCTCCCTTTCTTATAGGCATTTAGCCTCTTCTTAATTAATACAAGTTAATTCTTTAGACTTCCTACATGATCTCTCTATATTTATTTATTTGGAACAGTTATATGATTTAAACATTGGAGGTGAATCTAGATATTTATATTTTCTAAGAAATTTTTAAATCACTATTAGAATCAAAAAAATTAACTGAATCGATTTCATTCACATAAATAGGAGAGACCTTCTCCTTAAATACTATATTTTTATTAATTATATTCTCTGAATTTCTCTTTAAAATAAGAAAATTCCCCTTATGTTTATATAATATATTTTTTTCAATTCATATTATTTGGGTTTAATTATTTCCCTATATATTCTTATTTTTTTTGTTTCACCTATTATTCGGAAAATTTCATCTCTACCTCAATATGGTTCTCATCCCATAATGGGTAGGCCATGTTATCTAAAATATTCAAAAAATCTATGAAATTGTATTTTTTTATATTATTTATTTATCATTAAATATAATATACAGTAAAATTTATTTTAGTTTCATCTGAATAAAGGGAGTGTTTTTCAATTTAAAGGTGATAATTTATTTCAAAATGTCCTGGATATGCCCAATTCCTAGAAAAGATATTGTATTTTCTTAATACTTGAGGGAAAAAATAATTGATACTTTTGTAACTTCTTGGAATTAACTTCATCCCTTTCTATTTCTTTATGTGTTTATTATGAATGAAAGTACATGTTTTAAATATAAAAATTATATTTTAGATAAAAAAGTGTATAAAATGTTCAAAATGAGAAAATAATAATGTATTTTTATGAAACTATAGGATATAAATCAATGATTCATTATTTACATATAGGTATCAATATAATGTGATTTTAATATATGGTATAGGAATGTCATAATATTTATTTTCCCTTTTTATGTATTAAGTAAGATCACAATGCAAGCAAGATACAAGAAACGTAGAAAATGCATTGGGATTATAGTGACACAATACAAATAATCAATAATTAATTTTAAAATTTAATAATTAAACATTCATCAATTCAATGTGTATTTTGGTCAGTATCAAGTGACTATTTTAAATTTAAATGTGATATTTTAATCCAAAATTTATATCACATGCTGAAAACGAGGTATATGATTTCATATTTTCATAAAAATATAGTAAAATAATTTTGGATTCATCTATGAATTTAAGGAATGAATTCACATCATTTTGACCCATGGTGTGGCAAGTATGACTAAAAAGGCACGTTTTCAATTTAAAAGTCATATTTTATTACAAAATTTGAATTAAATGTTAAATCTAATAAAATGATATTGAACTATCATGAAACTATATAATAATGATTATTGATTCAATTATAAATTATTTGAATGAACATAAATTCATTATGATTTGTGGTGTGCTTGGTATGAATAAAATAGTGTTTCTTATTTTAAAAAACATATTTTCGTTCAAAATGTACATCAAATTCTCAAAAATTACCAAAAAACCACGGTATATTGTGGAAATCTAGAAATATATCATTGATTCATTTTTTTAATTTTAAAAATAAATTACACATCATTATAATTTGAGGTTTAGTTAATATGATTAAAAGCATTTAATTTCAATTTAAGATTCAAAATTATGTTTAATACCTATGTCATGTCACACCCTATTCTTTTATCTTATTATTATTTTATTTATTTTATATTATTGATTTGTTTTTTTGTTGATAAATTTTCCCCATAAATTTTGATATTCTAAAATTTTAAGAGTTTTAAAAGGGTCATATAGTTAGTTCGCACAATTAACAAACCAAGCAACACCCATGCGATTGGGTATTTCTCTAGAGAGTTCCATTTTTTATGATTATTTAAATCATGTATGGATCTACTGTTAACCATGTAGGGAACCTTATTTCTATGTAGTTCAGGCCACATGGTCACCACAGTGTTTGGAAAACCGTGCAAGTAAACCACGCGTCTTTATAGAAGTTTAAAAAAAATATTATTATGGTTTATATATATATATTATATATTTATTTCCCCTTTTCTCCCCATTTATCTCCCACCCTTTCATCATAACTCCCAATAAAACCCCATTGTGTGTAACCAACTTCCTCAGGTCTCCCCTCTCTTATCTCCCTCATCTGTAACCCCAAGGTAGCTCACCTCCCTCATATGTGCATCCCTCTCCCAATCTACTTTCTCATGCATGAATCCCCTAGGAAAAACCCATTCTCAATTGCACCTCCTTATCATAGATATCATGGGTACTTAGTGACTTATAGTGCAATCTTTTTGGTTTAGGGTAGGATACCCTTGGTATAATCTTTACTTCCCTCTTTTTCTTATTTCCTTACGGTCTCCCTTCCCCCATTTATATTGTGACTCATACAAACCATAGAGTTGTAGATTTGATATGATTTTGTGGGTTTCATGATTTTAGGGCTCATAGGGTCATTCTATTTCTTTTTGGAGCATTTTTCATCAATGTAAACACATTTTAGACTACTCACCATCGATTCTTGGTAGGTTTTTCATTACCCTGGATTTTGATACATGGATTGTTGATTTCTTGATTTTATAAATTTATGTTCTAATTATATATTGGTTGTAATGACCTAAAATTTTATCAATGAAAATTCCCTTCTTATAATTATTTTATATAATATAAAAAACATAAACATCACATATAGAATACAATGCAAACTCTATAAATAAAGAATGATTTAAATAATATGTATTTCTATAAGTTAAGAAACCTATAATAATAGAATAATAACTTGACCTTTATAATATAAATATGACCCTTACGAATAGTAAACTGAAAAATAGAATAGTACCCTCACATATGAATGTAAAAATAAAATTTATTCATCTTACAAATGAAAATATGATAAAATTATATCATAGTATAAGTAAATAAATGTTTTATAAATTATTAATTAATTTTTTATATTTTTATAAAACATATTTGTCTATTTTCAATTTAATATTTAATACAATTTTTTAGAAGAAAATTTATTTCCATAAAAAAAAATCCTGAATTAATATTTTATTTTCTTATGATTATAAGATAATTTTATGTGACCTTAATTATTTTCTCAAATTGTTATAAAATCAATTATAATTTTTAAACTAATATTTTCCAAGTAATTGATGGTTTTAATTAAAAATTAAATTTCTCATATATAGAAACATATTTTCATAAAACGGATTCCATTTTATAATTTTACATGTTGTAAAATTTTTATTGTAATTTTTCAGTATTTTTATAAAATAGTTGATTTTTTGGTGATTAGTGAAATACAATAATTTAAAATATATGTACATTATAAGTTAAATACACTATTCCTTGAGTCATATCTAATGTAAGAACCATAATCTAGAAATAATATTAATTATTTTAATATATTTTTTGATAATTATCAAAGTATTCATAGTCTTGAGGAAAATTAATAAACTAATGAATAAAATAATGAGAAAACACCCCTCTCTGCCCCTATAAATATCACCACTCACCACCTTTTCTCCTTACACCTCAAAAACATTGATCCTTTTCAAAATTCTATTCAAATATATTCTCAATCCCCTCACCCACATCTAGGAGCCTTTGGTATCAACAAAATACAAAAACCAATCCCCCTAAGGAGGTTCTCAAGAAGAAGGATTCAAGAGGTAAAATCCTCTCTTTTTTCTTTTAATTTCATTTCAAGTTATTTTATTTTCATATTCACTCCTCACTTACCCTAATCTAAATGGTATAAAAAATACAGAATATTAGATATAATGTAATGTTATTATGATAATGTAATAATCCATCATCATTTCTTTCCCCTCTCCTTTTGTACTAAAAATGAAAACATCGTCTGTGATGTGTTAATTTATCACATTCAAGGATAATAAAGTTTCCAATTTCCATTAACTAATTCAATACTGTTCATAAAACCATTTTAATGGTTAAAAGAGATTATAATATATTCATTACATCCTATTTAATGTTCTAGACCATTTTATATACAAAATATTAATTAATAAAATAAAACTAGCTTGTGATGATTGAAAAACTGGCAAAATAATCTAAACAATTATCACTAATGTTTTATCTAATGATTCATCCTCACCCAAAATTACCAAATGAATTATATAACCCTTTAATATTTTTTATGTTCATTAATAACATATAACTTAAATTATATACAACCATTTTCATTTTACATGATTTTCTATACATGTATACAAGTAACCGATCATGAAAATCAAGGAAACAAATGCTCACAAATGATGAAATTGTATCATATAACTCATCAAAATATCCATAAATAAAATTAATAAAATTATAATAAATCAAATAAATGTTAAAAATGTTTTTAATTAATTAATTAATGGATTTAATTTGATTATCCCAGACAATAAGGTCAAGTGAAGAACACTTTCGGGCATAAGGTAATGGATTCTTTCTTAACCTCCATTTTTTTCCTTCATGTTACACTTTCTCCCTCTTTACCACAATATAATTATTCTTTATTTTTATTTAATTATTCCATATCCTATGTATATTCTCCAAAATTATGTATCTATATCATATCATCCTTCTTTTATAGGGAAATACATGTTTTAAAAAGGTTCTCTTCTCAATTATTCCCGATAAATAGACCCGATTCAAGGGAACTTCCCAATTTATTACCTATTTTCATGTGATCAAAATAATATGATTTAAGACAAAATTATTTTTCTAAAATTACACATTTTATCATGAAAAACTATCTTGGTTCAATTCTGGTTTTATACAAACAATTATGCCTTGTCTGTTTTAAAGAATTATTAATATTTTCCTTAAACCGTACTAAAATGTTTTATTTATAAAGTTACTTAAACACTATTTTTACATGTATTCATTTATATTTGACATCAATTATCATGATATATGTATATTTTTTCATATAAATTTCCATGTATTATTTAAATCCTTTTCTTTCATGGACACCCTTTTGATATTCCCTTATGTTATGCCTTTTGACATGATTATAATACCAAATTCTTTTAATGGGTAAACCTTATGTTTCTGTTTGATTCCTTATTTATCAATCATCATGTTTTACACATATTCATGAAAATTTTATGATGAGTGCACCTTGATAGAACTATAATTAATTGGGTAATTTTTAGTCTAATGAGATGTCATGTTGGGGTAGTGAGGGAACCTGATTCCTTTATGGGACTTTCTCTACCATGTGATATAGTCTTTAAAGTTAGTTTTGACTCTTGTTTATGTCATTTTATATGATGTTTCCACATTCCTATGATGTCATGGTTATATGTTCTCATTTTATACATGTTATTATTCCTTATTTTTATTCATGTTCCATGACTTTATGTCCTCATGTTATGTCTTCTAACTCATGTTCTATGTTTTATTCCTATTCTTATTCCACTACGAGGTTTTTTAGCTCATCAATTTTGTTCATGTATTCCCTAGGTTATCCTATGAATATGTAAGAGATGAATAGAATTTAGGAGCTCATTATGGAGATAAAATAAAATATGTTTTTAGTTTGGTTTTCATATTTTCAAATTATGTACCTAATCTTCAAAATAAACTATAATTTACGATCCTTATTGTATTTGATGGAAAATTATGATTAAAATAATGTAATATTATGCGTAAAAGGGTAGGGTTTCTATTGTTAGTATCAGATAAAGTTTTAGTTATTTTTTGAGATTATGACTAGATCACTTTAGTAATAACCCTAGAGATAATTCTATCACCATGGATGTCCTAGATTAAAACTTATGGTATAAAAAGAATGGATATAATTTTCATTTACAAGTTTATCATTTTATGTTCAATTTTTTATTTTTATATGCCTATTAGCTATGTATTCATGCCACCTAATTGTACAATATTTTTCTTAGTAAATGGATGGAAATAGAAGAACCTGTACCAACAATCAATTTGATAGGAAATGTGACGATTACCCTAATGATATTCAAAATATGATGGGTATGGGTTCTCAAAACATCATGATAGTACTTGCTCAGCTAGATCATGTTATTAATAATAACTTGAATCATGTGAAACTTCCGCCTTACCCTAAGAAAGAGAAATTTGTGGTCAAATACTTTACACAAAAAATACCTTCCATATTTAGTGGATATTTTAATTCCATCCTCATAGAACAATGGATTAACTCCATTGAGAAGATATTATCTATCCTTGAGTGCTCAGAAGAAGAGAAAGTTTTTCTGGTAGTTTATTGTTTTGACAGGGAAGCTAACCAATGGTGGACACTAATCAAGAACACAAATTCCAAGAAAATTGATTCCATGGAATGGGAATATTTCAAGAAATTATTTTTCACTAAATATTTTCCTTGAACCCTCCGTCTTAATATATAAAGGGAGTTCCTCATACTGAATAAAAATGAAGACAGGTTTATCGAGGGGTATGAAGAAAACTTCACAAGGCTTGAAAATATGCCTCCAGCTTTTTCATGAACACCTAAAGTAAGGTGGATCACATATTTAGTGGAATAAAATCTAGTATATAAAAAGAATTGGTGATTCAAGACTTTGACATATATGGGGAGATTTTCCATTGTGCCCTTAAGGTTGAAATGGATATTGGAGACTCTCAGTGGTCTCAGGGTCCTATGTAAAAAAAGTAGAAAATGGAGTTTAATATGGGTGGATCAATAGATAAATTCCATAATGGAAAGAACACCCAACATCCCGCATGTAAAAAGTGTGTGAAGAAGAATCCTATAAACTGATTAAAGGGAACAAAGAGATTCTTAAAATATAGAAGAGAAGGGAATATATAAAATAACTACGAAAGGGATATGAAGAATCCCACTAATGAGGATGAATAAAGGAAGGTTCATATCAACACTCAACCTATAGTGTAGTGTTTCAACTACAAGGATCGTTGGCATTATGCGGGCCATTTCACTAAGACATGGATCCCAACAATTATGTGGAGATAGGTATGTTAGTTATTCATTCAAGAACAAATAATATATTATTTGATTTAAGTTCTACTTATTCTTTTATATCTTACAAGTTTATTAGATATATTCAATCACCACCTCAAAATTTTGAGGTTGAGTTATCTATGAGAATAGAATGTAGGAAAATTATTGCATCCAAAGTTTATAACTCCTCCCTAGTTGATGTTTGTGGACTAAACCTCCTAGAAAATCTTATCATACTCCCTTTGGAACATTTTGATTCTATATTGGGCATGGATTGGATATATTTATATAAATCCAACATCAACTGTCAGGAAAGGGAGATCACTCTTTACATCTTGAAGCATCCTCTAATTATGTACAAGTGTAAGGAGGAGGATAAATCTACTTCAGAATAATCATATAAATTGTGAATATTATTTACTTATGAGAAAGTATATCAATCTCAAATTATTGAGAGAAAGGAGAGAATCATTCTTGAATACATGACCATCGCGATGGATTACACTGATGTATTCCCCAAATAATTACCTACTCTTCCTCATGATCAAGAGGTTAAGTTCTCAATTAAACTCATTCCTAGATATCTTCTTATATCAAAGAAACCTTATAGAATGGAATCTTTTGAGCTGGAAGAACTACAAAAGTAGTTATGGGATGTCCTGACCCGTGTGCCACACAATGGTGCCCTAATCCAGCCAGTCACATGATATCAAGAATGCCTCCATGTACGCTAGAGGTTCCGACTAGTAGTGAGGGTCTGATAAGTCATGATGGGGACACTATACCCTATTTTATTAGAGTAAAACAGGAGTATAAATAAGTAAAAAAATTTGAAAGAATATATAATCAAAACATTAGGAATTTCACAAGAATAACCAAGATTGTAAATATAATACTCAACTAAAAGGGAAACATGACATGCCAAGATAAGTGTCAAAGTGTCAAAAATCCAACTGAATATAAGGACACTAATGACTCCCAAGAGGTACCCGAACCATTTTCGGTTCCCTCACTCGATCTCCATCACTAATCATCAATCTCATGAAGGGCCCTTTCCCTTAACATGTCCTGTAATAATAAAGTTTATTCAGGTACCGATTAGGTGTCCTGAATAGGGTGTGAGTATAACTCAGTAGGCCACCACCAATAGTGTCTAAAACATGTCTATTCAATAACAATTTGTGAAATTGTAATAAGAATAAGTATAATATACAAATTAATAGTTTATCACATTATTAAATATCAACTATTAAATCACATAAAAACCCTGGGTTCCCATTGACACCTGTACCTCCATACCTACTTCGACCTATTCCAGAATCTGATCTTTCCCCAAGTTTTACCATCCATTTAAACAGAAAATTTGAATTACCATGTTACCATTCTTAATATTTGGCTAAATGAGTATGTTTCCATTAAACATTTAATAATACATAATTGAATGATCATGTTACCATTTATAATAGTTGAATGAATGATCATTTTACCATTCACCATTTATTAATACATAATTGAATAATAAAGTTACAATTCACAATAGTTGGCCGAATGATCATGTTACAATTCACCATTTAATAATACATAATTTAATGAGCACATTACCATTCATAATAGTTGGTCTAATGAGAATGTTACCATTCACCATTGAATAATAAATAATTGAATGAGCTTGTTACCATTCATAATTGTTGGTCGAATGAGAATGTTACCATTCACCATTTAATAATACATTATTGAATGATCATGTTACTATTCATAACAGTTGGATGAATGAGAATGTTACCATTCACCATTTAATAATACACATATCACATGTATCTCAATTATTAAGGCTAATCAATATTAACTGAATTATCACATATAGAATATCATCACACCAAGAAGGATTAATCAATATTAAATATATAACCCTAATATAACATTAATTTATCAATTGATTAATTAGTTCCCCCTCTTTGATAATTCGACAGTTAGTCTTCACATAAAACCACTTAATTAATTCCACAATTAATTAATCACATCAATCTATTTAATTAACCCAACCATTAATTAATCACTTACTCGTAATTAATTCATCAATTAATTATCCCAATTTATAACATCCATAACCCATAATTAATTCCAAGATTAATTACCCAAATCTACCATATTAATTTCATCATAATTAATTCCCACAATTAATTATTATAATAAAAAATCTTAAAATCTCATAATTAATTCCCAATTAATTATCTCATTCAGTGATTCCTAAATATCACAATTTCATAAATATATCAATTAATTAATTTACAACATTAATTAATTTAATTAGGGATTGTAATTTCTATACAACTCTAGAAATTCTACAACTTGTATATACATAATCAAATCATTACTATGGGATTTTGATTTTAGGCCACTTACCTCAATTCGTTGACGAATGTTTTCTCAATGAAAATCCCCAAAATCCGAGCATCACGACGACGTAGATATGAGATCCAGATATAATCCCTAAACCAAGATCAAAGATATCAAGATCAAATCAATCTATATTTAGATATACAATCTTAGATCTAGATCACACCAATTAGGTTTAGATCTAAATAAATAGAGAATAAACTCTATCAAAAGATCAATAGAAGAAGGAAGAATAGATGAAATAAGGATCGAGATGAGATCCACTTATCGAGAGAAGAGAGGAACTTCGATTGAGGATTTGAATATTGAATAATGGAGGTCATAAGACCTTTTAACCCCACCATAAATCTCACGAATCTCCTAAAAACATCAAATCTTGAAACAAGGTTGAAATGAAGGTGTTGTAGGGGTTCGAGGAACTTTAAAATAAAATTCATGTTGAAATAAAACCATGTGCATAGTTTTTCAAGGTAGGGGTGCACAGTTTAACGAAGTGTGTGCCCACCATGTGTCCCCTCACTGCCTAGGTCCACACGGTTAGCTAGGCTGGGCACATAGTTTACTCCAACCATGTGCCAAACATGAACAATCCCCTTTTCTCAAACATTTCTTAAAACTCCACCCAAACACACCCCAAGTCAAAAATCCAACCAAAGGTAATTAAATAAAACAAAAATTACCTAAATTTGTGCCTGAGATAACTCTAGAAAAGGTTGGGATCTTACAATTTCCTAACCTTCTAATATCTCGTCCTTGAGCTATAGTTTCAAGATTTTTTATGATTATGAGCCAAAATGATCAGGCCATTAATCCCTCATATCTTCTTTCATTCCCCATGTTTCCTCTTGTAAATATCCATGTTTCCATAACACATGAACTATTAGCAAAGTATTTCCCCAAAACACCTTCTCACTATGATCCATCACATGTATTGAATGATTCTCAAAGGATACATCTATCTCAAGGTAAAACTTATCCACATCGATCACATGAGAAGGGATAGGGTGATACCTTTATAGTTGAGACACATGGAAGACATCATGCATTACACTGTATTTCTGTGGAAGAGACAATTGGTACACCACTGACCCAATTCTCTCCATGACCTCAAAAGGTCCAACAATATTGGGTGCTAAATTACCCTATCTCTGTATCTTGTGGTGTCCCAACCTGGGTGACACTCAAAGGAATACACAACCACCCTTTCTAAATTCTAGGGCTCGTCTTCGTCTATCAACATACGACTTCTATCTAAAATGAGATATAGACATATGTTTTTTAATCAACTACACCTACTATGCCATCTCCCATATGAGACTTAGCCATCATAACTTTGACTCACCAGCCTTTATCTAGTATAGCAGTGATTTACATGTCCTACCATAAAGAGAATCGTATGACACCATCTGTATTTTTTCCTAATAACTAGCATTATACGAAAATTCCACTAAAGCCAAGTTCTTCTCCCAAGACCCACTAAGTCAAGAACACATGCCTGCAACATATCCTCATGCACCTATATAGTATGTTCCAACTTCCTATCTATCTATGAGTGAAAATCCATACTCAATAATACCTATGTACCCAGTGCTTTTTGTAAGCCCCACCAGAAGTGTGAAGTAAATAATGAATCATGATCTGAAACTATAGTCCATGGTACCCCATTCAGATGAACTATCTCCCAAACATAAAGTTCTTCCAACTACTCTATTGTAAAGGTTTCTTGTATTGGTAAAAAATGTGATACTTTGGTCAATAGATCCAAAAAAACCCAGATAGAATCATTATTCCTAAGCATCTTTGGAAGAACTACTGCAAATTCTATAATCATGTAATCCCACTTCAACCCAGGAATGGGTAACGACTATAACAAACCTCCATATCATTGATTCTCCACCTTCACATACTGACAAGTGAAACATCATATCAAAAACCCTGCTATCTCCTTACTCATGCCTGGACACCAAAACTGTCTTCATAGATCACATTACATTTTGGTCACACTTGGATGTACCACCCACTTCGAGGCATGAAATTATCTCATGAGCTCATTCTACATGATTGTAGGCAAAAATAACTCTATCCTTCACATAGATGATCTCGTCCTCATCTATCAACCAATCCAAAGGTGTATCCCCACCTTCAATGATTTCCCACAAGTCTAAGCACTAAAGATCCTCATACTATATATTCCTGATCTATCACAAAAGTGTATATTCCACTGCAATAGAAACAAGATTCATCTTCTCCTGACTCTCCAGAACCACCACATGCATTTTGGCTGAAAAAGTCATCATCTTCCACTCATCACTAGACTCCTAAACCATATGGGTATGAGTTTTTCTACTCAATGAATCAACCACACTATTTCCCTTCTTGGGTATATATTCTAGTCCAAAGTTGAAGGACTGTATAAATTTAACCCATATTCAGGGACAAATATCCAAATCCCTATGTGAAGATTTAATTCAAGATATTATGGTTAGTGTAAACTGTAATCTTTTCTCCCAAGAGATAGTGTCACTAACACTTCAAATAATATACCACTACTGCTAACTCAATGTCCTGCATAGGGTAATCTTGTTCATGAGGCCTCAAATACTGAGACCCATCCACCACAACTCGATCTCCCTACATCATCATAGCTCTGAGTCTGATCCTCTAAGTGTCACAATACATCGTGTACTCCTCAACTGACTTTGGTAGGATAAAAATTAGTGTTGTCATAAAAATCCTCTTCAAATATTGGAATGAATTAGTACATTATTCTGTTCAATAAAAATTTATCCCCTTCTTGGTCAAGCGAAAAATAAGCATTTCCGATCAGTAGAAGTCTTGGATGAACATCATATAATATCAAACTAATCCAAAAAATCTTCGGATATCGAAAACATTCTTGAGATGCTCCCAAGAAAACATTGCCTAAACCTTCTCTAATTTCACTAAAACACCTTCCTTCAAGATGATATTCCCCCAAAAGTGTACTTGGTAAATCCAAAACTAACACTTATATAGCTTGGTGTATAGCTGATTCTCTCTCAGTTTACTCAGGATGGTGTCAATATGTTGGGCATAATCGTCATGAGTCTTCGAGTCACTATGATGTAATCCATAAATACCGCCAAAAAGTGATCCAGATATGAATGAAATATCATATTCATCAATGCCATAAACACTAATGGTATATTTTTTGACCAAAATGTAATTATAAAAAACTCATAGAGCCCATAACAGCTTTTGAAAGCAGTCCTCGGTATATCAGAAGTCCGAAATCTCAACTGATGATACCCCGATCTCAAGTTATTCTTTAAGAACATACAAGACCCTATTAACTGGTCAAACATATCATTGATACACATAAGAGGATATCAGTTCTTTACATTCATCTTATTCAATTTCCATTAATCAATACACAAATGTAAACTCTTGTTAGCCTTCTTTAAGAACAATATAGGTGATCCCTACGGTGATATTATCAGAAGGATAAAGCCTCTATCCTACAACTCCTACAACTATGTCTTAAGTTCTTAAAGCTCTATCAGTTCCATTCTGTTTGGTGGAATAGATATTGGGTCAGCCCCTAGCACGATCTGAATAGTGAATTCCACATCTCTCTCAGGTGGTAGACCTAATAAGTCTTCTAGAAAGACATCCTGAAATAGTTCCACTACTGTCAAAAGGACCTCTTTCCTAACACCCCCGTTATCCAGCAATAGACTAGAAACTTGGGCTTTGAGCTCCCTCAGTTACTATGTAATTGGACCTGCTCAACCCGCCTAGATATTCCACTCTCCCTAGTGAATGTAACAGTCACCTTTAGCAGATATACACTTAAATATCCTATGATAACAGTCTATGTGGGCTCGGTATGTGACTAGACAGTCCATACCCATAATTAGGTCAAATCCAGTCATATCAAGAATATAGAGATCCCACAAAAAATAGTACTTCCTGATCTCAAGATAAAATCCCTTGCACACACAGATGTCTCTAGACCGTACACCCAATGGTGTATCTATTGTCATAGACTCGCTCAAAAACTTCACTAATAAGATCAAACTATTAATAGGTTCAGTAGATATAAATGAATGAGAGGCACCTATATAAAATAATTCACTTGATAATGTAGAAGCTACAAGAATAGTACCTCTCATTGTTGATGGTCCATCCTCGCTATCCACAAGTGTAGGATGCACCACATGAAACTGTCATGTCCCTCTTCCCAGTGATTCTATCTGACTCCCCTGAGTTATACCACTATGAGGTTTTGGATTCTGTTTCCCAAAATCACCACATATACTATCTCTACCTCCTATACTAGTAGAGCTCTATCTTCTAGACTATATGGTGTAGAAGATCTCCTTTTGGAACCATGGTTCTGTCTAGCTTCTCCATTACTACCTGACTGCATTGGGTTTCTATAGAACCATTGTAGATGCCCCATCTTTTTGCAAGATCAACACTCTACTGGTGGTTTGGAACAATTCCTATGATAATGTACTCACCCACCACATTAATTAAAGATCAATATAGTAAGGTATTGTGCAACCGAACCTCCTTTCTGTGTACTATTATTCCCACTACCTTGACTAAAGTTGTCATAAAGACTCTTCCTACTCTCAGAAGTCACACCTCTTGATCATCCAGTAGTAAATATTTGTCTCATACTTGAATCCTCCCTCGGGTTCCCTTCATCTATGAGAGCCTAATCCACCACCTTCGCAAACTTCTTTAATTTAAAGATATTGACTTCGGATTTAATCTCACACTTAAATCCATCCTAGAAATGCCTCGCTATATCCATCTCATCTCTTTACAATGTTGGGAAAAGAACTAAAAATCTATAAAGCATTCCACACAGTCCATCACGAACATGCTACCCTAAGTCAACCACATAGAATCAACTACTCTTTCCTACCAAAGAATCTCTAGGTAAAATTTCTCCAAGAATCTATCCAAGAATTCCTTCCATAGAATTCCATCTACCTATCTATTCCATGCTTGAATTTCCCACTAGTGCTTTGATTATCCACATAGCATATAAGTAGCTAACTTTACCATCATCTCAGATGGAATCTTTAGATGGTCAAGTATCATATCAATGGACTCAACCAAAAACTCAGCTCCCTCAACCCCGCCATCTCTAGTAAAAATCGGAGGGTGTTGCAAATGAAACTCCCTCTTCAGATCATACATGATTTCCACAACCTAATCTTGGTCTCTTTCTATTAATTTCATAAAACATGTGATGTTCTCTTGGAACTTCTCTCATACTTCCTCACCTGGTACTATCAGTGCCTCTGGTTACACCAATGGAGGATCATCCCCAACCATGTCCTCCAGTCATCTTATTAACAAGCACCTTCATGGAGGCATATCTCTACAAGCCAAATATACACCTTATAACCATGATTCATAAAACATCATATCACAATTTTACATTTGAGGGAATATCAAAACATGTAATAATAATAATTTTCTCTAAAATCACCACATGGTCAAAACCAAGGCGTTATCACTACCCTTAACCATCCTACACCTTGATCCAGTTAATAAGGGTAACCACATTCTAAAATTAACGTTCCTAATTTAGACACCCTATTATCCCCATTTTTCACCATATTCAAGTTCATCATGTTTGGAACCATTTTCATTTCAATTTCACAAGAAAGGGAAATAGTTTAAGTTCAGCGACTTACCCGTAACCTGTTTACCCATTCATGCCTAAAATGATGCATGTCATAATAATATTAAGTGCCTAGAATGATGCATGTAGACTCAAATATCATGCCATTCTAGGACATAAATCAATACTTAATAATTCTCAAAAACAATAAGCATATCACCCCACAAGTGCATCACCCAAAGTGAAATAATATTCAACTGTAATAGAAAACAATAATAACAACAATCCTGCATTGAGTACTTGGGTTTCCCCCCATACATGGGTTTGTAAATCCCACGAAGGAGATCATTACCAAGACTTGACTCTTCCTAGTCTCATATATACCTTTCCATAAATAATAATACAAAATAAGAAGAATGAAAACTACTTTGATACTAATTTGTGATGTCCTAACCCAGGTACCACATAATGATGCCCCGAGCCAGTCAGTCACATGACCTTAAGCGCACCTCCCCATATGCTAGAGGCTTCCTACTAGCAGAGAGGGTCTAATAAGTAACTATGAGGAGACTATACCCTATTTTATCAAAGTAAAACACCAACATAAATAAATAAACAAATTTGGAATCATATATAATCATAACATTATGAATGTCACAAGAAAAACCAAGACATGAAATACAATACTCAACTGAAAGGGAAACATGACTTGCCAAAATAAGTGTCATAGTGTCAAAAATACAACTAAAAATAAGGACACTAATGAATCCCAAGAGGGACCCAAACAATGTCTGGTTCTCTCACCCGAGCTTCATTCCCAATTAGAAATCTAATCCAAATCCCTTTCCCTAAACCTGTCCTATAATAATAAAGTCTATTCAGGTACCAATTTGGTGGCCCAAATATGATGTGAGTACAACTAAGTAGTCCACCACCAAGGGTGTTTAAAACAAATCCAATCAATAACAGTATATTCAATTGTAATAAGAATAAGTATAATGTACAAATTAAAAGTTTATCACATTATTAAATATTCTCTATTTAATCACATAAAAACCCAGGGTTCCCGTAGGTACATGTATCTCAATACCTACTTCGACTCGTGATAGAATCTGATCTTTTCCCAATGTTTACCATCAATTTTAACACATAATTTGAATTACCATGTTACCATTCTTAATAGTTGTCTGAATGGGAATGTTACCATTAATCATTAAATAATACACAATTGAATGAGCATGTTAGAATTCATAATAGTTGTCCGAATGAGCATGTTACCATTCACCCTTTAATAATACAAAAATTGAATGAGCATGTTACAATTCACAATAGTTGGCTGAATGATCTTGTTACCATTCACCATTTAATAATACATAATTGAATGACCATGTTACATTCATAATTATTGGTCAAATGAGAATGTTACCATTCACCATTTAATAATAAATAATTGAATGATCATGTTACCATTCATAACAGTTGTCTAAATGAGGATGTTACCATTCACCATTTAATAATTCAAAATTGAATGATCATGTTACCATTCATAATAGTTGGCCAAATGAGCTTTTTACCATTCACCATTTAATAATGCACATATCAAATGTATGTCATTTATCAAGGTTAATCAACATTAACCACATTATCACATATAGCACATAATCACATCAAGTAGGATTAATCAACATTAAAACTCTTACCCCAATATCACATTAATTTATCTATTGATTAATTAGTTCACCCTCATTTCTAATTCGATAATTAGCCTTCACATAAAAACCATTAATTAATCCCCCAAGTAATTAAGCACATCAATATCTTTAATTAACCCAACTGTTAATTAATCACTTACTCATAATTAATTCATCAAGTAATTATCTCAATTTATAACATCCATAACCCATAATTAATTTCACAATCAATTACCAAAAAATACCATCTCAATTCCATCATAATTAATTCCCACAATT
This sequence comes from Viscum album, assembly GCA_963277665.1. Lineage (NCBI taxonomy): Eukaryota > Viridiplantae > Streptophyta > Magnoliopsida > Santalales > Viscaceae > Viscum > Viscum album. Next base: position 1,700,013,824 of record OY728155.1, read on the forward strand.
AATTATTATAATAAAAAATCTTAAAATATCATAATTAATTCTCCAATTAATTATCTCATTCAGTGATCCCTAAATCTCATAATTTTATAATTATCTCAATTATTTAATTTAAAACATTAATTAATTTTGTTAGGGATTATAATTTCCATATAACCATAGCAATTCTACAACTTTCATATAAATAATCAAAGTATGACTATGTGATTTAGATTTTAGACCACCTACCTTGATTTGTTGATGGAAGTTCGCTCAATGGAAATCCTAAAAATTTGAGCAGCATAATGATGTAGATATGAGATCCAGATCTAATCCCTAAACTAATATCAAAGATATCAAGATCAAATAAATCTAAATTTAGATCTAAAATCCTAGATCTAGATATCACCAATTAGGTTTATATCTAAATAAATAGAGAATAAACTATACCAAAAGATGAATAGAAGAAGAAAGAATATATGGAATAATGATCAGGATGATATCCACTTACCGAGAAAAGAGCGGATATTCGATTCGGGCTTTGAATCTAGAAGATTGTAGGTTAGATGACCTTGGAACCCCTTCGTAAATATTTTGAATCACCCAAAAGTTTTAAGTCCTCATTCAAGGTCAAAATGAGGGTGTTTTGGGGGTTTGAGGTATTTTAAAATAAATTTTTGGGTGAAATGAAACCACACCCACATTTTTTTGTGTGCCAACCATGAGGCCCTTCACTGCCTGGGTCTACATAGTTAGCTGGGTTGGGCATACAGTTAACTCTAACTTTGTGCCAACCATGCATAGTTCCATTTTCTCGCAATTTTCTTAAAACTCCACCCAAATTCACACCAAGTCATAACTCCACACGAAGGAACTTAAATAAATAAAAATTACCAGAATCTGCACCCGAGATAACTCTAGAAAAGGTCGAGATCTTACATGTTATAGGAGAATCTAGAAAAGGTTTTTATACACCCGAGTGCTTCAACATGGGGTGCGAGGGTCCTATTCTTCATGAAGAATGATGGATAAATGTGCCTTTGAATTAATTATCATGAGAAAAAAATCACAATAAATAACAATTATCTCCTTCCATGGATATGTGACTTTTTTGATCATCTACGTGGGGCCAGTTATTTCTCCAAGGTGGACCTTTGGTCAGGATATCAATAATTAATGGCGAGGAAGGAAGATGTTCCCCAAAATGCCTTTTGAACAAGGTATGGACAATATGAGTTCATAGTGATGCCCTTAAGACTCACTAATTCTATATAAATTTTCATAGACATAATGAATAGAGTCTTTAGAGATTAACATGACAAATTTTTGGTTGACTTTATTGATGATATTATGATTTACTCTAAGAATAAGGAGGAATAAGAGAATAATTTGAATTATATGATAAAAAAATTTCAAGGGGAGAAACTATATTAAAAGTAAAACAAATGTGAGTTATAGATGGATAAATTATCATTCTTGAGGAATTTTATCACTAGTAAAGGAATATCTATGGACCCTTCAAATAAAATGGTAATTGAGAATTGGCCCAGACCAAAAATTTTAATAGAGATCTATAGATTCCTTGGTCTATCTAGGTATTACTTGTGATTTTATGAAGAAATTATCATGATTGTAAAACCCACAAAACAAGTTGACTCATAAGGGAGAAAAGTTTGTACAGTCCAGTGAATGTGAATAGTGCTTTAAAGAGTTGAAAAAGAGGCTTATCATTACACTGGTTCTCACACTACCAACAAGAAGAAAAATATTTGTTGAATAAAATGATGATTAAAAGAATGGATTAGGCTATGTACTAATAAAAAATGATAAAGTGATAGCCTATTCCTCAAGGAAGTTGAAAATTCATGAGAAAAACTATCCCACACATGATTTGGAGTTGGAAGCTATGCTATTTATGTTGAAATTTTTTCTAAATTATCCCTATGGGGAGAAGTGTGAAATATATACTTATCATAAGAGACTCAAATATATATTCACAGAAAAGTATCTTAATATGTACCATCAAATATGTTTCTATATCCTCAAATATTATGAATACTCAATCCACTACTATCTGGGTAAAGAAAACAAGGTAGAAGATGCTCTAAGTAGAAAGGTTCCTCCATCTTTATCAATAATGAGAATTGAGAAGGATCTAATATTATTAGACCTAAAAAGGATGGACATGGGAATAATTAAGTAAGTAACATCATAAATCTTTTATCAATGATTTCTCAATGATCACTTGTCGAGAAAATGAAGGATTCTTAAATAAATGATGTAAAAATTAATAAAAAGGTGGAATATATAAAAAATGGGGAACACTCAGAGTTCCAAATGGATGAGGAAGGAGTCATGAGATTTGGGTCACGAATATTTGTACCATCCAATCCAAAAATAAAGAAATATCTTCTAAATAATATATATATCTCAAACTTCTCTATCCTCCCAGTAAGGACAAAGATGTATCAAGATATTTGAGATAATTATTGGTGGGATAATATTAAGAAGGAGATCGTTGAATATACATCAAATTTCCTGGTATGTCAGTAAGTGAAGGATAAAAGTAAAAAGTCTAAGGGGATGATGCAACCATTACCCATACCAATATAGAAATGGGAGAATTTTACCATGGACATTATCACCGAACTTCTGGAGACATCCATAGGAAACAATGTTATATGTGTTATTGTGGATCATCTAACAAAGTCATCTCACTTTATCACAATTTGAGATGACTAATAACTAGATAAAATTGCACAGATATACATCAGTGAAGTGGTAAGGATACATGGAGTACCACTATCAATTGTATCTGATCGGGATCCTAGATCTACCTACAAGTTCTGGAAAAGTATCCAACATGGTGTAAACACTCAATTGAACTTTAGTATAACCTATCATCCTAAAATGGATGGACAATCTAAGTGGAATATTAAAACACTAGAAGATATGTTGAGAGCATATTATAGGGACTTTAAAAGAATATGGGACCAACATCTACCTCTAATTGAATTCTATTACAAAAATAGTTTCCACTCAAGTATCCAAATGGATCCATATGAATCCCTTTATGGGAAATGATGAAGAACACCGACATGATGGTATGAGGTTAGTGAACATAATCTTTTAGGTCTTGAAATGGTCAAAGAAATGGTAGAAATGGTGAAAACAATTCAGTAATATATCAAGGAATCCCAAAGTTGATAGAATATTTATGTAGAAAATATTCAACGGGACATGGAGTTTAAGGTTGGAAACATGTAATTTCTCCACATAACTCCATGTAAGAGGATCGTGAGATTTGGGAACAAAGGACAGTTGAGTCCCAGGTACATCAGCCCCTTCGATATCCTTGATCGTGTCAAAGTTGTGGCCTATTGAATAGAACTTTCACCTACCATGTCTCAAGTACATACTATATTCAATGCATCCCTCTTGAGTAAGTACATACTGGATCCTTCACATGTACTAAATTTAGAGGTGGTATAGTTGGAAAATGATCTCTCTTACAAGGATAAACCATTGAAGATCTTGGATCCTAGAGATAAAGTTATACACAAAAAGACCGCTCACCTAGTCAAAGTACTATGAAAAAACCATAAATTTGAAGTGGAAGCATGAGAACCATAGGAAGTAATGAAGGAGAATCACCCTCAATATTTTTAACCATAGTTTGTAAAACAAAAATTCGAGGGTGAAATTTCATAAGGGGAGAAGAATGTAACGACCCAAAATTTTATCAATTAAAATTACATTCTTATAATTATGTTATATAGTATAAATAACATAAAAAACATATATAACACAATTAAAACTTTATAAATGAAGAATTAATTAAATAATAGGTATTTTTATATGTTAAGGAACCCATATCAATGGAATATTAACTCGAAATTTGGAATAGTAATGTGACCCTTATGAATTGTAAACCAGAAAATAGAATAGTAACCTCACCTATGAAAGTATCAATATAATTTATCCATCTTAAAAATGAAAATATGTTATAATTATACAATAGTATAAGTAAATATTTTTTTAGATATTATTAATTAATTGTTGATATTTTTATAAAATATAAGTATTTATTTTAAATTTTATAACTAATATAACATTTTAAAAAATATTTCTATGAAATGCATTCATAAATTAATATTTTTTTGTCTTATGATTATAAGATAATTTTATGAGTCCTTAATTATTTTTTCAAGGTGTTATAAAATCAGTTATAATTTTAAAATTTCCAAGTAAATGATGAATTTAATTAATAATTAAATTTATAATATTTATAAAATTATATTCATAAAATTTAGTCCATTTTTGAATTATTCACATTTAAAAATGTTTGGGATGAATTTTTTTTTATTTTTCTAAAATAGTTGTTTTTTGTGATTAGTGAAATATAGAAATTTATAGTATATATACATTATAAGTTAAATACACTATTCCTTGATTAATAAATGATGTAAGCACCATAATCTATAACTAACATTAATTATTTTAATGTATTTAATGATAATGATCAAACTATTCATAGTATTGAGGAAAAATAATAAACATATGAATAAAATAATGAGAAAACACCCCTCTTGTCCCCTATAAATACCACCCTTCACCACCTCTTCTACTCACAAATCTCAAGGTTTCATCATTCTCAAAATTATACTTAAATATATTCCCAAGAACCTCACATATGTCCAAGATCCTTTGGTATTAACAAAATACTAAATCCAACCCCCCTAAGGATGTTCTTAAGAAGAAGGATTCAAGAGGTAAAATCCTCTTTCTTCTCTTTTAATTTATTTTCAAGTTTTTTTCTTTTCTTGTTCTCTCCTCATCTACCCTCATAGAAATGGTATTATAAATAAATTAAATTAAATATAATGTAATTTTATTATTCTAATGTAATAATCCATCATCATTTCTTTTCCCACTACTCTTTGTACTAAAAAAGAAAATATAATCCATGATGTGTTAATTTATCACATTCAAGGAACAAAAAGTTTTCAATTTACATTACCTCCTTCGAGATTGATCATAAAAACATTTTTATGAATAAAAAAAATTATAATATATTTATTAAATCTTATTTAATGCTATAGAACCATTTTATATACATAATATAAAATAATAAAACAAAACTAGCTTGTGATGATCGAAAAACCGCCAAATTAATCTAAACGATTATGACCAACATCTTATCTAATGATTCATCCTAACCCAAAATTTCCAAATTACTTATATTAAAATTTAATATTATAGATGTTCATTAATAATAAATAACTTCAATTTTGGAAAACATTTCTCATTTTACATGATTTTTCATACATGTATACAAGTAACTAATCATGAAAACCAAGCAGACGAATACTCTCAAACAATGAAATTGTATCTTATAACTCATAAAAAGGGATATAAATGAACTTAAAAAAATTATAATAAATAAAATACATGTAGAAAAGGTTATTAATTAATTAATTAATTGATTTTATTTAATTATCCCATACATTAAGATAAAGTGAAGAACACTTTCATACATAAGGTAAGAGATTATTTCTGAACCTCCTTTTTTCTTTTGGGTAACACTTTATCCCTATTTACCCCAATTTAATTCTTATTTATTTTTATTTAATTATTATAAATCCTATATATATGTTCTAAAATAATGTATCAAGATCATATCATCCTTCTTTAATGTGGAAATACATGTTTTAAAAAGGTTCTTTTCTCAATTCTTCCTAATAAGCAAACCCGATTCGAGGGAACTTCCCAATTTCTTACTCATTATCACGTTCCCTCCATAATATGGTTTAAGAAACCATTATTTTTCAGAAATAAATCATTTTATCATAAAAATGTATCTTGGTTCATTTCTGGTTTTATAAAAACAATTATTCCTTGTCTGTTTTAAAGAATGATTAATATTTTCCTTAAAATGCACTAAAATGTTTTATTTATAAAGTTCCTTAAACACTATTTTTACATTTTTTAAATTTAGTTTGACATCAATTGTCATTATATATAACTATTTTTTTATTAATTTCCACGTATTATTTAAATACTTTCTTTCATGGGTACTATTAAGATATTCCCTTATGTTACACCTTTTGACATGATTATAATACCTAATTCATTACATGGGAAACCCTTATGTTTATGTTTGATTCCTTATGTATGATTATTAATGTGGAGCACATATTATTGAAAATGTTATGATGGATTCACCCAGATAGTTCTCTACTACATTGGGTAATTTTTAGTCTCATGAGACGTCATCATGGGATTGGGAGTGAACCTGATTCCTTTACGGGACTTTGACATCCATATGATATAGTCTTGGAAATTAGCTTTGACTCATGTTTATGTATTTTTATATGATGTTTCCACATTATTATGATGTTATGGTTATAATTTACCTTGTTATACATGTTATTATCTCTTATCTTTATTCATATTCCATGACTTTATGTCATTATCTTATGCCTTCTAACCCATGTGTCATGTTTTATTCCTATGCTTCTTCCCTTTCTAGGTTTTTTAGATCATCTATTTTGCTCATATATTACCTAGGTTATCCTGTGTATATGTATGATCTTAATTTAAGTTAGGAGATCATTATATAGATTAAATAAAATATGTTTTTAGTTTGGTTTTCATGATTTAAAACTATGTACCTAATCTTCCAAAGACACTAGAAATTACACTCCTTGGTTGTATTTGATGGTAAATTATGCTTAAAATAATGTAATAATATGTGTAAAAGGATGGGGTCGCTATATTGGAAATATTTCATTTTTTATTGTAATAGAAAAATGTTAATGAAGTTTTAATTTTGATTTCCTTGGAAAGTGATTACTTTTTCCCTTTTAATTTTTTTTTTAAATTCTATTTTAATAAGTTTTCACACAACTTGTATTTGAGAAATTTCATAATTGTTCTTTTAAGATATAAATTGGAATTGTGAAAATGTTTTTTTATTATCAAATTAAAATTTTAATAATTTTAAATGTAATTTCAAGTGGTACTAAAAATTTAATGTATAGTTAAATTATTTAAGTATTTATTTAAATAAAATGTGAGGTTTTAGAAATTTTTTAAATCCATTTGGGTAAGAGATAAATTAAAAATATTTTTAATAAAATTTTGGAGTCATTTAATAAAACTATTTTTTTTTAAAAAATATTTTTCAAATTTATTCTAGTAACTTGTTTTAAATACATATTTAAAAATATATTTTAATGGGATGAATTTCATGTAATGGTTTTTAATTTTTTATAAAGCATTATAAAATGGCTAGGAATTCGATCACATTTCAATAAAGTCCTCTTTGAAACATTAATTTTTTCAAATTGGTGTGTGTGTGTGTGTGAGGCCCTATGGATCCCCTTATCAAATTGTAAATCCCAAATGGGGATGTTGATTAATGCTTTGACTTCGACTGTGTACAATGGTTCATATAGTATACTATGATTAAAATGTGGAAAGTTGATAATTATTTTTTAGGGTGTGGGAGGCGATATGAGTTATAAAGATTTTTATAACATTTATACTTGTGATTTTTCTCCTCTTATTGATTGATATCCAAGTAGATCCTATAGATTTTCTGAGTGAGGAGAGATGGTTCTATAAAAACCTAATTATATGGATTAAATCCCACATTTTTTGGATAATACATGGAGGTTTACACCACTTTTAGGCTAGTTAAGATAAGACAAGTTAGTTATATACACAAGAACTTCCTTTATAGTTTAGTTGATGGTTCACGATAGAGTTAATGTAGGATTTACTCATGAGATAGTAATGAATTTCTCAAGATTACCTAACTATACTCACTAGTGGATGATCGTTCATTATTTTCCCTTGTATTATTGGTACTTATGGATTCATACTTTCTTGGTTACTTCTTTATGTGATTCCTGGGTAGTTATTTATTGTTATTCATGCATTTATCATGCTTACTTAATTTTTTTTAAAAGGGTATTTGTAAAGTGATTTTAAAATACTATTCAAAATGGATACTTTTATTTAAAAGGGGGTGAGGCTTAGTAAAATGGTTTTCAAGTGATTTATTTCATTAAAAAAAGAGATCATTAAAAGGTGTTAAATATGATATTTTATTTTCAACACTTATATAAAAGTACTATATTTTATATTTGTATTTAAAACTAGCATGAAATGGTTCAAAAATTAAAAGGTTAGCATGTTTTAAGGTGGGTAGTGTCCTAATAAGCATTTTTTATCATGCATATCCATCATTTCATTTTCAGGTTTCTTGTTTAACTCTTTGTATCCCACAAATCATTGAATAAATTTTGATATTGAGGATGGTATTTTATTTTATCTCATTCATCCTATGTTATTTATTACATGTTTTACAGGAATTCCATTTAATTTCATAGAATTCATGGCCAAGTGTGACCATAAAAATGAGATCATTACTTATTTTATATAGAGTCATTGGGGTATTTCTTTATTTATGTAGATACTTAGTGGTTTGGGGAGATCTAACTTGTTAAGGGAACTTGTGGGGTGAGTTGAGAATGATGACTAGGTGAGGGAGTATGAAGGTTGAGATATGGGATTAGTTTATATCTATTTATATATACTACTTGTTTTTGTTTTATTTATATATATATTTTTGTTTTATTTATTATGATTAAATTTTGGCATCGATGTCAGATGTAAGGATGGGTCTTGTGAAAACTCTAGTAAAATAACCCATTTACTTTGATTGAGTTGACTTAAAAAAACAATGAACCCCATAGATTTATAAGGATATTTTTTATGCTTTTATATAAAACAAGTGTTATCAAGGGTGCCCATCAATTAAATTGTTGGATGGTTTGGGTGTCTAGTGGATGGAAAGCTCAGGTTGGTCCATGAAAAAAGGTATCAGAGGATAGGTTCTTGTAATGACCCAAAATTTCATTAATGAAAATTCCTCTTGGTCTATTTAAATGTATTATTATGTAAAATGGTTATGTAAAAAATATTCACTTACTTGGTTTTATGTTTATGGATTTTAAAATACCACTATGAATTTTGACCATTGCTCATATAGTCGTTGAACAGTGATCACATGATTAGTATAAATATAGGGCTTTAAAAAATCCAATTTACTCAGAAAAAAAGAAGCGATTGCCTCATCAAGTATAATTGCTCCATATAAATACCATTTATTATAGCTCATAAAGGAGGTGGAATCATTGGGATTCACTATTGACCAAGCCGAAGCTGAGCTTCAACATGTGAAGCTTGAATAGAACCGCCTACGGGAGAAGTGGAAGTTGATAGAGATTACTACTCGAGTGATGTTATCCGAGCCACCCCAAGAGTCTATCACCATCACACATCTTACCCTTTAGTCTTATGTGGGTGTTATAAGGGGTTATGTAATGAGTCCCTAGTACTATGATTATGTACATTATTTTTGTATAAAGAATATATATTCTATTTATTATTGTGACTTTGTAAATAGTTTTAAAAGCACAAATAGTATTTTTAGTTAATATTCAATTAAGAAATCTATTTTGATGAATTAATTGATTTTTTAATTAAATAATATTTTAATAAAATGTTATTATTATTAAATTACTTTTAATAATAAATGATCATATAATTTTTATGAATACAATTGTAATTTTTATTAAGGTTTGAAAGCTATTTTTGTCAAAACCCATGAATTTTCGATAAATGCCGGTATTTATTTTACAAGTGAAAATTCACATATTTAGAAAATTATTTAGATAAAATGAATATTATTTTTGGAATCAGGATGTTGAAATTATCCAACAGTAACATTTTCATAATTTTATGGGTAAAAATTAAATACCGTTTAATTATATAATGTATTTTATGAAATCATAATGACCCCATAGTGATGTAATAGAATAAAATAAATGGTATTTTCGGCCAATATATGTTTTATCATTAAAATAATTTGATTTTAGGTTTATTTTATTTATTTTAAAAAGCTTTAGTGGACCCTCCAAGACTTATAAAACATTTTATCTTTTTAAAATGATTCCCTTGAGAGTGTGACTCACCTCCACATAAGGAAACTTAATATTTTAAGAAGTTAGGACATTGGACTCATAAAATAATATTTTATACTCCTATTTGGAAAAAAACATTGGAAAAAACATGGGATGGTTTGTGGTTTTGGTTAGTTTAATGTGTAGGGTCCAACATCTAAATAATAAATAATTCCCTCTCCTTTCTTATATAAACCCACTCAAGCTCCCACTTCCTCTTCACTCAAAGCATTTTTAGTTCATCCAACCTCTTCCCTAATCTATATATAATCCTACAAAGTTTCCCCAATCTCCCAAGAAGCCTCTCTCAAGACTCTCCCAAGCCTTTGGGATCACACTTCCTAGTAAGGGATTCCCTCCTTTCATTTTATCCAAGTTTATTAATATTGTCATGCCCTTTTATTTTCAATTATAAATGATGGGGTATAATTTTTAACATCCCATATACTATCATATTTATGTTTTAATGGTGATATAACCCATTCTCTCTCATCAATTCCTCCCATGTATGCCCGTTACCATATCAAAATTCTGTAAGTAATTTCTCTCTTCTCATTTACATTCAAGGAATTATTTTTTATTATCGATCTAAATTATATTACATTTGTTGGGAAATGTATCTATATGACCAAATTACTTTCCATTTCATGTACATATGATCAGACACCCCTTTCTATCTCATCAACCATTTTTATAAATTCCAATGTCCCACCGTTATGCTGTCGAAATTGCACCGTGATTTTCCAAGCCAAAGTCATTGTGTAGTGAATACCATGCCCATTTCTATATCAAGGGTACTCAACTTTATGAAAATTTACTTATTTATTATATAGTTTTAGGTATTAATTACACATTCCTTTATCATGGAATAAATTATGATGTTTAATGAATCCATGTTATATGATCCATGTGGCATACTTATGCATAAAATGATATGATTAGAAAGGGTGTGCCCTGATAGCGCTCCAATGAATTGGGTGAAGATTAGTATCATGATATGTAAAGTGAAATGAGGGTTTACTCATTATAATTAAAGTTCAATTCATGATCCATGTGAAATGGGCCTTGTCTCATGCTAAATCATGTTAAATGTTGTTTCCACATTTCCATATTAAGTTAGTCATGCTATATCATGTCTTTGTGTTCATGTTTCTCTTATGCTCTATTGATATGCCTATTGCCTAACATGTATTGTATTATTCATGTTATGACTTTTTTACTCCCTTACTGGGCTTTATAGCTTACCATTTTCTTATGCATGTCCTCAGGTTATCCCATACAATGCTAAGTATGAAGGAATGTAGTGGTCATATAAAGGAATTTTTCAATAAAGATATTGTGTTTTATGTTCTCAGTTGTTATATAATGCTCCTAATCCCAAATTCACTATACATATTGATCATATATGTTGTATCAAGTGAATGTTTTATGTAATAAATCACGTTTATGTGTGTAATAAAGAGCATGGTTGTTATAGTTGGTATCAGAGGATAAGTTTAGTTGTTTTTGGGGTTAGGATTACAAAACCCTAGTGAAAGCCTAAGGGATAAGGCTAAGTATATTAAAAACATACCTAAATTTTGTTGAGTATTGAGTAAGTGGTTTATCAAGAAAATATATCCCTATCTAGATACGAGCAGGCAGAGGCGGCTCTGGCACAAATGTACATAGGAGTGAAAACTCCAATAAGGAGTTTCAGGCTTGACCTGGGGTATCCTGGTACATGACAATGGGCCTTGCATCACTCTTGGTTACAACACTTCAGGGGGATATGATTTTGTAAATTTACAATCTTAGTATGAACCATTATTAAGCAAATAAAAAAATGCCCCTAAGTATATATGTTGGGAAGTAGATCATGGATAATATAGATTGAAGCCTATAGATTCAAAAGTTAAGGAATTAAAAGTAATTTATAAGTGATCCTTATTTGTCTTTGGATTACCCTTTATGTGTTATGCCTAAATTTCCTTTTATTCCAGCCAATGATCAGTAATAGGAGGACTCAGGCTGACAATCGATATGAAGATCACTGTGATGACTGATCTAATGAGATGCACAATCCAATGAGAGCAGGAATCACAAACTTTGTCATGATTATCTCTTAGTTAACTCACACTTTGAATAGAAGCATTGGTTAAGAGTAACATTCTACCCCCACTAAGAAAGATCAAGTCATTATCAAGAGATTCATGAGAGAAAGGCCTCTTAATTTTAATGAATCATCTGATCCCTCAATCACCAAACAATGGATCAACTCTATTGAGAAGATCTTCTCCATCATTCAATATTCCGAACAAGAGAAGGTTCTTCTAGATTCTTATTGTATAAAAAGTGAAGCTGATCAATGGTGGACATTGATAAAAAATATGAATCCTGAGGAAGATATTGAGGCGTTGGAATAGAAGGATTTCTAGAAAATGTTTTTCGATAAATATTTTCCACACACCCTCTGACTTAATATGGAAAAGGAATTCCTTGCCCAAAAAAGAGATGAAAAATCTGTCAGATCATATGAGGAAAACTTCACAAGGCTTTCATGATAAGCCTTTGGTTTTGTCGTTACCCCTGAATATAAGGTTGACCTCTTCATTGGTGGGATAAAACCTAGCCTACAGAAATCCCTAGAGATTCATAACTTCGAGATCTATGAGGAAATTGTCCGATGTTCCCTCAAATTTGAAATGGAGATCAAAGAATTTTAGGGGTATCATGGGGATAAGAAGTGTAAGGTGGACTTCAATTCTGGAAGTCTGATTGATAAATCCAATGATACTAAGAAAATACAGCACCCCACTTACCAAAGGTGTGGAAAAAAGCACCCTAGAAATTTCCTGAAGGGGACGAGGAAATGATTTAGGTGTGGAAGAGAAGGGAACTTGGATATTAAATATTGGAAAGAAAAACCCATGGATACGATAGAGGAGAGAAATGCTCCGCTTGACCCTAAACGCATTTTTCATTGCTTCAACTGCAAAGAACCAAGGCACTTTGCAAATCAGTTCCCTAAGCCAAGGGTTTTTAGAGGCAACCAACAACCTTTAAGGCAGTAAGGGAGAGCTTTTATCCATTACTACAAATGAAGTGAACTCTAAAAATAAAGTGGTGATAGGTACACTAGTTATTCATTCAAGAATAGAAAACATACTTTTTGATTCTATAGTAGAACAATCCCAACACCACCACAAATAATGGAAGTAAAGATGTCGGTGAGTACGACAAATGGGGAAATAATTACATCCCATGAAAATAAATCCTCCCCTATTATAATTTGTGAATTAAACTTCGTAGAAAACATCTTCATACTCCATCTAGTGGAATTTTATGCAATTCTTGGCATGGATTTTCTTTCCATAGATAGATCCAACATGAATTTCTGTGAGAGGAAAATCACTCTCTATATGGTGAATTGACCCCCGATTCGGTACAAGTGCAAGGAGGAGGATGAATCTTCTTTAGATCCATCATATCAAGTGTGGATATTAATACCCTATGATCATGTGTATCTTGTTCAGATGATTGAGTCTAATGAAGCATCTATCCTTGAAGACATGCCCTTTGTGAGGGAATTCATTGAAGTGTTTCTGGAAGAATTTCTTGGTCTTCCTCATAGAAGAGGTATTGAATTCTTAATTTATTTTATACCTGGGGCATTGCCAATATCCAAGACTTTGTATAGAGTAGTTGTTGTGGAGATTGAGGAACCGAAGAAATAACTATAGTAGAATCTGGATAAAGGGTTTATACACCCAAGTGCTTCACTATGGGGTGCACCAATCCTCTTCGTCAAGAAGAAGGATGGGTTAATTCTCCTTTGAATTGATTATCATGATCTCAACAAAATCATGATAAAGAACAAGTATCCTCTTCCCTGAATTAATGACATGTTTAATCAGCTACATGGAGCACAATACTTCTCCAAGGTGGATCTACGGTTGGGATATTACCAAGTAAGGGTGAATAAAGAAGATATCCCCAAGACTATTTTTCGTACAAGATACGAGCACTAAGAATTCATTTTAATGCCTTTTTAACTCACTAATTCTCCAAAAATATTCATGGAGTTGATGAATAGAGTCTTCATAGATTACCTCAAAAAATTTGTAGTAGTCTTTATAGAAGATATTATAATATACTCAAAAACCAAGGAGGAACATGGGGATCATCTAAGAACTATATTAGAGACCTTTTGAAAGGAAAAGGTCTATGAAAAGTATAGCAAGTGTGAGTTCTGGCTGAAGGATGTCTCATTCTTAGGTCATATCATCACAAGCAATGGGATATCTATGAATCCCTCCAAGATAGCTATAATTCAGGGATGGTCGAGGCCGACATCGGTAACGGATATCCATAGCTTCCTTGGGTTAGCTGGATATTATCAATGATTTGTGAGAAATTTCTCATGATTTTCAAACCCTCTAACCAAGATAAATCGGAAGGGTGTCAAATTTTCTCGGAGTGATGAATATGAAAAAAACATTCAAGGAGTTAAAAAGGGGGCTTATCACTACGCCTGTTCTCACACTACCCACAAGTGGATAACTTTTTGTGGTATTCAGTGATGACTCGAAGAAGGGCCTGGTTTGTGTGTTGATGTAAAATGAAAAAGTCACTACCTATGTTTCAAGGCAATTGAAAGTTCATCAGAAAAAATATCCAACACATGATCTGAAGTTGGCTATAGTAATATTCGATTTGAAAATTTAGCGGTATTATCTCTTTGGGGAGAAGTGCGAACTATATATGGACCACAAAATCCTCAAGTATATATTCACACAAAAAGAGTTGAATATGTGCCAATGAAGATGGTTAGATCTGATTAAAGACTATGACTGCTCAATCCATTACCACCCTGGGAAACCAAATAAGGTGGAAGATGCTCTATGTAGAAAGAAACTAGAAATTCTATCCCTGATTAGAATTGAAAAGGATCCAATCTTCTTAGATTTGATGAATATGTACATGGTAATCATAAATAAAAGAACATCATAAATCCTTTAAAAAATGATTGCTCAACCATATCTTTTAGAAAGGTTAAAGGATGCTCAAAAAGATAATGTGGGAATTCAGAAGAAGGTGGAAACTATCAGAAAAGGGAAATCCTCAGAGTTCAATGTCAAGGATGAAGGAATTGTGATATTTGGATCAAGACTATGTGTTTCATAAAATGTGGAGTTAAAGAAAGAACTTTTAGATGATGCACATAGTTTAAATTTTTCCATCCACCCAGGAAAAAAAAGATGTACCGAGATCTCTGAGAGATTTATTGGTGGGATAACACGAAGAAGGAGATCGCTGAGTATACATCCAAGTGTCTGGTATGTCTGTAAGTGAAAGTTGAGAGGCAGAAGTATAAAGGGATGATGCAACCATTACCCCTACCAGCATGGAAATGGGATAACATCACCATGGACTTTGTCACTGGACTTCCAAATACATCTAAAGGAAACAATGTTATTTGGGTTTTTTTTGGATTGTCTTACAAATACTATGAACTTAATTGCAATTTAGGAGGATTTCTCATTGGATCAACTGGAACAAATATACATCAAAAATGCAGTAAGGCTATATGGAGTACCACTATCGATTATATTTGATCGAGATCCAAGATTCACCTCTAAGTTTTGGAAGAGTCTTCAACATGATCTGAATATCGATCTGAACTTTAGAATGGATTATCATCCCCAAACGTATGGACAATCTAAGCATACTATCAAAACACTTGAGGTCATGTTGAGAGCATGCTCAATGGACTTCAAAGGAGGATGGGATCAACATATTCCTCTAGTTGAGTTCTCTTACAACAAAAATTTCCACTGAAGAATCAAAATGGATCCTTATGAATCCTTTTATGGGAAGAGGTGTAGAACGCCAACATGTTGAGATGAATTTGGGGAGAGAAAACTCCTAGTTCCAGAAATGGTTGAAGAAATGGTGGATAAGGTTAAAACCATCCAGCATCACATTAAAGATGCTCAGAGTAGACAAAAGATCTATGCTGATAATTGTCTATGAGACCTAGAGTTTGATGTCGGAGACATGGTATTCTTCCACATATCAACATGGAATAGAGTTATGAGATTTGGGAAAAAGGGAAAGCTTAGTTCAAGGTACATCGACCATTTTGAGATCCTTGGTCGCATTGGATCCGTGACTTATCGACTAACACTCCCACCAAACCTATCTTAAGTACATGATGTATTCCATGAATCACTCTTGAGGAAGTATATACCTGACCCATAACATGTACTCAATCTAGAGGTGATACCATTAGAGAATTACCTCTCCTATGAAGAGAAGCCAGTGAAGATATTAGATCGTAGGTAAAAAGTTCTACGAAATAAGACAATGCCCTTTGTAAAAGTGTTGTAGAGAAACCACAAGTTTGAAGAAGAAACATGGGAACCAGAGGAAGTAATGAGGAAGAGTTACCCACATATGTTTTAGTGTGGGGAAAGGAAAATTCTGAGGGTGAAATATCTTAAGGGGAAAATATTGTAATGACCTAAACATTCATTAATGAAAATTCCTCTTAGTTTATTTAAATGTCTTATTATGTAAAATGGTTATGTAAAACATATTCACTTCCTTGGTTTTATGTTTTTAGATTTTAAAATACCACAATGAATTGTGACTGTTTCTAATATAGTTGTTTAACAGTGATCACATGATTAGTATAAATATAGGGATTTAACAAATCTAATTTACTCAAAGGAAGCGATGGCCTCATCCAGTAGAATTGCTCCATACAAAGCCCATTTTTCGGAGCTCAGAAATGAGGCGGCATCATTGGGCTTCACTCGTGGTCACTCCCAAGCCAGGTTTCAACACATGAATTTTGAACGGAACCACCTATAAGAGAGGTGGAAGTTGATAGAGATTACCACTCGAGCGATGTTATCCGAGCCACCTCAAGAATCTGTCACCATCGCACACCTTACCCTTCAGTCTTATGCAAGTATTATAAGGGTTTATGAAATTATCCCTAGTACTATGATTATGTACATTATTTTTGTATAAATAATATACATTCTTTTTATTATTGTTACTTTGTAAATAGTTTTTAAAGATCAAATAGTATTTTTTAGTTTACATCCAATTAAGAAATCTATTTTGATGAATTAATGGATTTTGAATTAAATAATATTGTAATAAAATGTTATTATTATTAAATTACTTTTAATTAAAAATGATCATATAATTTTTATGAGTGCAATTGTAATCTTTATTAAGGTTTGAGAGCTATTTTTGTCAAAACCCATGCATTTTTGATAAATATCGGTTTTTATTTTAAAAGTAAAAATTCACATATTAAGAAAATTATTTAGATAAAATTAATATTATTTTTGGAATTAGGATGTTGAAATTATCCAATAGTGAATTTTTCAAAATTTTCTGAGACAGTCAAATTTTTGGGTAAAAATTAAATATCGTTTAAATATATAATGTGTTTTATGACATCATAATGACCCAATAGTGATGTAATTAAAATATTTTATTTTAGGGAAATATATGTTTTATCATTAAAATAATGTTATTTTAGGTTTATTTGATTTATTTTACAAATATTTAGTGGACCCTCCAAGACTTATAGAATATTTTTTCTTTTTAAATTGATTTCCTTGAGAGTGTGGCTCACCTCCACAAAAGCAACATTAATATTTTAAGAAGTTCATCCATTGGAATCATAAAATAATTTTTTACACTCCATTTTTTCAAAAACCATGGGAAAAAACCATGGGATGGTTTGTAGTTTTGGTTAGTTTAATGTGTAGGGGCCAAAACCTAAATAATAAAGAATTCCCTCTCCTTTCCTATATAAACCCACCCAAGCTCCCACTTCCTCTTCACTCAAATCATTTTTTGTTCTTCAAACCATTTATCTCTTCTATCTAGAATCATCACAAGTTTTCCCAACCTCCCAATAAGTCTCCCTCAAGCCTCTCCCAAGCCTTTTGGATCACACTTCCAAGTAAGGGATTCCTTCCTCTCTCATTTTATCCAAGTTTCTTAATATTGTTATGCCCTTTTATATTCAATTATAAATGTTGGGGAATGATTTATAACCTCCCATATACTGTCATATTTATGTTTTAATGGTGATAAATCCCTTTCTCTATCATAAATTCATCCTATGTACACCCGTTACCATGCTAAAATTCCGTAAGGAATTTCTCTCTTCTCATTTACATCCAAGAAATTATTTTGTACTCTAAATCTAAATTACACTAAATTTTTTGAAACATGTATCTATATGACCCCCTTAATTTCCATTTCATGTACATATGATGAGAAATACCTTTCTATCTCATCATCCATTTTTATAAATTCCCATGTCCCGTCGTTATGCGGCCGAAATTGCACCGCGATTTTCCAAGGTAAAGTCATTATGTAGTGAATACCATGTCCATTTCTCTATCAAGGGTATTCACCTTTATGAAAATTTACTTATTTATTATAGCGTTTCATTTATTAATCCCATATTTTTTTTATCGTGTAATAAATGATGATGTTTAATGAATCTATGTTATGTGATCCATGTGGCACACTTATGCATGAAATGATATGATTAGAAAGGCTGCACCCTAATAGCGATCCAATGCATTGGGTAAAGATTAGTATCATGATACGTCAAGTTAAATGAGGGTTTACTCATGATAATTAAATTTAAATGAGGGTTTACTCATTCTCCATGTGCAATGGGACTTGGCTCTTGCTAAATCACATTAAATGTTGTTGCCACATTTCCATGTTAAGTAAGTCATGCTATATAATGTCTTTATGTTCATATTTATCTTATGTTCTATTGATATTTTTATTTCCTAACATGTATTTTATTCTTCGTGTTATGCCTTTTTTACTCTCTTATTGGGCTTTATAGCTCACCATTTTCTTATGCATGTCCTCAAGTTATCCCATGCAATGTTAAGTATGAAGGAATACAATGATCATGTAAAGGAATTTTTCAATAAAGATGTTGTGTTTTATGTTCTAAGTTGTTATGAAATGTTCCTAATACAAAATAAACTAGACCTCTTGATAATATATATTGTATCAAGTGAAGTTTTTATGTTATAAATCATGTTTAAGTATCTAATAAAGACCAAGGATGTTATAGTTGTTAAGTTAGATTCAAGGTTCATGAAAATCTCTTATATTATTTAGGGTGTCATGGTAGAAAACACGTTAAGGTATTGTCAGGAATCTAGTGTTATATCATGATTAGGTTCTTGATCTTCACTAATCATGATGAATCTTGAGTTTCTTTGTGAATTTGGGGTTATCATTTCTGAAATTGATTACATTTTTCACTATTTTACAGTTTTTGGATTCCTTTTGGGATGTTTTGAGAATATTTTGACATTTTATGTGTAAATTAAATGATAAAAAATATTATTGGGTATATCATGTTATCTAGAAAACCAGGTGGAGCAATTGGGAACATTGTTCTAATATTTTTATAATAGATAACAAAAAATGAGCACTTGGTCGACCAAAACATGTGGCCACACCATGTATGTATCTCTACTACTTTAGACTTATTTTTCAATGTAATTGTATCTAAAATGGTATGTGATGGTGTCCATCACTCATTTTAGAATAATATAATGGATTTTTTATTATATTTTGATTATATGGTGTGGCTTTTGGTATACTATCTCTTAGGTGTATTTGGTAAAAAAAATTTTGGAATGAAAATCATGATTTGAAGAATTCTTTAAAAAAATGCAATTAATTTTAGCATTTTTTTGGAATAAATTATAAAAAAAATTTATTTAATTAAAAACATAGGAAGGGTTTTTTTAAATTATAATTGAAAATGTTTTAGGGAGTTGTGGTATTTTCCAAGAGGATGTGTGGCGTAGTAAATCCAATTTTAAAATATATTTTTTTGTAATTTGACATTAAAATTTTTAATAATGAAAAATGTGATTTCAACCAATATTTAAATGTGGAAATTAAGTTTTTCATCAGTGTTTATTTAAAAATTAGTTTTTGGTAATATAGGTTTTAAATCCTTAATAGGGGTTAATGATTTTTTTTAAAAATGGGTCTTGTTTATTTGACAGATGAGACTTGAACTAGTTGAGTTCATATCACATGTTATTTAAAACTACAACTCCTAAAAATTCATAGAATGAATTGATGGTCCACTGTAATAGATGAACCTATGGGTGTTTCTCTAACTCTCATAGGTATAGGTCATCAAGGTGGTGGAACTTCCCAAACATGGAATCAAGTAGTAAGGATGGATTATTTATTTATATTAGACTCGATTCATGATTTACAATGTTGTATCCCATTATTTTTGTGTGGTGAACTAGTTTCATAATACACCTTGGTGGATATTTTTTTTTTTTTAAATATCTGTTTTTATGGTCTCCTTTAGGTGGATTCGAAGTTGATGAGAGATTTTTAGGTATCCTTGTAGTGGTTGTGTTTTTTGGTTATTCGATTTGAATGTTTATGAGATATGGATTGTTTATGTGGTTATTGTTCTTTAGTGATGATTGTGTTTTTTTGGGTTATATTATGGATTTGGTAAATGGAGGATTTATTTTTGGTCAATTTAAAAATGGAAACCATAGTTTTATCTTATGGATAACTAGGATGAGTGTTTCCTTTTCATGGTTGGTCACATAAGGGTACCAGTTTCCTTTTAATGGGTCCATAATTAGACGTTGTCCTATATTGATGTCATTGTTTACCAATTGATTATAGAGAACTGATGTTAAATCCCATGCACTATTCAGATTTGGTTATAATCTTCGTTTTCTTGGTGAATTTTCATTGTGGGTGCATAAGTGTTCCTTGGTTTTTCCCTTGAAGATTAATCAGTTTCACTTTGGATGGTTGGTATGGTGGTTAAAAAAAATTAGTTTCTTTGGGAATTTGGGGGAAGTCATTATTTCATGGTTTTTTGTTTCCTTGAGAGTGTTGGTACCATTAACCCACTATTTTAAAAAATGTATAAACATTGGGGAGACCATAATAGGAATAAATGACTATTAATACTTGTGTTTCATGTTGATTGCATTTCACTTGGAGCCATTAGATGTTGTATGAGGACATGTTTTGTTAGCATTAAGAAATAGTTATGATTGATGTTTTTTCCTATCAGGATATGTGACAGTTTTTCTCAACCCTAGACCTATTTTATAGGGTGTTGGATTTATAGTACTTCATTAACTTATATCCATTTAAAACGCCATTCAAGGGAAGAAAGTGTGATAGTGGGTAGGTTTATAACACCTTGGTATATTATCATTTTATTATTTTATTTATTTCATATTATTTTGAGTTTTTTGATTTTCAGTAATTTTTTTCATGGATTGTTTAAAATTTTAAGACTTTCAAATAGGTATATAGTTAGCTCAGAAGGTTATTAATCCATGTATTGCATGTGAAATTGTGTTTTTCACCAGATAGTGTCATTTAGAATGGTTATAACATGGTGAATTAAACAATTTTGGGCTCTAGGAGTAAGCATACAAGGCCCATTTTTTCTAGATAGAGTGTGTTATATAGTCACTGCATGGCTTGGAAAACTATGTGGGTAAACCATGCGTGTTTCCATTAGTATTATTTTTTTGAGTTTTTTCTTCTTTGTTCTACCCTTCTACTTTATTTATCTCCCAAACTCACATTGTAACACCCCAATATTTTATAATTATTTCATTTCAAGTAAAACTTTAGGTATTCAATAGCTTACCTTACACGTAACCCTATGACTATATGAACCTCAATATAGTAAATTTTCATAACCTAGACATTAAATTTTTATTTTTGAATAGTAATAATGTAATTATGAAAAATATGTATAATGTTTTTTAATAATGAAATTATATTGATTAATTCATAATAAATAAGTACTCATTTTTTTGTAAAGTCATTTTATGCTTCAAAAATATGTTTTCATAAAAAATAGTTTTTATAGTATTTTTTCAGATGAAAATTATAATTGATATCTAAATTTTTTATAATTTTTTTTCTATAACAATAATATAATTTTTCAAATAAGCATATCAACATTATCTTTTGTTTAATGTTTTGAGTTTTTTCTAAAAAAATCAACTTTAGTGAATAGTAAACATACAGATTTAAAACGAAAATATCATTTATTTTAAACTAAAAGATCAATTATGGTTTCAATTTTACAATAATATAACATAAATATTCTAAAATTATAAATAATATAGTTATTTACATATTAATCATCATTATAATTTATTTTGATACAAGTTCATTTTGGGGATTAAAACAATTTTTTGAAAGAAATATATAAGATCAATGTGTTTCTATATTAATAAATTAAATTAATCAACATTTATTATTGGGTTTTATAAAATTTATATATTATATATTTATTAATATATTTTAATATTCATTTTATGTTTTTTATAAGGAATGGAATGCATGTAATGTTTTATGAAAAAATCATTCATCTAAAAAGGGTTTTAGTTGCTGGTTTCACGCTTATTTAAAATTAATTTCTACCGCTTATAGAAATTGAATCCGGTAAAATTGATTAAATATTTGTAATTATAATAATTAATATAATCTATTATAATGAAGTAAATTTTTTTTCATCATTAATAGTAAAGATAATAAAATTTTGTTACCATGGTTAAGGTTAAAAAGTTTTATCTAGGGGTTAAACTAAGATATAAGGGTATTATTTCCACAAAACAAATTGACTAATTTTTATTTCATGATGATATATAAATATTATATTATCCTAAATTTTTATATCTATACATTTGGATCCATTTTCCCATAAATTTGAACTTATATAATTGAAATCATTTAGGAAATTTTATGTGTATCCCTCCACTCACTTATAAAAGGGCACCTGTTATCCTCTCTTATTAACACTATTTGATCCTTCTATCTCAAAATAACACTACTATAAAACCTTATTATATTTCTTCTCTTCATCTTTTATCTCATGGTCTTCTCCTATTACCAATCTTCAATCCTTAAGGTGTAAGAGAATAGAGGTCTCTTAAATAGGAGGTGTACATCTTAACCAAAATCTTTCAATTTTATTTATTCTTAAACTTGATAAAAAAAAGTTTACACATAAAAATATTATGACTACAGTATCAATATATAGATATGTTATTATGTTTTTGCAAAACCATTTTACATATATTCTCAATCAAATGTGAGATGAAAGTATCACTTCTACGTATGTGTTGAATACCACCTCCACATAGTGATGCAATTCATTTTCTACAACCTTCATTAATAGTTGAATATTATGTAATATTTAATTTTGATATATTATATTTATGATAAAATAATTATTTTTAATTATTATTAAATAGTTACCTTTCTTTCCATATATTGAAAAATGGTAACATCACTCATCCGTACATATGGACTACCTTCTCCATGTAGGGATGTAATTTATTTTTAATCCCTGATTTATATGAATGGTTATAATTATATATATATTGACTATATATGAAATTTATATCATTATTAAAATTATATATTTCATGTTAACATTATCAAAGTAAATAAACCACAAATTCAAAACCAAAACAACCATGAAAAAAGAAGTTAAAACCTAAAATGATAATAATAATGAAAGGTTGCTAATGAATGGGTAAAAATATTTCATACATAGACCA
Source organism: Viscum album (assembly GCA_963277665.1). Lineage (NCBI taxonomy): Eukaryota > Viridiplantae > Streptophyta > Magnoliopsida > Santalales > Viscaceae > Viscum > Viscum album. The sequence goes on from OY728155.1 coordinate 1,700,037,474, forward strand.
TCATATTTATTATAGGTATGATTATGGTTCTTTTATATAAGTATAATAAAATTAAAATTTATTTTATTGTATGTTAGGGTGCTTATAAATAAATACATACTTGAGGTAAGGGTTACATCTCAATTTTTCTTCATTAAGGAACATTTTAATGTTATGCACCAATTTATTATTTATAAAGTGTATGCACTAACCACATATTTATTTTTTAAAATTCCATTATTTAATGAAATTTATTAACATAACCATATGATTTTCATGTTTTTGATGATTTTTGATTAAATTTTTTTTAAAGTAGTAAGGGTTCTTCGTCTAAATTTTGTTTCATTGAGACATGATTGATGTTATGCACCTATTTATGTTTATGAAGTGTATATATTTATCATTTGAAATTTTATACCATTTTTCCTTATTAATTCATTTTATATAAATTTTTAATTTAAATTATTTCATCCAAGGTCTTTTAAATCAAAATATATCAAATTGGTAAAGGTTTATCATCACAAGTTGTATTGTTTGTGGAATATGTTATCTTATACACTTATCTTATTTTAGGAGTTATATATACAACCCCTTTGATATGGTGTGTCATGAATATCCTAATTTTCATGGATTCTAGTGTTTTGTTTGATATTATTCCATTAATTTTAATTACAAATCATAAGTAGTGAAAGCATTAAGAGTTTTATGCTACTATCTCATTCTTATCAAGATTGTTTATGATTAAATTTTCTGATGATGAAATTGAATGATATATCTCTCCAAAATATCTTTTTATTTGTTTTTTATAGTTCTTTCTATATATTTTATTTTTCCATTCATTTTCCTATTTTAATTACTTAATTGACATAATGATTTTTTTCCGGAAAATTGACATTGTTATTCCCTTCTATCATGAATCTTTTATTTCACATCTATATTTTATTTAAAATGGCTTTAGTAATTTTTTTTATTTTAAAAATATTTCATAAATCCATTTTTGACTATATTTTAAATTCCTTAACAAGATGTAAAAAGAACCTTCTTATCATTTTACAAAAATGGAACTTTTAAATTTTTATAGAAAATGTGAATGGATGTTTTTTAACATACACCACATGAACTAATTTCCCTGATGTCATGAATACTATTTTCTTTAAAGATTAATTTATGTGTTTCATTTATTACTTTCAAAGAAAATGTTTTCCTTAATGTAAAAACCCAACCACATAAGCCCAGATCCAATGACTTACTTTATTACATTGTAATGATTACAAGAAATCAAATCCTTAATGATAGATCAATTTTCTGGTTTTGGAAAACTATATTACATACATTATACCCATATTACATTGGTAATTAAAAAATAAAAAATGATACATAATGAAATGATATTAAAAAAATCCTTGAAACCTCATTCAAGGATTTATTATTCATATCATGAATAAAGGAAACAAAATAATGGTGATCTTAAATTATTATTAAGGGTAAGTGTTGTAGAATAAGAAATGAATCAATGAGAACAATCAACATGGAATAGTAAATAATTGAGTACACATTCCATTTATATAAATAAATAGATAATTAACTACATTTATAGATAATATCAAAGATAACATGTCATGGATAAATAATAACTGAATATGAATGAAGGAAATGATTAATTATTAAATTTCATGTTTCCTAGGTATATAGTACATTTACCATAAAGACTATTCACAAGATAGTTTATAACATATCTGGTAAAAAACCTTATAATTTACCAAATGATTCCTATCATGAGACTACCGATGCATCAAGGGGATATCTATAACCTATCCGCACTTGCGTTATACCTATCTAAATAATTGCTCATATATCAAATAATTTATTTAATTCATGAATATTTTTCCCTATAAAATATTTATATTGAGTAAAATATAAAAATTTACCAATATATCACCTATTAATAAAATAAATATCAAGTACAAACTGTCTGTAAAAATGGTATATAGTTTAGGAAATAATTATACCCATCACATAACAATATGTATATATAAAATAAATGTGATTTATAATAGGAAATGTTCATAAGTAAGTGATTTTTTCAATATAAAATGAATCATCACAAAATAAAGTGTGATTACAAAGACAAACCTCCATCTCTAAAACATCCTCTAGGTCCTATGCTTTGACACATGACATTTGTTAGTCAAAAAACCATGTAATGATGGAGAGCTTCATCATAATCAAATTATAGGGAGGTGTATCTCCTTATTGAAAGTTTGGTTTTTCCATCTAACACCTTCAGTTTGTGATATGTCTTATGTTTTTGATTTCTATGTGGGTTACCTCTTCTTCCCTTAAAAGGGGGTATTATCATAATAAAACAATTGAAGGCCTTCGGGCCGTTGGATGAGACGACATGGTAATTTTCATGTCAAACCCCATTTGATGAGATAATTCATATTTAACCACAAAACTCCATGATATATGAGTAAATAATGATATTAAATGAAAAGGGTCAATTATATACACCACATTAAAGTTAATTGGTGAATAATAACATGTAAGTCTCAATGGAATGTAAATTGAGATGAAATCCCTTACCATATGATTCCTTTTAGTTATGTGGTATTTAACCTCTTCTATAGTGTTTTAAAACATTTTAATAACTTATTTCATAACCATAATAATATTTATAATATCATATATTATCTTATTATAATATCTTATTACCAATTTTGTTAATAATATTTCATTATTTTCATCATTTCGAGTGTTAATTGTCATTTTTAGTATATTTTGACTTGATTTTTGTTCTTATTACGTTGATCATGAATTGATAATATAAAAAATTTAAAACCTAATATAAATATTATATATATTAATGAAATATTTATTTATAACAATCCATAAAATTTGGATATAGAAAATGAAATCCATCATTCATTGAGACGGTAGGTCATACGTAAACATAAACATGACTTCAATTTCCTTATCGTATTTTTAAAGTAAGTGATATATATAAGTATATTATCATTAAATTATAATATTTATGTTATATATATTATATTTTTATTGAATCCATCCTTAATACATTTTTTTTAATGTGTGAATGAATCACATCACTTTGAGGAGGCGGTAGTCCACACATCCACAAACGATATTATCCTATTCCCATAAAAAGGAAAGAATGAAGGTATATTTTATATAAGAATTAAAGAATAATAAATAAATTATAAATATTATATATGTAATATATAAAATATAAATCCATAATTATTTCCAACCTTTAAAGGTTTTAATGGAAGAATGAACGACATCAGTTTGTGAGGCGGTAGTCAGCTGTACACACGAACGATGATTGCGTATCTCATTTAAAGGAAGTGTGTGTGAGTGTAGGTAATACCATTGAAATAAATAAATATAATTATATTTAATATACTAAGGTTATTATATCATAAATATACAATAACAATTTAAGGGATGGATAATGAAATAAAACCAAAGTGATCATTGAAGAATGTTACCTCTTCTTTGGGTAACTCCATTTGGTTTTCACCAAAGGACTTCATTGGTTTTATTCATTCCAAAAGTTAGGACTATAGGATGATATTATTTATTTTGGGATATTATTTGGTGAGTTTCTTAATGATAAAAATGTCTTGATATGTGTGAATATGTTTTATGGGTGAGTACCTTTTTATAATGGAGGAGTGACATTCTTGTAAATATAAAAAGGTAAACACCATTGAGAGGACTCCCTTACCTCATTTTCTTACAATAATAATTAAAATTATATAAAATGTAGTTTATTTTTCAAATATTTAAAGATAATTTAATTTTTACAAGCTTATAGGCCATTTTGGCCTTTAAGTTTAAGGTTTAGTCCCCTGTTAAGCTAATTTTTCTCTTAATCAATGAAATTAATTTTAATTAATTTAACTAATATTTTTGGTAAAAAATAATATTAAATTACTAGATATTATAAATTATTATTATTAAAAATATTTAATCCATTTTACCAAATTCAATCACATAAGTGAAATAAATTATTTTAAAATTAATCCCATTGATGGGATTAGAAAGCAGGTTTTTAAAGTAAAAATGTTCAAAAGTTCGCTTTGTTTTTATATATAAATTCTAAATTAAAATGATTATAATGATAAAATTATGTTAATATATGTAAAATTTAACTAATTAAATATTAAAATAAATTTATAATCTGATTTAACAATATGATTTCAAGAGATGTAAAAATGGTTTTCAATTAAAATTCAATATTTTTCACTATTCTTCAAAAAATGAAACTTCTCAGAAAAATAAAAACGAATAAAACTAATATTACTTTGATTTTATCATATCACAAATTGATATTATATTTTAAAATAAAATTTATAAAATTTTCAAAATTCGGTTTTAAAACAGGTTCTCCATTAAAAGGCAGCAAACCTGTATTTTTAGAAAAATACAAATTTAAGCATAAAATTGGATCTATTCTTATATTACGCCTATAAAATATATTGGATTAATGTGAAAAATATTTGATTGAATATATAATATAAATATTTCATTAATTTAATATACTAAAAGTAATTAATTTAATTTATTAAGACAAAACACCTATGGAAGTATAAAAATAGTTTTTGTAAAAACATTTCTTATATTTTCAATTAGGTTTGATATTAATTATTATGTAATTGTAAAAAATGGATTCAAAAATATATTTCCATAAGTTAGTTAATCCTATTAATAACTTCAAATTTAACAGTAAAGTTATATCTTATTATATTAAATAATAACATTTTAAAAATATATTGTTGTTCGGTAAAAAATGATTTTGAGTATAACACAAACTATCAAGAAAAGTTGTTCTTATGTGTAAAAAAACTATCAAACAAAGTATTTATTGTGTGTAATGAAATATAACTTAGTGTTGTGTGAATTAAAATATATATAATTGATTTATTTAAATATCTCAGATGTTATATTCCTTTCTACACTTGGTGATGCATGTTATACAAACTATTAAATACAATGTTCTGACATTAGAATTTTAGGGTGTTACACTTAATATTTTGAAATTTTTTAGTTATAAATAAGTTTTTTCCAATAAAATGGATATTTCAATCATGAAATGTTTTAGTGGTTTTTTAATGGTTTTTTTTACAGAACAACTTTCTATAATGTTTCTTATAATTTAATGGGAATATGATCTATTGTTATCATCATTATTATTTATCTGTATGGTTTGTGATTATGGTAAATAAATTTTTATGAAACTAAAATCCTTTATACATGTTATTATTTCATGATATGATGATTTTTTATAAACTTGTGGAATACATATGTATGGTTTTCATTATGTGTTGGGCAGGCCCATAATTATATAACCCTCTAATGTATTGGGAAAAGACTGATATCTCATGAGATAATAAGAACTAGAATGGGAATTGAACCTAGTTTAGTAATGGACATTTTATAATAAAATAGTCTTTAGAGTGAACCTTGACTAAGGAAATGATAAAATTGGGAGTGAACCCAATCCACTATGATAGTCTTGGTAGTGATCCTTAACTAATGAAAAAAATTTCTATGATTATTTTTATTCCAAAAACTTATGTATTATACATATGAAATGTTCTTATAGATCATGATTGATTATTAATTATTCTGTACTCTTCCCTATTATGTTTTTTGTTGATAAAACATTATGAAAATTTTCATGATTATGATGTATGAATTTATGGGTATTCTTTTCTAATTTCAAGCTCATGTTATAATACCTTAGGATTATATTATGTTCACTAATGGTAATTGATTGGTATTTCTTATTTTTATCCATAATGATAATCTGATCTCACCCATTCTTATAGCCCCCTTTCCCAAGTTATGGAGAATGGTATTATGTATGTTATGTATAAGAATGAATCTATTTGAAAATAAATTGAAGTGTAATGTTTTAGATTTTTCATATATCATTTTTTATGTATCAAAATTTCCAAAGATAAAAAAACATTATTGTTATGTCAGGAATTGTATTTATATAATGTGTATTTCCAAAAAATATGATGTTGTATTTATATATGAAATGTATGGGTAGATATAGTTGGTATTAGATAAATGTTTTGTATCTTTTGGAAACTAGGATGAGTAAACATTAGTTATAACACTTATGATAAGCCTAATTATATGAGAACATACTATGACATGGTAATTAAAGGAGTGTGGTTTGCCTAAAAAATCATCTCATTTTAGTTTCAAAAAATATATTTAGTTTCGGAGTAGATTCATCTAAGGGTGGTAAACCTAAAAATATTTGGTCAAGTATATATAGGAAATTATTTTGGTGTGTGGTAAATGGGCTCATCTTGGACACTTGGTTTGACACTCTTGAGGAAAATTATTAGGTTAATTCAAATTTTCTTTACGAACCAAGATGAAGGATTTGAATACGTAATTCACATGGATGAGCTAGGTTAAACCTAAGGTTTCATATATTGAAATGAATGTATCATTATTTATATATACTATAAATTATTTTCATGATTATATGATTTTAAACTTTGATTATTGTTTCATGTACTATGTTTTTTAGTTTCTATCAATGGTTATAACTAGAAGGAACTGTGTTAACACAAAATACTATAGAAAATGAAATTATTTTCCCCATGGAAAATATAATATTATGGGTTATAGAACTAAAAATATTTTTGTTATTCTTACCAAAATTTCTCCATCCATGAATCATGTTAAGATTAGAAGTGAGAGAAGAAATAAAAAATGTGAGGTTGAGTCCTTCATGAAGAAACATCGAGCTTCTTATAGTGGGTCCATTGATCCACTAATTTATAAACAATGGATCAATACCACATAAATGATTTTTTCCATTATCCAGTGCTTAGAACATGAAATGGTTATCATAAATATTTATCATTTGGAAGGTGGATGGAATCAATGGTGGAATCATGTCACGATTAAGAGGTAGTCAGATGAAATTTACTCCCAGGATTGAGATGATTTTAGGATCTTATTTCTCAAAAATTAATTTCCCAGTACTCTTTATATAAATATGAATAAGGAATTATTTTATCTTAAATATAATTATGATGAATATTTTGTAACTTATGAGATAAATTTTATAGTACACATGATATACATTTCTAGTATAATTATGAAACCCAAACATAAGATTGATTGATTCTTTAATGGATTAAAACCAAGTATCTAATAAGAGTTATACATAAGGTAATCCAGTAGTCAATAATATGTTATTTGATGTTCTATCAATATGGAAATAAGGATTGGGTTCAACCATCAATATCATGGTTTTGATAATAAAGGAAAGATGGAAGTCAATGGAAATTCTAATAATAAAAATCATGTAGGGAAGAAGATTCATTTTCATTTATACCAAATATGTTAGAAGAAGAATGGATGGTATTATATTAAATGGAAAGGTAGAAGATTAAAGTCTGTAAAATAAGATTATCAGGTAATAATATAAATAAGTAATGGGAAGAAGTTAGCTAAAAATGAAAATAAATAGAAATCTTCAAAGAATTCCCCACTCACACTCAAATACAATAATTATAAGGTGTTTAAAAATTATTTTAACTAGTTACTGAAACTGATGGATAATATCAATGATCAATGTCAACATACTCTTAACCCTAGTGATAAAAGAAAGTTTCAAGTGATTATTTTTTATACGTGGGACGTGATAACTTAGTGGTGGATGGTGCATACTTATCATCCAATCTAGTACTACTAATGTATTATTGGATTATGGTTATACCAAATATTATATATATAAATAATTTATTAAGGGTATCAAATTACCATGAAAATGATTAGATGTTGAAATAGTAGTAAAATACTTTAATGGTGTGATTAACACACCTTAATTATGTAAATATTCCCCAATTAAATTTTGTGGGAGTGTGCCACCTAAAAACATAGTTATTATTCAGCTAGATTAATTTTATGTGATTTTAGGCATGGATTGGAATTTTTATATACAATTCACATCAATTTGGAGAGAAGAGATGTGACATTTTATATTCCAAACCAACCTATGATTTTCTATCAGTGGGAGGATAACTGTGAAATTCCAATGGAAATTACCACATTTTCATGGGTCTTGATTACTATTAAAATGAGTAATTTATTTAAAAATGTTACAGGGAAACTCAACATTGAAGATATTGCTATTTTATGGGAGTTTGATGATGTATTTACAAAATATTTACATATTCTTCATCTAAATATGATGTCATGTTTTAAATATAAGTCATACACGATGCTATAACTATTTATAGGACTCCATATAGAATGGATCTTATTAAGTTACAAGAATGGAAGAATAAACTCTAGGATAATCTTGACCAGTGAATTTTTTATCCAAGTGCATCACCATAGGGTGCACCTGTTATTTTTTATAAACATAGATAGATCAATTTCACTCTACATTGATCAACATGAACATCACAAGAAAATGATCATGAATAAGTTTCCTCTTACCTATATTGATGATTATTTGATCAATTATGAGGAGCTAAATATTTTTCAATAAATGATCATTGATCATTATAATTTAAATTAAGGGTAAAAAGTGATGAAATACCCAAGAAAGACTTATGATCAAGGTATGGAAACTATAAATTTAAATCCATTCCATTTATTATTTCTAATTATCACACTATATTCATGTATTTAATGAATATAGCCTTTATATATTACCTGGATCAGTTCGTGGTAGTCTTTATTGATTATATTCGTATATATTCTATGAAAAAGTTAGTACATGAAGATCACTTGAGGAATATTCTAAAGACCCTAAGGAAGGATAATTTGTATGTAAAATTTAAAAAATGTGAATTTTGACTTTATAATTATTTTTTGGGTAATATATTCTCAAGAGAGGGTGTATGGGTGGATCTATCAAAGTATAAAGTCATTTAACATTTTCCTAAACCAACCAATGTGATTGTGATATGTAGTTCTCTTGTATTGGTTAGATATTATCAATTATTTATATAGTATTTCTCAAGGATATCTAATGAACTCAACAATTTAACTTGGAAAGGAGTTAAGTTCTATTGGACTGATGAATGTGAATAAAATTTCATGGAACTAAGGAGAAGTTTGACCAGTAAACCTATGCACACACTACCCAGTAATAGGGAAGGGTCTTTTATTTTTAATGATTCATCAAAAAAGGGCTTGGGATGTGTTCTTATACATAATTATATGGTTATAAATTATGCTTCAAAAAATTTAATGTTCATGAGTAAAATTACCTAACTCACGATTTAGATCCAGAAGCGGTAATAATTACATTAAAAATATGGAGGCATTATATTTACGGAGAAATGTGTGACATATATACTGATAATAAAAGTTTAATGTATATATTCACATATAATGAGTTGAATATGCATCAAATAAAATGGTTTGTATTTGATTAATGATTATGAATGCTGAATACATTACTACCCTAGGAAAGCTATTATGGTAGATGATCCTTAAAGTTGAAAGGATCATACCAAATTATCTATGATGTGGATACAAAAATATCCAATATTGATTGATTTAAAAAGGATGGAACATGAAATATTAAAGGAAGGTTGGAAATCTTATCTTTCTCAAATTATTATTAAACCATCAATATATGTAAAGAATTAAGAGAAAAAAGGTGGATGTGGTGTAATAAAAGAATGTGAGAATTTTTTCAAGTTAAACATTGATCTTGATTGAATTATGAGGTTCAAAAACCAAGTATGTGTCATGTTAATATAAGAATTGAAGAATGAACTATTTAAAAAAGCTCATATCTCATCATTCTATATTCATCTGGGAAGTATGAATATGTACATAGATATGAAAGAGTATTTATGGTGGGATAACATGAACATAGTTATTTCAAATTATGTGTCTCAATGCTTAGTATTTTAGAAAGTTAGGGCATAGAAACAAAATACTAAGGGTATATTATAACCATTACCCATACTAGAATATAAATGGTAAAACATAACCTTGTATTTTTTTCATGGGACTCCTCAAAAAATCTAAATTTTATAATTTTATTAGGGTTTTAGTTGATTACATTTTGACGTCATCACAATTCATTACTATTATAGAAGATTTATCACTTGATAAACTTTCCTGGATAAAAAATAAAGAATTTATAAGGATACTTTATATAACAAAATATATTGAATTTGATCTAGATCTGAGGTTCACCTTGATTTTTTAAATAATTATTCAGAAATATCTAGATACAAATTTGTTCTTATAAAATTTGTTTAGTATGAGAGGGCCATTCAAACCAATGAAGATAGTTTTATATCTTATTATCTATATTTCAAAGGTAGTCGGGTTCAACACCTTGGTCTAGTCTAGTTTTTCTACAAAAATAACTTCCAATCGAGCACTTAGATGGATGCTAATGAATCTCACTATGGAAAGAAGTGTAGAAATATGATATGCTAGGATGTAGTTTGAGAAAGAAAACTATTGGGACATGACTATATGAAGAAATGGTAGAAAAGGGTAGATCTATTCAACAACAAATCACAATATCTCATCATTGACCAATGAGTTATGTTGATAATCACCAGTGAGATTTTGAATTTTATTTTGGTGAGAATATTTTCCAATGAATTTATTAATGGAATAAGTTTATAAGATTCTAAAATAAGGTAAATATGGTATATGGGAATATGGTTCCCCAAGATATTCTCGATCGAGTAGGGACTATATCTTATTGCTTGGAACTCCCACTAGACATCCCTCAAGTTCATGATATGTTCAATGTATCTCTCCTAAAAAAAGTACATACCATGTTCTTCACATGTATTGAACTCATTGGTAATATTATATGGGTAATATCTTTCCTATGAATAACAACTCGTATAAATATTGGAACATAGAGATAAATTTTAATAGAACAACTCTATATGATTGTTTAAATTTCTTTGGAGAAATTAGAAATTTGAGGAAGCTACATAGGAACCTGAGTATATTATGAAGTATAGATATCCTAATTTTTTTGTATAAGAGTTACTTAATTTAAAGGGTAAAATTAATTTTAAGCAGGGTATATTGTAATACTCCAATATTTTATACGTATTTCCTTTGAAATAAAATTTTAAGTATTCAATATCTTGCCATACAAGAAACCTTGAGTCTATGTGATCCATGATATTAAATTTTTTATAACATATTAATTAAATTATCATGTGTGAAAATAATAAAAAACCCATGAAAAATATTCATAAAGGATTTTAATAATGAAAATGTATTTATTAACGCATAATAAATGATTACTCAATATTCATTAATGGTATTTTACACTTCAAAAAAATTCAACAAATTTTTTTTTATCACATTTTATCATGGAAATTTTTTAATTAATTATAACCATTTTTACAAATTTTATTTGAGGAAATTAATATAACATTTTAAATCATCATGATAGTATTATCTTAGGATGAAATTTTTGTATTTTTCAAAAAAGATTTATTTTCAATGAATAATGATTGTTTCAGATTTTTATAAAAACTATAATTTCTAATTAAAATACCTAAAACATTATTAATTTTATATAATTAAAGAATAATAATCATTTTTATGCTTTATTTTGATACACAATTATTTTTGGGTGAAAACACATTTTTTTCAGAAAACTATTTTTATGCACACAACATGTTTTTATCATAATAAATTTAATTAAATATATATATATATATATATAGGTTTAATGAAATTTATATATATTATATATCCAATCATATATTTTAATATTAATATTATTATTTTTACAATTAAATTAATGCATGTAAATTATGTTTTTTGCATAAAAGTTTCTTATTCTAGAACATGTTTTCATTACGAGTTATAAACTTATTTAAAATTAAATTATAATAATTTATAAATTTAATCTGATAAAACTGATTTAAAATTGGGAATAAATATAATTAATATAATTGAATACATTTATCTTAATTTTTTTTCATAGTTAATAGTAAAAACAGAAAAATTTGGTTACTATGGTTATGGTTAAAATGAGTTCAACAGGGGTGAAACCAAGATATAAGCTTATAATTTCCACCCATAATTTTCTAATTTTTATTTTTTTTAATATATTTCAACCTAATATTATCTTACCTTTGAATATCTATAAATTTGGTGCCACATTCAATCGAATTTAACCTTATATTATTGAAATCTTTTAATAAACTCCATTTGTGTTTCTCCCCTCAATTATAAAAGGGAATCTATTATCCTCACTTATTAAAACCATTTTAAAATCTAGATCATAATATACATTCTCTGAAACCTTATTTTAATCCATCCATTTATCCTATATCTTCTTTCATTCTCTAGAAACTAATCTATTAAGGCTTAAGTTGTAATCCAAAGGAGGTCTCTCAAAGAAGAGGTATAAATCATAACCAAGCTCTTTCGATTTTATTTCTTATATTACTTCCTATAAAAATTTTGTGTCAATAAAAACATGACTAATAGAATATCATAAATATACTAGTGTTTTATTATGGTTATTTCAAAACCATTTACCACATATTCTCAACCAAATAAGAGACGAATGCATCACTTGTGCATACATGTGGACTACTGTCTTCACATAGCGATGTGACTGATTTCCCCCCACCCCCTATCATGGTTGGTCATTATGATATATTTAATGTTTATATATCATATTTATGTTATAATAATTATTATATAATGTTTTATTAATATTTTTGTTTATTTCATTCCATCCATGAAAAAATTGATACATCACTCGTGTGTACATAAGGACTACTGTCTCCACGTAGTGATTTAATTTATTTTTCATCACCTATTTATATAAATGATAATAATTATGTAAATATTATATATATATATATAATTTATATAATAATTAAATTTCTTTATGAATTAACCATGATCAATGTGCATGCACCATAACTGATGAACAAAAACATAGATGAAAAACAAAGTAGTTAACACTCGAAATGATCTTGATAATAAATGAATGTTAATTAATGAGTGATAAGATATTATAATTAAACCATTAATGGTATTATAAGGATTATTAGTTTTATTTAATATAATTATAATAAAATTTTAATTTAAAATATAATAAGCTATAGCTCTTATAATGTAAGAGGAACTTGAGGTAAGAGCTTCATCTCAATTTTTCTTCATTAAGACATGTTTTAGTGTTATGCACTAATTTATTATTTTATAGTGTATATACTAAAATAGAATTTATTATAGAATAATACATGATATAATTCAAGGTATTTATATAACCATATGGTTTTCAAGATTCCAATGATTTTTTATTAAAATATTACTAAAATAGTAATGGTTCTTCGTCATAATTTTGTTTCATTAAGACATATTTTATATTATGTACCTATAAATATTTATGTGGTGTAGATAATGATCCTTTGAAAATTTATACCATGTATCCTTATTTATTCATGGAATATATATATATATTTAAAATTTAAATTATTTCATCAAAGGGGTTTTTATTTGAATGTTATCAATGTTGTAAGAGTTTATCATCTCAATTTGTCTTCTTTGAGACTTATGTTCCATTATACACTTATCTTTTTTTGTAAGGTTTATAAACTAAAAATTCAATATTTGTATCATTAATTTCTTCATTATCATGGTATCTAATTTTTCATTTTATGTTATTATTTTCATGGGAATTATGAATCAAAATTTTAAAAACTTGTAAGTGTTTTATGTTATAATCTAATTTTTATGAGAACTATTTATGGTTAATTTTTTTGAAGATGAAATTTTATGATCTATCTCTACAAAAAAAATATTTATTTTCTTATACACTATTTATTCATATAAATTTTATGGTTTTATTTCATTTTTTACTCTTTATGTACTCAATACACTGAATGATTTTTTATATTAAACCAACATTTTTTCCTTTAGGTCGAAAATATTTCCTTACATGTCCATATTTTTTAAAATTGTTTTAAAGATTGATTTTATTATTATCCAAATATTTATTAATTTCAATTTTTACTATATTTTAATTTCATTTCCCTGTTTAAAAGGTAAATTATTATCTTTTTACAAACAAGGTACTTTTGACTTTTTACCAAAAATGTAAGTGACAATGTTGTTTTAGCATACACAACATGATTGGTTTTCCCCACTGTCTTGAATATTATATTAACTAAATATTCCCTTATAATTTTCATTTATTATTTACAAATATAATTTTATCCTTAATATGTCAGAAATTTTTAGATTCTAAATATATTATTTCAAATGAAAATATTATTTTCCTTAAGAAATGTTTTAGTGATTTTTAAAGGTATTTTTATCTATAACAATATCATATGATGTTTGTTATGATTTATCAGGGACATTATACAATGATTTCACCTATATTATTTTTTTAGATAGTTTATTATTATGATAATTAAATTCTTTTGAATCATATATCCTTTCTATAAGTTATGATTTTATGATATGTAAAATGTTTTATGATCTTGTGGCTCGCATTTATATAGTTTTTATTATATGGAAGGTGGGAACAAAATTATATTTCACTTTAATGAATTGGGTAATGATGGATATCCTGAGATAATAAGGACTTTGATAGGGATTTAATGAAGATAAGTAAAGGATATTTTCCAATTATACTACCTTTAGAGTGAACCTCAACTAATCAAATGACAGAATATGGAGTGAACCCAATAAACTATGATAGTCTTGTCAGTGATTCATGACTATGTAAATTATGTTATATTCTTATTTATATACCAAAAACTTATGTATTATTCTTCGGATATATTATCTGGGATCATGATTTATTATAGATGATTTTTCAATCTTATGTCTTGTGTCTTTTGATGGATAAAACTATATACCGTGTTTCATAATTAACATCTATATATTGATGGGTATGATTTTCTAATGTTAATATCCGGTTATCATACCAATATGATTATATTATACTCAATTATAATCATTGATTGATATATTTTTTGTTTACCCTTACTGAGCATCTAATATTTCCCTTTTTTATGTTTCCACTCTTAAGGTTCTGGAGAAATATTTTTAGTATGTTATGTCTAAGAGGGGTGTGTCTTATGAAGAACATAATTGGAAATAATGTTGATTTTTTATGTACCAATTGTTTAAGAATCCATGTTTCTAAAGAAACAATAAAAGTTTAGTTCTATTATAGATCATACTAATATGTAATTTCTATTTCCAATGATAAGGTGCAGTATTTATGTATGAAATGTATGTATGAGTTTCTATAGTTGGTATCAAAATGAAATTTAGTAAATTTTAGAATATTTGATGAGAAATATCTAGTAAGAACTATTTGGATAAGACTAAGAATATGATAACATCACAGGGTATGGTAATAAAAGGAATATGGTTTCTCTATAAAAATACCTACCTATCTGGATACTATAATTGGATGTGGTTTTAGAATAGATGCATCTAGGGATGATAATCTTGAAAAGAGTTAGTCAAGAATATCTCATGTGTTATTCTAGTGCATGGTGAGTAGGGTATTAATGTGAACCTAGTTTGTAACTCCTTGGGGATATTATTAGTTTAATTCTCATTTTATTTAAGAACCATAGATAACCTAGGTTAAAACTAAGGTGTCATTGACAGAAAATAAAGTGTCATGATTTATACATGTTATAAATGATTTTCATTATTATATTATTTCACACTATGATAATTAATTTTAATACTATGATTTTTTGTTTTATTCAATGGATTTAAATATGGGAAAACTTGTTAATAATTAATTTGATAGAAAATTCAATGATTGCCCCCCAGAGAAACTAAATGTTATGTGATCTGGAATGAAAAATATTTTTGCTATACTTAAACTACATTATAATTCCATGAATCATGTGAAGCTTCTAAATGAGAAAAATAAGTAACAATATGTTTTTGAGTCATTCATGAGGAAATCTATACCTTATTTTAGTAAATCTTCCAATCCACGTATTTTTATACAATGTATTTGTACCAAAAAAAAATATTTTTTGTTAACTAGTCCTCAAAAGATGAAACTTTTATCATAATTTTTTAACATTTATAAGGTTAAGAAGATCAATGGTGGAGTCTTATCAAGAAAATGATATGATGGGATTAAATTTCCTCCATGGAGTGGGACGAGTTTTTGAGATTATTTTTCAATAAGTACCTTCCCTATATTATTCGTATGAAGGTGGAGAAGGAATTCCAGAAGCATAATAAGAGGGATGATGAATCAATTGGTACCTATGAGTCAAATTTTACATGACTCGTGATTAATTCCTATGGAATTATTATGTAAATGGAAATTAATATTTTTTTATTATTCATTGGATTAAAACCAAGTCTCTGATGGGTGTTATCCATAAGATACTTTGGTAGTAATGACTAAATTGTTCGATGCACTATCAAGTTTTAAATGGAGATTTGAGTCACCCATCAATATCATGGTTTTGATAAGAAAATAAAAACTAAATTTAAAAGAAATTATAATAAAAACTTTATGGAGGTATGAATATGATTTTTCCATTATGCTGGAATTGTGGAAAGAAGCATGGAGGGAATTTTATTAAGGGGACTAGAAAATGTTTCGATAATGGAAAAAATTCAATCAAGTAATCTAATGAATATTTAATGAGAAGAAGTTTTCTAATGATTAAAATGGAGGTAAATATCCAAATAATGTTCCACCCACAATCCATTACTATAATTTTAAGTAGTATAGAAATTATGCTAACCAGTTCATGAAATTGAGGGTTAATTACAATGATTTAAATAAACATCCTCATTAGACTAGATACAAAGGTACATCTTGTGTGATAAATATTGATGATGTGGGGTGTGATAATGATGCGGTGAAAGGTACACTTACCATACAATCTATAATTGTTGATTTATTATTTGATTCTGGTTATACCCACTCTTTTATATCTGAAGAATTGGTTAAGGGTGTCATGTTAGAACCTTAATGATTAGATATTAAAATTACAAAAAAAAACTCTTAATGGTATGATGATCACTTCTCAAGAATATGAATCTTCCCTAATTTAAGTTTATGGGAATATCCTCCATATAGGTCTTATTATTCATTATCTAGTTTAATTTTATGTGCCTTTGGACATGGATTCAACTTAATTATATAAATCCCACATCATTTGAATAATAAGGTAAGATGCATTTAATATTTTGAACAAACCTATGATTTCCTATCACTGTGAGGATAAATATAAAATTCCAATATAAATTATTTTTTTCATTGTCTTTAATTCCTATTTAAAGGATGTATTTGTCTTATATGTTGGTTGGAAACTCAACATTGAATATATACCTTTTGTATGGGTGTTTTTTAATGTCTTTCTGGAAGAGTTACATAGTCTTCTCTGAATCCTAAAGTCAAATTTTTCATAGAGATAATACTTTGTGCTATAGATATTTCAAAGAATCCATATATAATTGCTCTAATTGAGTTATATTAAATGAATAAGAAACTCCAGGATAATATTGATAAGGGATTCATTCGGCCAAGTGCATCACTATGAGGTGAATCTATACATTTTTTATAAAGTAAGAAATATCTATGCAACTTTGTATTGATTATCAAGAACATATTAATGTAATAATTATTAATAATTATAATCTACCCCATATTGATGATTTTTTGATCAATTATGAGGAGATAAATATTTTTCCAAGATTTATATTTGATCTAGATACTTTCAATTAAGGGTCATAAGTGGAGACACACCTATGAAAGTTTTTTAATCAAGGTATAGAAACTATGAATATATAGTCATTCCATTTGGTCTTACTAATTCCCCCAATATATTCATGGGTTTAATTAATATTATATTTATAGTTTAACATGATCAGTTTGTGGTAATCTTTATAGATGATATTCTTATTTATTACAAGAGAAAGGAAGATCAAAAATATCACATGAGGATTATACTGAAGAACCTAAATTAGAAGAAGCTTTATGAAAAAAATAAAAAAGTTATAATTTTTCTATAAAAAGTTTTATTTTTGGTCCATATAATTTCAAGTGAGGGTATATTAGTGGATCCATGAATGGTGTAAGTTATTGAAAATTGTCCTAGATCAACCATTGTGACCAAGATCTATAGCTTTAATAGATTGGATATATATTATTAATGTTTTTAGGGATTTATAATAGATAACTAATCCACTTACCAAGTTAAATATAAAGAGAGTCATGTTCCTTTGTATTGATGAATGTAAAGAAAATGTTAGGTAACTAAAGAGAAGGTTGGTCAGTGCACATGTTCTCACACTACCCTAGAGTGGAAAAGGGTTTTTGATTTCATTGATGCATAAAAAGGGGTTAGAGGGTGTTGTTAAGTATAATGATATGGTGATAGATTATGACTGACACAAATTTAAGGTTCATGAGAAAAATTACTTGACTCGTGATTTGGAGTTATCATCAATAATAATTTCATTAAAAATATAGAGGAATTATGTTTACAAAGAAAGGTATAACATATATATATAATAAAAGTTCAAAGTATATATAAACCATGAAAGTGTTTAACATGTCCAAAATAATATGGTTGTAGTTGATTAATGATCATGATAGTTAAATACATTCCCACTATAAGAGAGATAACAAGGTAGATGATACTTATTTAAAAAGTTTCATAGTTTATTATATATGATTAGGATAAAAATGATCCAATATTTATATATTTTTAAAGAATGGATCTTGAAATATTGAAGGAAATTGATAAATATTATCTTTATAAAATGAGTGTTCAAACATTTATCCAAGTAATTATAAAATAGGTGTATAAGGATAACATGGAACTACAAAAGAAGGTGATAAATGTTTCTATGATCATCCCTAATTGTGATTGAATGATAATGGTCATAAACCATGTTTGGTTCGCTTAAATACCATACATAAAGATAGAAATATTGAAAGAATCTCATATCTCACCATTATATATTTATCCTGTAAGTAAACATATTCATGGATATCTAAAAAATTATCTCTAGTTGGGAAACATGAAGAGAGTTATTATAGAGTATGTTTTTTGGTGATTGGTATGTTAGAAAGTTAATATTGGGAGATAGAAGTATAAAATGGATGTTACAAGCTTTATACATACCAGAATAGAAATGGGAAAATATCACCTTGGATTTCATTATTAGACTCTTGAAAACATCTAAAGTCTATAATGATATTTGGGTTTTAGTCAGTAACCATAAAAAATCATCACACTTCATTACTAATATATAATATTTCTATCTTGGTTAGATTTTCAGGATATTCATTAAAGATGTGTTAATGTTACATGGGTAACCACATTCTATTTTATATTATCGATATTTGAGGTTTACCTCAAATTTATATAGAAGTAATTAGAAATATCTGGATTAAATGTTCTGTTTCATGAAATCTTAATATCCTCAGATAGATGGTTTGTATAAGAGTATCATTCAAACCATGGAGGGTAAGTTGATATTTTATTCTCTCTTTTTCAAATGTGCTTCAGATCAACACCTTCCTCTAGTCAAGTTTTCAAGAAATAATAGATTTCACATGAGAATTCAGATGGATCCTCATAAATACCTTTATGGAAAAGAGTGTAAAACCTTAATATTCTAGGATGAAGTTTGACAATAAAATCTATTGGAACCAGATGTAGCTCAAGAAATGTTCGAAAAGGTTATTTATATTGAACAACACATCAAGGTAGCTCACCGTTGATAAAATATTTATGCTGACAATCATCAGCAATATCTAGAATTAGATATCTAGGTGAAGGTTTTCCTATGAATTTTCATATAGAATAAGGTTGTAATATTTAAAAATTAATGGACATCTCATACCTAAGTATATTGGTCCCTTTGATATTCTAGATCGAGTATAAATGATATATTATCTATTGGAACTCCCAACAAACCTCTCTCAAGTTCATGATGTGTTCCATATATCTCTCCTAATGAAGTACATACTATGTCCCTTACATATATTAAACTCATAGTTTATACTAATGGAGCATGGTCCTTCATATTATGAATAAATTTTAGAAATCATAGATCATAGAGATAAAGTTCTATATAAAAAGAATACTCTGGTTGAATTTATTTGGAGAAATCATGAATTTTAAGAAGCTACATTGGAACCAAGGATGTGATAAAGCAGTGATACCATCATTTTTTATACCATTGTGATGGAATTTTGAGGAAAAAATTCATATAATTTTACACCCTGATGTTTTATATGTATTTCCTTTGAAATAAATCATTAATTATTCAATTTGTTTTTCATACACACAACCCCAAGTCCATATAAACTGCAGTATAGTAACATGTTATAACACATATATTAAATTAGAATGTATGAATAGTAATAACCACTTTATGAAAAAATATGTGTAATGTTTTTTAATAATGAAAATATATTGAATAATTTATAATAAATAATCATTCAATTTTCAATAAATTACTTTTACGGTTCAAGAATATGTTTTCTTCAAAAATAGTTTTTATCTTATTTTTTCATATGAATATTATAATCAATTTCTAAATTTTTTAGAAATTTTATTTGAGTAAATTAATATCAATTTTTAAATCATCATTCCAATATTATAATTGGATGGATTTTTTAGATTTTTCTAAAAATATTTACTTTTCAGTGTATAGTGAGAAATATTAATTTTTGTAAAAGCCATCATTTATTTTCAAGTAAAAGTCCAACTATGTGTTAAATTTGATATTAAGTAAAAAAAGTGATGTTAAATTATAAATAATACAATTAATCTCATAATAATCATCACTATACATTATTTTGATACAAGTTCTTTTTTAGGCTTAAGACACATTTTTTTTAAACTATTTTTATACACGTAATGTGTGTTTGTATTGGTAATATAATTTATTCCCTAATAACTGATGGTTTTAATGAAAAATATAGATTATATTTTCAATCATTATAGTGACCCATTCCTTTTACACATATTATTTCCTTATTTAAAAATACTAACATCCAATAATTAAACCTAATGATCATGAGTCCTAGTGTATTTGAATGACTAGGATCATAATACAAAAAAGTGAGACTATAATAAAAATTATTTACCTTAATCTCCATAAAGAGATCACAACCCCTTTTAGGATATTAAAACTACTTGGGATAACCTAGTAAATATATAAAAAAAATGTGTGAGCTAAAAATAATGCTAATGAATTAAACATGATAAGAAATCAGAATGTGTGAGTCCAAGGTATGACGTGATATCATGAAAAATAAGGCTCAAGAATAATATCATGGGAGAATAATAGAAGGAAAATAGAAATATAACAATATGGAATCATAGTAAATGTGGTAGAAATATATAACATGTCATAAACATGACTCAAGTCTAACTTTCTAGACAATATCACATTATGGAAAAAGTCCTGTAATGGATTAGGTTTGCTCTCTAGTCCCATACATGATGCCTCATGAGATTAAAAATTTACCAAATGAATTAGAGTACTATCTGGTCACACCCATTATGACATTTTCATGATTAAATTTTACAAAAAATGGAAATAAATCATAATGAATCAAAATAGTAATTACCCATCAAAATAATATGGGTTTTATAACCTTGCCTCATATCACAATCAAATGATATTTTATAATAAAGGCATTTAAGTGATGAAAATAAGGCATTTATCACCCCATAAAAAACAGGAGAATAAGATAGGTATATATGAGTGTGACATATATGCATAATTTATAAGAAATCAATAACATTAAAAGTTTAACTTGTTGATTAAAATTTCATTAAAAGATTACATAGAATTATTTTTGAGAAAAAAATAACCTTTTCATATTGAAATCACTTCTTTAAAATCTAAAAAATTTCAAAATATCAATTATTTTTTTATTTAAATAGAAACATGGAAACATATAAAGAAATTTCCTGAGACTTGAGTGGTCATGATAGCAGGTAATTTCATACATATGGTATAAGTTAAAAGAAATATTCCTTTAACACTATTGTAAAAATGTTAAAAGTCCCTTGTTAAGAAAATTATAAGAAGATTACTTTCAAACCATTTTATAAAAATTCAAAAATGGGTAAAAAAAATTATGAATATTTTGGGTAATTTTTAAAATATACTTGAATGTTTTTTTAGAAAACATGGATATGAAGGAAAAATGTTTTTTGACAGAAGATAGAAATGAAGTCATCTTTTCTTAAAAACATATTCTTAGTCATTTTAAGTACCAAAGAGTGAAAAATGATACCATTACTTTAAAATTTCATGAATACCCATATGATTATAAAATTAAAGGGTTTTATTATATAATTATTAAATAATTTCGGTCAATGAAATGTTAAGTATAAACAATTCTGATTAAAATGTGATTGAATCATAAATCATTACCGCTTTGGTTCCTTTGAATCATAACACCCCTAAATGATGTAAATGAATTTTAAATTAAAATATAAATATGTAATAAGGGTTCATTATATAATATGTAAATTGGTATTATATACACAATTTTAATAAATTATGTTTATAAAAGAACATGTTTGTCAAAAAAGGAAGTTTTCAGATAAAACCCTTACCTCAAGTCCAGAATTTACCATGTATGTCTTTTATCTACTGTATAATAAAATCATATTATAATTTTTTCTTAATAAAATTTTCCAGGTGTAATTCATTATACTTAAACCATACACCTCACCTATTTTAATTATGAATTTAATTTCCTAATCAATTATTTCCACATCCAGTGTTTTGTGGATGTCAAGTTCATAATTTGAACACGACATCAGTGTGTTGACCACAATCAAATGGGTTATTATTACATAATATATAGAATAATAACCATGAAACCATTATTTTTTTATTCATAAATTATTATTTTTAAAAACCATGAATTATGGTTATGAAAAATAAACTACGTTATAGTCACATAGATGGTGGGTCGTATGTACACATGTGTAATGTTTCAACTGTTCAATAACCATAACATAAAGAAATATAATGATATTTTATATTAAAATAATTATCATAATATATTAAATATACTATTATTTCTTTAAATACACTTACACATAGAATCCATATTATACGATATGAAAATGAATCACATCGTTACACGAGGTGATAGTCCACCGTACAAACAAATAACATCATCATTTTTTCATGTATGGTAAGGTAAAAAGAATATGATATATATTAATTTTATATAATGATAAAAATTTCAGGAATATAATATTTAAATACTAAATCCATCATCTTGAAATTTTATAAGAGGTGATGAGGGAAAAAAATTACATCAATTAGTGAGGTGGTAGTTTATCACACACAAAAATAATGGTTTTGTTTCCCATGTGATGGAATAAGAGATTGATAAATATTGTTCCACAAATATAATAACATATTAGTATATAGTATGTACTGGTGTAATTATATTATAATTTTTAATACATAATTCATGGTGGAAAATAAGAAGTAAAAATAAGGAGCCCAATGAAGATGATTACCTTCGCTTAGAAGAACTTACATTGGTTCTCTTATTAAGGACCCTAAGGATGGTATTTTGGGAAGAATCGAAGGTATAAAATGTGTATAAGGATTTTGGGGAGAGATTTTGGTAGGGTTTGTTTTATCCAAATGGCTTGATATGTGTGAATAAGAGAGCGTATGGGGTTCCCTTTTATAATTTAGGAGGGGAGTATTTTTGTAAATACAGAAAACTATTCAATAATGGGAAGTCACTCTCAAGAAAATTGCCTCTAAAATTGAAAAATAATTCATTAGTTGGGTTATATAGTTTATAAAAACCTCCATAATTAAAAAATAGACACATTTTAAAAATGTTATCAAACATTTCACTAATTATACTCACTTTTACCTTTTTTTAATTTTTACTATGGTAACTAGTTTTTTACTATTTTAACAATTAATTATGGATAAAAATTAAGTTGAAATTCTTAACTAAATCTAATTTTACTGATTTCAAATATAGAATAAATTTTATAAAATTCAAAACATCTATGTCTTGGAATCAAATTTTAAATTAAACCTATAAGAAATATCAAAAAAAGGTTTTTTAAGAAATGATTTTTTCAAGAAATAATTGATCTTATATTAACTCTATAACTAAGAATAATAATTAGAAGAATTTCAAATAATATTTATAAAAATTTAATCTACACATTTAATTTAAATAAACATATAATAAGTTTTATTTTAATTAATTAAAATGGATTATTATTATGCACTTTAAAAATAATTTTCAGAAAAATGTGTTTTAGGCCTAAAAAAACTTATACTAACATCCACTGTATAGGTGATTTAACTTTAATTAATTGAACTATATATAAATAAATAAAAATTATTTTAATTTTAAATAAAAATAAAATAATAATGGGACATTTCAATTACTTTATTTAATAAAATAAGTGACAATTTTACAAAAATATGTATTTTCACTTGCCACTGAAAAATAAATAATTTCTGAAAAATATCAAAAAATTTACCATAAGTTAATTTTGATATTATTTTTTTCAAAAATTATGTTCATCTTATAAAATATAATTTCTAAAATATCAAAAAATTAATTATAATATTTTCTCACAAAAAGTAATAAAATCATTTTTGAAATAAATGCTTTTATTAAAAATTAAGTGCTTAATTCATAAGAATTAATAAATACATTTATATTGATTATAACTTATATATATATTTCATAAAGTATTTAATCCAACTCACACCAACCTTATTTAAAGACTATGTTATAACTATCACATTTAAAAACTAATATTTTAATAATTTGTCACATTTTGTTTAATCTCAGTTTTGTGTATTGTTTACACTATCAAACATTGTGTTCTTGTAAAATATCAGGGTATTAAAATATAACCACTTAAATAAATTTTTTCCTTTAAATTTGAACTTTGTATCAGTAATCAAGGGTTTGAAATTTTAAAATTCCATTTGTTAAAACTCCACATCATAAAAAGTGGTAATAAAATTTCATCTTAAAAGATGAAGGGAAAATATGAAGGTCATTTGGAATAACACATGACTGGGATTCAAAGTAAGAGAACATTAGTCGAATGTGAAAATAATGGAATAAAGGAAAATTTTAAATAATTATGGAGAGTTATATATATCATTGATTATAATAAATTAAATGATCAAGAGAAAGTTAAAAAAACACAAAATCATAAATATTTGAATAATTAAAAGACCAATGATTTATCAGATATAAAGTTTATGAGATAATTTTTTTATTTTAATATACTTTTCCTAGTGTTTATGTATTTATTTAATTTTAAGATAGATAACACCCAAACATATTCTTACTTGATATTTTTTAATTTCATAAACACAATTTCATAATTTCTTTTTTCTTCAATCAATTTCCACTTCACCTATTACTCTAAGGAATGAATATCAAAAATTTTTATGATTGAAACACAAAAATTAACTTTCAACATATCAAAAGTTCTATAAAAGAGTAAAACAATATTCCTCTTATCTTTATTGACACCAAAATAGTTGTCAAAATGTAATATAATACCCAAAATAAATATGAATATATTAATCTCAAAAATTAAACTATAAAACCAATGTTTTAACATAGATCATTCCTTAAATAAATAATCATATATCCCGAATGACCTCAAAATTAAATAATATTTTAACATAAAAGTTTATCTCATACACTTCAACTTACATATCCAAAAAACATAAAAACATTCTTCCCAAATAATTTTTTATATTAAACCTGAAGGTTATATATATGTATCTTAATCCAATAAAAGGTTTTTAAAAATATTATTAATCACCTCAAAATCCTAAAAATTCAAAAATAATTTATCCTCAAATATGTTTCCCAAAATTAACTTAGTATTTATACACAAAATCATTTCTATAAAAATAATTTAATAATAACTAGTACACCGCATATACTAGTGGTGGGAATTACACCCTTTTCTGCCTTTAGTTGTGGGTTCAAGCCCCACAACCTTACTAGATGGGAAGTGTTTTCACACAACTTGCGGGTTATGCTATTTTTTATAAAAATATGGAAAAAATGTTAATCATATTCATAATTCATCCTGATCTTATAAAATTATCAAGAATATTAATAGCAACTTCAAAAATAACATTAGTCACAAATTCATTTTTTAACCCTTAAGGTTTTCAATCAAGCTCATTCTTTTCCACAAAATAATATATTTTTAATTGACTATAATTACCCCAACATAAAGAACATATCAAGGATTATATTTTCCCAAATCACATGTTTTTATATAAAATATTATCACGCCATTAAATCACCTTTCTAGTTTATTAGGACCAATCAACATATTATTTCAAATCATTAATGAAAAACTACTATAGAACAATCCTTATATGTTTCATGATTCTTATAAATAGAATAGTATTAATAAAACACTTGAAAAAAATGATTTTTCAATTCTGAAACCTAAACCATTCTATCATTCCACTTCAATTATTTACATAATATTTTCCCTTGGGAATTAATCCACTGATTAGGGAATTGAATTAGATAAGGACTAAGTTCCCCACATCTATGACATTGAACGGTTAGTGGTTCCTTAGGTTAAACATTATTTCCTCATGACTTTTTAACCAGACTCTATAATTTTATCTGGAAATTAGATGCTTTGTTCCCTACCTTCCCACACATAAAGAACATTCCAATTCCTTTAAGGCATTTTCCATGGTACCACTTACCACATTTTTTACATGTAGTAAATTTTATCTTCTTTTATTTATCATATTTAAAACTTTAAATTCCATGAGACACCATATTTATATTCTTTGATGTGTTTGGAAATTCAACAATGATCTAGTTAATCAAAATTTTAGATACATCATTAGTCATAATCACAATTTGTCTAATTTCCATTCCCAATAGGTTAAGCATCTCATTAGAGAAATCATTAAATTTCCCATCACATTGGTAGTTAGAATGATTTATCCATTTTCCCATCATTAACTAATAATAATAAATGAAATAATGTGATAATTCATTAACAAAAAAATGGGTAAACTTATATACCTAGATGTAATAACTTATAAATGACATATTTATTGAATTTTGAGTCTCCAGGTTTCAATCTTGGTTATCCATGGTAAATTTTTCACATCCTTCATAATGGTTCATAAATAGTTTTATGAATTTAAAAATAATATCCCTAGATATTGTCAAACGTGGTGTGAATCAAGGCTCATTTTCATTCCCCTGGTGATGATCTATTCCATCTCAAATACGCCATTTTCAGAGTTATTACCCCAGGATTCAACAATTCGAGATCGATATCCACTTGTATTATCTAGATAAGGATGTAATTTTATGGAACTCTCTTACTCTATACTTCACCAAAATTCAAAGGTATTTTTTTACTTAGCCTTATACATATAATTATAAATAGTGTTTTCACTAAATTACTCTTCTCCAAATCCCTAAAAATAACTATACCTTTCTATAAAATCAACAATAGTAACCCATGAATTGTACACATATTATTACATGATTTTTAATATAAACATCCACTAATTACAATCCAAATATCAGGAGGCCTAGTGTCTTTGGATAACTAGGTTCATAATAAATCAAAGTGAGAATAAAATTAAAACTTATTTATTTTAATCACTATTATGAGATCTTAAAAAAATTCAAACTACTAAAATTATATGGGATAACCTGATAAATACATAGAAATAAGGTGTGAGATAAAAACAACAAGGTAATAAACATGATAAGGAATCATAACATGTGAGTCAAAGGTATAACATGATATCATAAAAAATAAGGATCAAGAGTAATCACAGGGGATCATAACATAAATAAAATAGTATCATAAGGTCATGTAATCATAGGATATGGGGAACCAACAAATAAAATTATATAAACATGCATGAAGGTCGACTACCTAGACAATATCACATGGTATAAAAAGTCCCATAATGGATTAGGTTTACTTCTAAATCCCATAGATGACACCTCATGAGACTAAAAATTTACCCAATACATTGAATACATGTATACGAGAACTCATAATAACATATTAATGATTATATATTCTACAAAAATAGAAATAAATCATAAGGTATAATCATAATAATTACCCATGAAAAGAAACTAGGTTGCATAATCCGGTCTCATATCATAATCAAAGGGAATTTAATAATGAGGGCATTTGAGAGATGAAAATATGGAATGTATTACACCATAAAAGTAAGGGAGATTAAGATCTGTATATATGTGATATACATATATAAATAATTTAGTATCAATCCATAAAATTAGAGGTTGTAATCATTTATGAAAATGTATTTAAATGATTACATGGAATACTTATTGAGAAAAAATACCCTTTTCATATTGAAATAACTTATTAAAAATATAATAATTTATAAAATATTATAGAAAAAAATTCATTAAAAATAAACATTGAAAATTATAAATAAATCTTCATATATTTTAGTGTTTATGATATTATGTAATTCTATACACGCAGTATGAGTTAAAAAAATTATTCCTTTTGCACTATTGTAAAAATGTTAAAAATTGAATCATTAAGAAAATGATAAGAAGATTCCATAAATAAAATTATAAAAATAAAAACATGGGAAAAATTTATTTAATAAATATTTTCTAAAATGTTAAAAATATTCTTGAATATATTTTTAGAAAACATGCTTATGGAAGAAAAAATATTTTCAACAAAAGAGAGAAACAAATTCAGCTTCCCTTAATTGAATTTTCTCAATGATTTTATGTACCCAAATGAGTAAAATGGTAATATAAATTTAAAATTTCATGAATAATCATATAAGAAAAGAAATAAAATTGTTTTATTAGATAATTATCAAATAATTTCATATAATATAAATTTAATCATAAACAATCCTGATTAAAATGTGATTGAATCCTAAACCATTAACACTTTGGTACTTTGGAATCATAACTCCTATGAATAATGTAAATGAATTTTTACTTAAAATATCATGAAGTGTGAAGGTTTCATGATCTAATATTTAAATGGTCAATATATACACCATATAAAAACATTATGTGCATAAAATAACATGTGTCGCAAAGAAGGAAGGTTTGAGATGAAACCCTTACCTCAAGTTATGGATTTGTCGTGTATATATTTTATCTCCTATATAATAAACATAATTTATTTTTTTATATTAATACATATTTTCAAGTTTAATTTTTTATACTTAAAATAATAAAATCATTTATTTTAATGATGGAATGATTTTTATTTTATTATGGATAATATCCCTTTTAAGGGTTTAAGGGGAACCCGTACATGACCCATAAGCCCAATGCACAAGGCCTGACTAACCTGCAATACATGACCCAAAGGCCCAGAGGCATAAAAGGACCATTACATGACCTGTAGGCCCAACCCACTAAAACTGCCCCTCCCCACCTTCTTGATCACCTATCTCCCCACCTTGCATTGCTGATTGGCTAGCATTTCCCTGTACAAAGTTATACGGTGCCTGATCCCGATGGCGGCTGTCATACCCTCACATTCTTCCAATCTGGTAAGCTCTACTTCTAATGGCTGCTACTCATGTTGCTCTGATCCTATTTTGGGGCTTGTTCTATGTGAACTAGGCTACTCCATGGTCTCTTTGGCCCGAATTCCCTGTGGCCCAATGGCCTTTGATGACCCAAAGGCCCTAGGGACTCGTAGTCCCAAACCGGTTGCCCGAAGTCCCAAATCGGGTGAATAGTTTTGGCTACTAAAGTACCGAACAATAACTGCAACAGTACTATAGTAACCCAGAAATTCACCTCCACTCGCTTTTGAACCTGGGTCTCTTGGATGCCAAACAGGAGCCCTTACCACTTGATTATGGGCTCTTTGGCGAATAATGATTTATTTAATTACTTAATCTATTATGTCCACATTATGTGTTTTGAGGATACTCGGTTCATAATTTGAAAAGGCATTAGTGTGTAGACCATGGTCTAAGGGCTCATTGTTCCATATTATATAAAATAATAATAATGTAATAAATAATATTTTTATACATAAATTATACTTTTACCAAAAATAGTTAATTTTGGTTATGAAAAATGAACTATGTTACAATCATGGACAAGGTAGGTAGTACGTACGCATGTGTAATGATTCCATTTTTCAAAGATTGTGATGGAAAGAAGGTAAGTGTTATTTTATCTTCATATAATGATAATAATATTATAAATATAATATTATTTATTTAAATATACTTAAACACACCATCTATTTTATGTGGTAAAAAATGAAATTCATTGTTTCTTGAAGATGTAGTCTGCCGTACACACAAACGACGTTATCAATTTTCCATGGATGGTATGGTTAAAAGTATATAATATATATTAAATTTATAAAATTATTAATATTTAATTAATATAATATATAAATATTAAATATATTATCAAGAAAAAACCATGATAGGTGATTATGTAAAATGAATTACATCGGTTCATGAGGCGGTAGTCCTCTGTACACACAAACAATGGTTTTGTTTACCATTTGATAGGGAAAAGATTGATAAATATTATTCCATAAACATAAAAACATCTTATCATATATGATATATTTATATTCTTATATTATATTTTTTAAACATAACTTATGGTGGAAAAGTAATTTTTAAAATGAAGGAGTTCAGTGAAGATAATTATCTTCACTTACAAGAACCTCATTTTGATCTCTTTTTATGGACCCTATGGTTTGTCTAAGGAGAAGAACATATGCTCCATAATTTGGATGATTATGTTTGGGAGATATTTTATAAGGGTTTAGTCAAGACAAATTTTTTAATATGTGTGAAGAAGTGGTAGAGGGGGTTCCCTTTTATAATTGAGGAGGAGTGACATTTTTGTAAATACACAAAACTATTCAATAATGGGAAGTCACTCTCAAGAAAAGTGCCTCAAAAATTGATAAATACTATATTTTTTGGGTGAAGTGGTCAATAAAAAATCTAAAATTAAATAAAAAATGTGTTTTAAACATGTTATTCCATTTATCTCTAAGGTCACCCACTTATTACCATTTTAATTTTTCATCATGATAACTAGTTTTTACTATTTTTACAATTCATTTTTTCAAAAAATTACATTTAACTTTTACCTAATATTAATTATTGTGATTAAAAAAATATGGAATTAATTTTATAAAATTAAAATAATATAATTGGAGGAATCCCATTTTAAATTAAACTAGTAAAATTTGTCCAAACAATGGTTTTATATCCATCCAATGGCCCGAAGGCTTTCATTTTTTATTGATTTTTGATAATCCACCTTTCAAGAGGTGAAGTGGAACCTTATAAGGCTCATAGGCATAAGTATTATATGGACTATAGGAATTATAGGAATTCATTTCCTGTAGGCTTTAAAATAATATTTATAGATATATAATCTATATAATTTCTTTAAATCATTACTCATTATGTGTGATTTTAATTAATTTAAATGGGGGAACATTATGCACCATAAAATAGTTTTTATAAAAATATATTTTGAAGCATAAAAATAAAAATATACTAAAATATAGTATAAATTTGATTTAAATTTAATTATTTATATTATATATAACTAATTAATAATTATGTTACTTTTAAATAAAATCTAAATAATAATGTTACTTTAAAATTACTTAATTTATTAAAATAAATTACAGTTTTAAAAAAATAGGCATTTTCACCATTCAATTAAAAATCAATATATATGATATTTATATAATTATTAACATCACACACACACACAAAAGCACACACACACACAGATATATATATATATATATATATTAAGGAATTATGATCTAAGTTTAGGGATCATAACCAATAGACCAAAACATACATGAAAAACGAAGAAGTTAACACCCAAAATGATGATGATAATGGAATATTGTCAATGAGTGAGTGATAAAATGTCATTAATAAAACATTTATGGTATTATATGTTTTATTATGGATATCTTATATAATTATAATAAAATTTAAATTTATTATACAAGAGGATAGAGTGCTTACGGAGAAAGAGAGACTTGAGGAAAGAGTTTTGTCTCAATTTCTCTTCATTGAGACAAGATTAAATGTTATGAACTAAATTACTAATTATATGGTATATATACAACCCAATATTTTTTTTGGAATAATTCATGATTTTATTTAAATGTATTTGTGGAAAAATATCATTTTCTATCATCCAATAACATTCACTTCAAAAAAAACTAAAGTTGTAATGATTCTTTATCTAAATTTTTTTCATTGACACATGTTTGATATTTTTTAAGATATTTATTATTATATGTTTCATATAATAATAATTTGAAATTTTATACCATTTATCCTTATTATTTCATGTTATATAAAGTAACAATTAAATTATTTCATCAAGGGGTTTTTATTTGAATGTTTTCAAAGTGTTAAGGGTTTACCATCTCAAATTGTCTTCTTTGGGACATATGTTATGTTATACACTTCACTTATTCTATGACGTATACCAAATAACCCTTTGAAATGTTTTATCATGAATATGTTCATGTAAATGGTTTCTAATTTTTTATTTTATTTTATTCATTTCATGGTAACTTTGAATCCGAATTTGTCAAAGTAATGAGGTTTTTATGTTAAAATCTCAATTTTATCAGGTTTGCCTAAGCTTAAATTTTCTAATGATGAAATTGTATGATATATCCTCTACAAATATTTTTCATTATATTATAATTTTTTATTTCTAGACATTTATTTTTTTTCCTTTAATATTACTCTCTTTAAGTACTCACGATACTAAAAGAATTGTTTTATAAAAAACTGACTTTATTTTTCACTTTAGTCAGAATTTTTTTCCATGTCAATATTTCCTTCAAAATATTTTTCAGAATTTTATTAATTTTATCTAATGATTTATTAATGTTATTTTTAGCTGTATTTTACTTTCATTAACTTGTTTCAAAAGGATACTTCTTTTCATTTTTCAAACATGGTTCTTTTTTTGTTTTTACTAAAAATTTGAATTGAATTATTATTCTATCATATACTACATGACAGGATTTCCCTAATATCATGAATACAAAATTATTTAAAGAATAATTTATGAGATTACATTGTTCTTTTAAAATAATTTTTTTATTAATTTTTATAAATTTTTATTTTCTAAATAAGTTATTTTAAATAAAAATTCAATTTTCTTCAAGAACCATTTTAGTGAATTTTTAAAGTTTTTTTTATATTTGAAGAAATAATTTGATTCTTATTGTTATTTACTTGGGATATAATCCAATGTTAATTTATTTATTCTTTCTTTATATATTTTATTATTATAATGATTAAATGTTTATGAAACCCATATCTTTTCCATGGGTTATGATTTAATGATACGATGAACATTTTTTGATCTTGTGGAAAACATATGTATGGTTTTCATTATTTTATTGGTGGGATAGAAATTATATATCTCTCTAATGCATAAATTATAGGGTAAAATATAATGAGATAATAAGTATAAGAATGGGGATTAAACTGAGTTTATTAAGGGAAATTTTCCAATAAGATATTCATGGGGGTGAAACTCAACTAAGGAAATAGTGGATTGGGGAGTGAACCTATTAAACTATGACAGTCTTGGAAGTGATCCTTGACTAAGGGAATGATTTTACTTGAATATTGGTATGATGATAAACATTTTTATTATGTTTATGAAATGTTATCATGGATGATGATTGGTTATTGATTATTTCATACAATTATGTATTATTTATTTTAATTGATAAAATATTATTCTAAGATTCATTGTTATGATCTATGAATTGATAGGTACGATTTTCTAATATTAATATCATATTCTAATAACCTTATTTTTATTTTATGAAACCTTATGATAATTGATTAATATCACTTATATTTACCATTGCTGAGAATTTGTAATCACGTATCATTATGGTTAACTTTCCCATGTTACGGTGAATGTTTTTAAGTATGTTATGACTACGAAGGGTGATAGTTGTGAATAAATTAATAAAAAATGATTTAGATCATTTACGTACTTATTTTTTATGTATCCATTCTTCCAAAGACATTAAAACTTTTTGGTTCTGGAGTGGATCATGTTGATATGCAATGGATATTTTTACTAATAAGATATAATATTTATGTATAACAAGTATGGGTCATTATACATGTCTCACCTCTCTACAACAAAATCCACTACACATGGTACCTCCTTCCTTAGGTTACCCCCTCTCCATTTTCCCTCATGAACAACCCCTAGTGGGTCCCCTCCATCACATGAGCCTCCTAATCCCTCTCTCCTCTATATTTTATGACCCCAAAACCAAAACTCCTATCAGTCACACCTCCCACTACAAGATGTACCCTAGTTTTTTTGTGTTTTTAGTTTGATTATCATGGTTTTATGTCATCTCACCCAGTAATAGTCTCAATTTATCTCTTTTTCTTCTTTCTATTTGGTATCCCATTCTATGATTATAGTTTTGATTTAGTCAGACCCTATAGGTGCTAATTTTGAACATATTTTTGTTTTTTTATGATTCTAGTGATCAGAGGATCATTTTCTTTCTTGTTTGAGCCTTCTCTCTTAAAAGAAACAAATTTTATACCACTCTCCATAAATTCAAGATAGATTTCCCATTCCACTAATTTCCATAAATTCAAGTTAGACCACTCTCCATATTTTGTTTAAGGAATTACCCTATTAACATATTATTATTTTATGAATTTAATTAGAAATACGAAAATGTTTTGGGATTACTAAATTAACCATTGAATGGTTTTACATTTAATTTAAAGTGGTACATGAAATTAAAATAACTATTAAATTATTTAAAGATAATTTTTAATAATATTCATGCCTTTAAAAATGATCTAACCTCTTTTGGGTCAACTGAGAAATTAAAAAGCTTCATTTTAGACTTTCGGAGTCTTTTTAAAAAGTAAATTTATTTCTATGAAGGTATTTAAAATGGATTTTTGTAACATAATTTAAAAACATATATGGAAATTGATTTTAAAGGTGTGAGTTTAAAGTAATGGGTTGTAATAATATAGAAAAAACCATTGGTAATTAGATTTGAATCTCAAGCCTAGTTTAGTAAATACCTATTTAGAACATTGATTTTTTTTAAATGGTGTGTGTGCACGTGATACCCACATGATTCCCTTATTGAATTATAAACCCTGATGGGGAATATGAATTATTTCTTGTATTTAGATTGTGGATCAATAGGGTATATTGTATACCATGAAAAAACTTTGAAAATGGGTTGTTTCTTAAAAGGGAATAAGATATGGGATGATAATTATATATTTTTATAATATATATTTTTTATATCTCTCCTAATATTGATTAAAATTCATACAAATCCTATGTATTTTAGTGAGGATAGAGAGATGATTCTTTCTAGTCTTAATTATATAGACTAGATCCCCATGGTATGGAAAGTCCATAGAGGGTTGTACCACCAGTGAGGCTAATTGAGAGTATCTAGGATTTTATAGACTTATTAACTTCATTGATAGGCCTATAGATGGTTTTTAAATAAGTAAAAATAGGGTCTCCTTACTATATGTTTAGGAATATCCAATGCTTACCTTACTATCCCATCTAAAGGATGTTCATTATTTTTATTTTCTAATTCAATCAAAACATAATGTGTCTAACTTCATTTGATTCTTATTTATGTGATTCATGTGTAGTTATTTATTATTAAATATCCATTTATCTTACTTCAATAAAATGTTTTAAAAATCATATTTATCAATTGATTTTAAAAGTCTATTCAAGATGGATGTTTTTATTAAAAAGGTATGAGGCCTCATAATATGGTCTTTAAGTTATTATTTTAATTTAAAAATAAAAGAAACAAAACATTTAAATTTTTTTATATGATGTTGGATTTTTAGTACTTATTAAAGAAAACTATGTTTTACAGTTTTATTTAAAAGTATAATTAAATGGTTTTATATTTAAATGTTTACAATGTATAAAGGAAGGTGGTGTCCTATTATGATTTTGTGATCATTCCTATCTATGAGTTTAGTTTTAGTTTCTTGAATATCTCTTTTCCTCTAACCAAGTGTTAATTGAATTTGAGGATTGAGGATAGTTGTTTATTTTATTTCATTTGGCATGTGATTATTTTTATATGTTTTATAGGACCTTTCATTTATTTTCTTATAATTTCTACTCAAGTGTTTGATTAAATAATTTCTTTACTAATTTCAGTTATGGTTATTAGTATATTGGTTTAATTATTTGGATATTAGATATTTAGGGAGCCTCATCATGTTGAGGGATATGGGACATAGGGTTCTAACTAGGTGTGAGATTTTAGTGGGTGAGCCTGTAACACCTGAGATATTTTGATATATTCCCTTTAAAAAAATTAGTTTTTTTTATATATAACTTTACACACAACACATAGTTTAAATGGACTGAGATATACTATTGATTTATTATTATTTAATGTAACATTTATCCCTAAGTTGTTAAATTAGTTAGTGAAAATAAGAAAAAATAAATTATGGAAATTTATTTTATTAAATATGTATAAAATGAATTCATTAGTTTTAAATTGGTTATAATTTAGAATAAAATCATTTTATGGTTATAATAGATATTTTTGATAAAAAGTTATTTTTTTCATAACGTGTTTATCACAATAAATTAAATTTATTCCTACTAAATAATTATTTTAATTAAATAATTAGACATTAAATTCAATAAAATATTTTAACATTCATCTAATAATTTTTACTAGGAATGGAAATATTGTAAACTTAGTTTTTTTCTTAAAAATGAATTTTACTAAAAATGGTATTAAAGCATTTTGAAAATTCATTATAAAATTAATTTTCCCCATATAGAAATTTAAACATATAAATTTTATTTTATATTTTTAATCATCATAGTTAATATTATTTAATAATTTCAACTTAATTATCGTTCATTATTAATAGTAATTGAGGTAAAAATTCCTTATTACAGTAAAGGATAAAAGGGGTTAATACGGGTTTAAACTGAATAAATATGGTTTAAAATGACCTAAAATTGTATAATACCATTTTATGAATATTTTTTATTCTATAAAATTATATAATTTAACTTGATACAACTTTTTTCCACATTCTAATTACATAAACATTATTATATTTTAATATTCTTAATAATTACAAATGCCTCACTCCTCATGCATATAAAAGGGAAACTGTTATCCCTTCTTATCTGCACCACATTTTAATATTATAATGAAAAAAAACTACCATAATCTATATTAAATTTCATATCCATGTCTTATAGGTTATTATATTCTTATAATTTCAACTCAAGTGTCCTTTAGAAGATATTTAATAGATTTTTCTCAAAGAATCATTATAGGTTATTAGTGATCTTTTTAAGTATCATCCTTCTCCAAATTCTTATAAATCTATTTTTTCTATAATAACATAATTATTATAGTATCAATAATATAATATGATGTTATTATGATAATGGGATAACTATTTTCCACCTTATTTCCATCAAATGGGAAATGAAAGTATTACTTATATGTATGTGTGGACAACTGCCTCCACATAGATGGAGGTGTGTTGTGAGATATCCATGTTGAAATATATTGTATTGGGAATTCATGTACCAACACCCAATTTTAAATGAATGATAACTTAGATAATCCATCACATTTATACCTGTAATTATAAGAAAATGTAATAAAAAAATGTTTCATGGTGCAATGAAGTAAACTATATATAACCAAACTATCATAAGCTTCTTTCAATCTGGTTTTACTCAATTATTTGAAAATGGATGAGTGGAAGTACTACACCACAATCTCTATCCATATTTATGAAATATAGTGGAAGTTACTTATAGAAAAATGTATTATAAATAGTAAATAAACATCAAATTCTAACCCAAAAAATAATTCAAAGATTAGCACAATAGTGTTATTAGGATTTTATTCCAATATCTTAAAACATTAATATATAAATTAATTTATTTATCAAAAAATTATATTTAACTTACATTTGTGGGTTCGATATCATCAAAAGTTAGTTAAAAACTATGCACACTATTCCTCAAGGTATGTACATAATTCTAATCCTAACTCCACCTGGTCTAAAAAAAGTAATATATTGTATTCTTATAATTTTTTTTAATAAATTTAAGAAACAACTCTAATTAATGTTGTAAACATAATACTGTCACTAAGAAAAGTCCTAAAAAAGGTGTTAAGGAATAGGTGTGATAAATCTAGGAGTGATGCATGGAAGTCAATCTAAGGAAAACATCTATAGTAGATCCATATATCCTCTAATAAACTACCTCACTACTCACCATGTTGTATAGACCCATCTATACAAATAATAAAATACAATAGACCCATAACTATATTTACTTTTCTAATCAAGATCCTATTATAATGGTTAGTACATCACAACTTCCATCTGATCAAACTCATAAAATATGAATGTTTATGTCAAATTAGAATCTTCTCATCTGCCAAAATTGGAATTGTAGATAAATTATAATTAAGACAAAACATACATAATCAGGAACCTTAGAGGAAACATGATATGATAAAAAATAAATTTCCTAGTAGATGATGTATGGCTACAAACTAGCTGTCAATAGTTGACCTCATACCCACCTATCCTTGGATGAGTATACAAATCATGTGAGATAAATTATTTAAAGTAATCATCATATCCCCATGAGGAAGATGGAATGTGTGTATCTCTTGTCTCAATATCTCAACTTGTATAATAAAAAAATGATAATTAATAGTCTTAAAGTTTCACATGGAGAATTAATAAAATCCATCACTTTTGAGGAATGGAATAATAGATGTTGGAAATGTATGATGGTGAAAACTATGTGCTCTATAGGTAGAATGATATCTATCAGGTAATTTATTTATCATTTTAATATGACAGATGACACTTTCGAGTTATAAAAAAGTCTCCCCCATATTAGTCATTGACAATTAAGACATTAACAGTTACAAATGTTTAATTGTAATACCATTTTTTATTATAAATAAAATATAAGAGTATGATGAGAGAGAACTGAGGAATCCAACTATCTCTCTATCATAGAGATAGGTGTATCATTCAAACCATACTCGTTAGGACTCAAGACATGATCAATGATGGTACAATAATAGGTGTTAACTAGAACCTTCCAAACAAATCTATATCCTATAAGGTACTACTTATGTCTCTTGTAAATTTACATATAAAATATCCAATACTATAAATAGGAGTACTATAATCCTCATTGTTTCCTTTTCTCCTTATTATTTTTAATGAGAGTGTACTTTAATATTTTTCACAACATTACACTACAACTCTTGATTTCTTTATTCTTAAACAACATCTTATCTCAATATTTTTTTAATTTATATATAGGTTATATTGAATATTATTATCTTTAATTGAAAATAGAATATTTCTAGAATTTTTTAATAACTATATTACATCAATGAAATTGATTGTTCAATAATTAAAATAATGGTCGCATTTAAGAACTTTAAAAATCAATAACCAAGGTATATCTTTTATTTTGGTTATTTGATGAATTACCTACACATCTAGAGAAATGTTTCCAAAAATGACCTTACTAAAATCATAAACCAAACCTATTTGATGGTTCTTATTCATTGATCCAATCCATCTCATTTCAGATATGGGTAAACATTAGTCTCCCTCTTGGTTGTAACCTATCTAGGTTGAGTAGAAGCAAAGATATATCAACAGACAGAACAATCATTAATACTTCATAGTAATCATTAAGTTCAAATATTCCCCTACACACATCCATGTAGAATTATAGCAATCATTAATACTTCATAGTTGATAAAATATATCAAACAAAATATTTAATGATATGTGTATAAAATTTCATGATTAAATCACATGTGCACAAGGATACCACAATTCTTGGAAGTTACTACAATCACCTGAATGCTTCTCCAGTAAAATGATAAACACATAACCATTAATACCATTCAAAGGATCATGGATCTTAGCAACATCAAATCTATGCTTCAAATGGTAATGTTAACAGATAATAAATACTAAATCCTCTATAATAACCTTGTAAATACCTTAATGAAAATCGTGACCATATCATATCCCTCTATTTAGACCCTATATTTTATTCTTTCCTCATTATTTAAAATACATTATTGTTCATTAGATGGTATCCTGAATTGAACATATAATTTAAATTTAAAACATCATATTAACATTATATTATAACTGCACGTCTTCTAATTAGCATATAATCTAATATTTATAATTACCTATGATGGGTAACTTTTGAACTCTCTTGAAAAATAAATTAATATATTCTATGATGTTGGTCAAAATTTTCCAATATCTCCTCCCATCATCATATGCCAACAATAATTAATTCTTTACGATTTTCATAATGTAATTGTAAAAATTCTTATTATCTATGAGAATAACTTTGAAATGGTACATAATTCCCTATTTATAAGGGATTTATGCTATCAAATAATAATTAATCATAACATGTATAATAGATACTAGTAGACTTATTTTACCATAAAATAATAATATTCATACCAATTTTTATGATTTTTTTTTCAAGGAATCATCCTTGAAATTATTACACATATTAATTACAATGCTTTAAATACATTTTCGATTACTTTCATTGGGTGGCCTCTATAAAGGATCCTAAATCTATACTACCTCCTTAATTACTTGACATTGATATGAAATCAGACAAATTAATTCTGTGTTTGTCACAAACTCTCCAAGACAAGCTAGGATCCAACCCTAAGATGAGAAGATAACCTTCTCAACAATAGAGAGTGCCAATGGTATATGGGATTTATTAACCTTATATATAGTGGAAATAAATAATGTTCTAGTATACTTTCCATATTGAGTTTCCCTATTAATATGGATAATCATCTTGAAATGTCTATAAATAGCCACACAAGGTAGAAATGTCCAAAGTAAAATATCAAACACTACATTTGAATGATTAAATTACTTATGTTGGTAAAAATATTTAGTAGTATATAATTGATAGATTACTTGATTATTTTTATGTAAAAGCTCTATAAATTGGGGGAAACATGATAAGAATCATCCAAGCCACCAAAAACATTCACAATAGCCTTCTATTGTGCATCACATGTCATATAGTAATAGATTTGACACCTGAAAATTAATTTGATTCTCTCCAAAACTAAATCTATTTATATTTCTTTCCATTATCTTATTAATTCAAAAATTATTGTTGAAATTAATTAAGAATATAATGTCAGGTGATCCTATGATAGTCGTGGGTTCACACATGTGTGTGGAGTAAATCCATTAATGTCCCAATAGTGAAAATTATTATCAATTATATCTCACAAACACATCTTATGGTTTGAATAAAATTTGTCACATTGAATCATACAAATAGATTTCATTGAATCTTATATAACATAACTATAATATTGGTGAATTTTAATTGTTTTATCACACTTTCCATGACTTCTTTGTAATTAAAATTTCTTCTAATATACATAACACCTTCATCTAACACTGGATTCGTGCTAGTAATAATTCATGTCAATTTCATACTGGGAGTACTAATTGACCTATAAAATGTGGTCAATGAAGTCACACCTTAGGTTGACTATGAAGATAATGGTGGAGGTTTATTAAAAGGTCAATGGGGCCCTCATAGGGGTGGGCTCAGAATACCATTCATCATTTTATTTCTATAGCACATCCTCATTATCTTCTTGGTCTAAATTTTCATCACCCTAAAAATCTTCCACCATCAAATCTATATTTTTTGAAGTACTATCAAGGTCATAACTTGATGATATGACATTGTATCATAATTTAGTGATTGAAAAACTTGAATTAATGATGTAACTTTTTGAGATGTTACAATATGAGGATATGACATTGTATCTTGAAGCTATGATAGACTACCTGTGAATATTGATTGATCTTATTCCATTTTAGGTATATAGACTTACCACTCCATCATTTTATTATTAGATTGATTATTAACCAATGATAATATGTGTATATAGTCCACATATTTTGTAATTTGAAAATCTATATTCCTTAACCAATCATTAAATTGTATATTTCTATATATGATAGACTCCATCATTTTAATAGCCACTAATTTGAACATTTGATGAATTTTTATCTGAATGAATTAAAAATTTATACCCTCTCTAAGAATTAAAACTCATGTAGGTTCACTTTTATAAGCACATCCTTCATCAATGTTAATTATTTAACCATTTTGATAAATATATATAACCATTTTTAACTATAACAATTATCCATTATTAATTATATATGATCAATAAAGCATAATATGAATTTAAAATATTTAAACATGTAATTTTAACTATGGGTCTTATAACTAAGAATGTGTAAAAATATTATAATTATTTCAATATTTGGAGTCATCCCTAATGAACTAATATTTCATGGTAATAATTTACTAAGTAATTATGGTTTTAAAAGATCATATGAATTATCCAAATCACATCCATTGAGAGTGAAAAACTAGGTGTGCAGTTTGACCTTTTTATCGTTCACCAAGTGATGATTGAGTTAATACTCAATATTCCCCTTTTAGGGCTATTAAACCTATGTGTATACTTTCTAGACCCAATATAAAATTGTAGTATCCAAAAAATGATTTAATTTCTAGGAAACCCATATAGTAATTACTTTACTAAAATATTTTGATGTTTTTATTATTTTAGGCTTAACATAAGGGTTTCACTAATTTTAATGGTTCTTGGAGAGTATATGAGTTAAGGAAAGAATATCCCCTGGGTGTGAAAAACCAAGTGTGTAGGTAGGCCCCTTTAGCATGCATCAAGTGGGGATTGAATTAATACCCAATACACACCATTCATGGTTACTACCCCTTAGTGTATCTGTGTCGGAGTCTACATCCACTTGTACTATCTAGGCAGGGATATCATTGATAAGAAAACCAAATAAATTTATCTTTATGAAATTTTTAGTATGTATTTCCTCCTTTTAGACTTACCTTAGGGATTAATTAATAATTATTAATAGTAACTTGTAATTATCGATTACTATGTGATATAAAATATCAATTAATCTATAATAATTTTTAAATTACTAATTATGAAAACTTATTAATTTGTTAAAAATTATTAACCACATTTATTTAAGTATTATTTAGTTATTAATTAATAAACATTGATACTAACTATAATTATCAACTACAAACTCATATTAAATAGCAATTAATCAAAAATAATTATTAAATTACATTGACTAATTATTAACTAATTACATATTCTTATTCATATTAATTAATTAATCAGTAATTAAGTAATGAATATTAATACTAACTATATTCATCAACTATTAATTGAAATTAAGAATTAA
This sequence comes from Viscum album, assembly GCA_963277665.1. Lineage (NCBI taxonomy): Eukaryota > Viridiplantae > Streptophyta > Magnoliopsida > Santalales > Viscaceae > Viscum > Viscum album. Next base: position 1,700,080,974 of record OY728155.1, read on the forward strand.
TTAAATAAACCCTAATAATTATTAAATTAATCGTACTATTTTTTATGTAATTAAAAATTACTATCCATATTAAATTATTAAATACTAATTAATTGATAATTGTTAATTTTAAACATTAATCATTAACCACAAAGTGGTTTAAAATAGAAATTAATTCATATAATTATTAAATCACCAAATATGTCTAATTAATAATAAATAAATAAACATTAATACTAAATAGTAATTATGAACACTATAGTGATTTAATAACAATTAATTTACTAACAAACAAGATTACTATTTAATTAAAAAGAAAAATTCACTGAATTAAAATTATTTATTCACTATTTTTAATTAATAGAAAAAATAAATATATTTAATTAAACGACTCACTAAATAGAAAACAAAATGTAAACTGCAAATTAATCATAAAAAAAATTAAAAAAATAGACATTCAACTTAATAACATTTCTTATAAAAAATGAAACTTAATAACATTCTCAATAAAAAAGGTAACTAAATAACCTTCTTAATAATAAAAATTATACTATTAATTACTAAATTGTATAAATAATTAAATATATAAATTTAAAATAAATATGAAAGATAAAAATCATAATAATAGAGACATCAAAATTATATAAATAATTAAATATAATCATTCTTATTAAACAAAATTATATACAATTAAATAAATATATATAATCATAATAAAATAAACAAAAGTATAAAAATAAATTCCACAAAATGTTAAAGACTGCAAATTTGAAGCATTTAAAGGTATCCTTGAAAGAATTTTTAACTTGAAAAGAAAAAAAATAAGTTTATTGTGACGTGATAGATGGGGATGCTTTCCCTTTTATATGGAAGGATGCAGTGAGCACCAATTAAATTGGCACTCTCCTTTTGGAGACAAAGAATGAAAAATCATTTGGTTCTCTTGACTTGAACTACAATGCACCAAATAATTTTTGTGGTCGATAGTCCTAGTTCCCTACAAAACCATACACATGATTATTTGAAAAACCTATTTAAATAAATTTTCCTCATTCATCCATCAATCATATCAATTATACATGAACACCCACCTAACACACACACCCACACACATCTCACATGCAACAAATCCAGTACACAACAAACTATATTTTTATTTTTAAATTTATTTTCTTATCACAAACACACACATATATATTTATTAATAATACTGATCAATATGAAAAAATCAATACAAACAACCTATCTAAAGGTTAATTCAAAATAAAACCTCCCATAATATTTTCTTCAATCCTAAAATAGCCCATAATTTTTAACTATCCACATCGTAGTCCCATGGTAAGGAATCCTATTACCCAATAAAATTATTAGCAGTTTTAGTCCAAGGGGGTTTTCCACTTATCCCATAAGGATTACATATCTCTTCAATCCATAAACTATTTAAAATCCCCATAGTTGTATAGAAATATTACTTGGAAATGTATTCCATCATTTAATTATTCATCCCACCTCAATGACTTGTTATTAACTAGTTGCAGCTACTACCTCCTTCACAGGCCAAATTCTATATGTCACTGAACTCCCTCCATAACAATACAATATACAAACATATATATTTATTCATACATATATACACATATAAATACATAGATATGAATTCATATAGACACACACACACATATGTGTGTGTGTGTCTTTGAGTATCCATACACACACAAACCTGAAACAATTAAATATTCATTAAAAAATGAGATAGGTAAAACTATAAACCATATTACTTATCATCCTCAAAAAATTTCTTAGATCATAAAATATTATATCCATATCCATATCCATATCCAAAAATATCATAAAACTCACATCCTAGAATTATTATGCTCATGTTTTTTCACACAATAATGGATCCCTTTCAAAATTAATATTTTTAATATTCTCACTTTAAATTTAATTCAAAATTTATAAAATCATAAACATAAATTGAAATAAAAATACCACATAATTAAATATATCAATATATAATATGTATTTTATTTTATAGGATAGGTCACATCCTACAATATATGGTTTCACGTTCAATTGGTTCAACCCCAACTATTAAAAAATGTTTTCATTACATCAACTTTAAACATAACAAAGACAAAAATACCCAAATTATCACAAAAATATTCATCCATCAATATCATCCTATATTTATATTCCAATTTATTTTCACATTATAAAAAAATCATAGCCCTATAATTATAATAACACAATAAAAATTATTTTTTATTAAACCAAGAAAAGTATTATGTATCAAAAATTGCAGCATTCCATATAAAATTTACCCTTTCTAAATAATACAAAAACTAACATGGGTACATCCCTTTAAAAAAATTATACTATATTTAAAACACTCTTTATACACATCATATAACAAATTTATTCCATAAACATCCTAAAAACCTCTAATCATTAACATCAAACCCTCAAAACATTTAAAAACCCATTTCATATCATTTGAAGGTATAATAAATGAAATATATCCTAATAAACACTATAAATTTACATTAAAACAATATTCACTTACCCCCCCAAAACTACTTATTCTATAAACATCTTAACAACAATATCATGCCAAACTGATGCTTTAAATCCCTTTAAAAATTAAAAATAATAAGTTATTTAAAAAAACATTATATAGGTATAAAGAATTATTTTAATGTTTCCATAAATTCTAATAAACACCTTAATGTAAAAAAACACCATTTTAACTCAAAAGTAAAATTATACACTCTTAAACAAGTCCTATTATTAAAAAAATATACTTCCACCCATATTAGAAACTATTTTACTACCAAATGACAAAAATAATAAAGTATTATATGAAATTTCATTATCTAAATAGTCCATAAATTAATATAATTATACTCTTTCCCATCACTTATTGAAAATGAATCCCATATCTATGTATTTTTAAAGTAACATAATTCAACTACTATCCAAAATCATTTAATTTCTATCCTAACTATCCCTTAAGGTCAAAATAGTTTTTAAATAATAATAAATAATCACCTTTAAGTACTTAAACATAGTAATTATTAATGTATCATTACATTTATTGTTCCCTTAAAAATTGATAATTAAATCACTTTCTAACTAAACATGGAATTGAAACATGAAAACATCATACTTTAACATTAAGAAACTACTAAAAAATAATGAAAATATACTTTTAATATACATATTCAAAAAATACTATCATCATACCACCCAAATTCCCCTCATATAAACAATCCCAATGTCATGAATATTTCAACTTTATATCTCTATTAATCATTATTTTTTTAATAAAATATAGAAAATAACCATGGGTAATAAAAATAAATATAAAAGTTCCAAATTATCATTTTTACCCTAATCAAAATAAGGCCTTATCCATAAAAACAATATCCTTTACAAAAAAACATCATTAAATAATCACCCATTAAATCAATTAATAATCTATATATACGCATGAAAAATTTAAACCATGGAAGAAACTTTAATAGATATAAAAACTATAATTAAATTATTAAATGCTAACCCAATCGTTACCTTGAGTGTAAAATAATTTTACTTCCTTTCCCAATCAAAAATTCCATAAAACATACTTCTATATAATATTTTCACATTATCAAATAAATTAAACACATATAAATATAAATTATTATCTACAGAAAATATCATGCTTAAGATATCACAATAACTCTAAAGATCAAAATAAAATTCTTCCTTTTCATTCCAAAAAAAGGATTTTTTGAAATCAAAACCTCAAAATAATTATGTAAAAAATCAATAATCATTTTTTACATATTTCTATGTTCATATATTATTCAATAATTTTCACTAAAATCATGATGTTAATAATTTTCTCAATAAAAATCACATTACTCAAAAATAGATAATGTTCTATAAAATATTAAATTCATTCAAAACCATATTTTCTAAATTATTAGGAATGCATTCCATATTTAACAACCATAATATAAGAGATATTATTTGTTTATTAATATCAAGAATAGCTATATTAAAAAATTTATATCTAAATTAATTATCCAATTAAAAAATCTATCACAATTAATCTCATAATCAACAAAATAAATCACATCATTGCCTTAAAAAATCATTTTACCAAAAAAATTTATCCCAAATTATAGTTTTTATAATTTTCTATAATTTATTTCCTTTGAATATATCAAAATAATTTCAATAATTTCATTATCATCATTCCATTCATTTTAAATTCACTTTTGCATAACTATACTTTGTTCAGATATACACAAACTCATAAATCCATTAGAAATCCATTTATTAATGTAAATTTACATCTTTAAAAAATTCATATAAAAAACAAATTAACATTCTGAATTATCAAAATTATTTTAACCAAACCTAAAATCCTTACATGGTATAAAATAACCAAAAGTATTAAGTTTGTCAATAGCTCGCCATTTCTATAGGGCTTCTAATAAAAAAAAATTTCAAAAATTAAAACACTTTTCCAATTAAACCATGATAAAATAATTTAGAACAGACATTAATATTACCAATTTTCATTTAACATGCTGTTAAATTCAAAAAATTAACTGATAAAAACTTTTTTTAATTAACCCCAAAAAATATTGATATGTGTATTTCCTGCATATATTTTATGGTGTTGTAATGTATTAATTTATATAATTAATTAAATATTCTTTCCAATTTGTGATAGATTTGAGTTTTTTTTATGTTTTATGAAAAAAATTAATATTTGAAAAAGGAATGAGAATGTATGACATTTAAAGCTAAAAGACACTTCACACCAAGAGAGAAATGAAGTAGTGTAGTAATGGATTTTTGAAGCCAATGTGGAGTAGGAAAACTAGTGAAACATGATTACAAGATATATAATTAATCTACACATTGTGACTTTATCAAGTGAATAAGATCTCTCCAGAAAATTCATGATGAGGTTAAACACTATGAAAGTCAGTTACACATCACGAGTCTCGATTACACGTCATGAAAGGAGTCAAAGTTCCAAATCTACGAACTAGATTGATGTGAGATTCATGAAAATTCAAAAATCATGGAGGCAACATTAGATTCGGATAACAAGACATGTAAAAACATTACATGTCCTGAAGAGTTTTAGGAAAATTCTATCTTTAGCCTATAAATAAGAGGCCAAGGTTCCACTCAATGGATACATTCACTGATGTCGCCACAGGTATAGAAGACTTGTTTCCGGGATGAGTATAATATGATATTTATTTTCCTACCCCCTTGTGGCTAGAAAGATGGGTTATATCTTGTGTAAGGAAACCATAATGAAGGGGGTTGATTATATTAAGGTGTTTTATTTTTAATTGTAATTCATTTGGGTCTTTTCCTGCAACCCTATTTTCTTAAATTCTATTCCTTGCTTTTTCATTCATGACCATTTCATGATCGGTGAGGGAGTGATTATTTTAACACATTCGACTAGAGAATTATTCACACCATAACCATTGGATTAATTTTTTGATATTTTTAAAAAAAAATCTGAGTTATCATGTCAATGAATACCGAAAGGAACATTACCATTGTGAAATGGGAACTTCGGTGATTTCTTGGACTGTCTACCATGACCATTGGATTCATCCTAACCCAGTTCCGACACTATATGACTACTATTTAATTATTTTGTACCCTAATCAATCATGAACCCATATTTACAATTTTCAAGAACATTTTTTCATTTTCTATAAATCCAAATCAACCACCATCTCTTCATTCATTCATCTAGTATAGATTTCATTCATAAAATATATTTAGTTCTATTTTATCTAATTAATATTTTCTCCAACCCTATCATGGTGGGTTTTACCTCAGACTTGAAATCCCTATACTACCCTATAGTTTAGTGGTTTTTTTGTTTCTTTTTTATAAATTTCTACATTCGGTAACCCAGTGGGAATCAATGACACCCATGGGGCTATCATATATTCATTATATGATTAATGAACATATCCTTTATCAAAACCATCCCAAACTATTAATCATCATGAAATTATACCAATATAAATGTCTCTAAATATATCACATTAATAATAAGAAACTAATAAAGTATTTGATCAATAACCCAACTATTTCCCCATGACATTAATATATCAAAACATCTCATAATTTTATACCCAATCACTATAATTCCCATATATTCATGGTACCAAAAAATATACATAACCAATATTTAATTTTATGTTAAATCATTTTAACCATTTTAAATTATCATTAAACCACATTAATTATTTTAACTAAATTAGAAAATTTCAATTTTTTATAGCCATATAATAATACAGAAGTAAAAAGAAGTCAATCATTTCCTATACATGTTAAAAATTAGTAAATTAAATCTGATCACACATAATTTATCATTATATTTAACTCATTGATTTAAATGAAATAAATCATTAATAATAACATGTCTAGCAAAATAGTGATTAAATAAATAATAATTATATAATTCAAATTTTTTTCTCATATTCAATGAAAATGTATCATATTCACATAAACTCACATATATTCCATTCCTTTACACAGGGAAATGGTGTATGAACACCCCACTATAAATCCTAAATCTTGGTGAATTAAATAACGTAAAATCACTTATTTCCCATAAAATCTAATATATAATATCCCTAGTAACCTATTCTTCAACCATGGTTATGGTTTCTAGGAATACACATAGTGTTTTTATGCCTAGAACTAACATATATCCTTATTTAAACAATTTCTACCAAGCATAAAAATGACATAAAACAAACCCACATTGTCTCATGTATGCTACACCATCTCATAAAATGTTATAAATCCACTAACTAAGGAATGAATTAACCTCTATTGGATTATGACATGATAAATAAAAACAACCCCACCCAATATACATAAGTTGTAGAATAATATAAAAATATTAATATGTAAACTCCATAATAATCACTATTAATTATCAATGAAAATATGCAAATAAAAAATCTACAATTATAACCCAAATATGAATATTTTAATACAATATATCTAAAATTATTCAAAAATAATAATAAAAATAGCTCCTATAAAAGATTATATAACAATAACTAAAATATATCTATCATAGTATATCAAATTATTTCTATAATGTCCCCTTTTTCTTTCCCAAAATCAACACACATAAAATTAGTATGTACAAAATGTGTGTACTTATACAATGTATAAAATAATCTTAGTAGAAACCATTATTAACCAAAAAATCTCTTGTATTTTAACTTGTTCTTATATGAGTAATGTATTTATTTATAATTATTTTAACAATTGTTAACATCATGAATCATAATAAACCTTATACTAACTAATACACCTGGATATTTTTATAGATGGACTATATAGTAACCTTACAAAATAAATGGATTATATAGTATCCCTACTAAACACATCCCATATATAATATTTTTTCCCAATCATATGCAATGTTATAATTCTGGTCTAAACACAATCCCCAATCAATCCCAGGGATCACATAATATTGTAGCCAAAACAAAGGTTTTTTTATTCCTAGCTAAGATCATAACTCAAACAATTCAATATCTAATATATCACAATATCAAAAATTATATTATTAAATTCAAAAAAATAAAAAAATCATAAAAATAAGAATATCAATTAAATTAATCTAACAACACATTATAAAGTAAAAAATTATATTATTCTAAGCCATGTGATTTCCCTAAAGGAAAAACAAACCATTTTCAACATAAATATTTTTTACTATATTTTGAGTTTCAATTAACCCATAATCATGATCATTATCCTATAAAACTATTTGAAATAAATAAATAATAGATCATTTCAATTATTTTATTCTCTAAATTTTTAGCTGTATAATACCCCTTTATAATCAAAATTAAAATTATATTAATATAATATAATATTTATTAAAAAAATATCTTATCATCATGTCAGTTATTTCTCCCTATATTCCCAAATGTGAAAAGTATCAAGCAATTTATAATCATGGCATATTATATAAATTATATAACATAATTTATCAAAATAAAATTATTCTAAAAAACATAACCTATTAACTCAAAAAAAAATTCCTAATATATAAATATATTTTCTCAAAATATAAGTATTTATTATAACTAATTAGCTATTTTTAGTAATAAATACTTTCCAAAATCCCCATTAAAATAAAAAATTCTATTTATAAATGATTATTTAAAAAATAAAATCATAATTGTTTTCACTATATATAAATTATATTATTGAATAAAATATATCATTAAGAAGAAAATGTAGTTTCCCATCACATGTTAATAAAATATAACATCTAATTTCATTCTACATGTTTTTATTAAACAAAATAATTCACTTGAAAATAATTTAAATTATAATATATCTCAAACAATGGAACATATAAATATTGAATTATAATTTCTAACATTTCCATTATTATATCCCCAATATTATTTTTTATAGTAATGAATGAAATTTCTTTTAAAATAATATCATATAGTTTCAAATGTAATATATATTCTTTTTATATAAGAAATAAATTTTAGTAATTAATCATAAAAAAACTAATACATATGAATATATGAATTATCTAATTTATTAATCATTAAATTGAATTTATTTTTTACAAAAAAAATCACACATATTTCAGAAATCGTATATAATAATAATAAAATATATATAATCAAGCAACTTGGTAAAAAACATTAAAGATATAACATAATACATTTAAACCAATGATTAATTTAAGATCATAAAAATAATATTATATATCTCTATATATATACAAAATATAAATATTTCACCAAATAAAGAAAATAGTACTAATTATAACTGAACAAAAAATAAATTGCATCACCTTTAAAAAAAATCGGTGGCACCTTCTATGAATAAAAATGATTCTATATGATAACCCATGTCATTCATACACTTTATTTAATTATTTATTGCATAAAGATACACTTAATACAACCTAATAAGATCATGAGGCCTATTTTCTTTAGGTAATTAGGTATATAGAATAAATACATTAAATAGAAATAGAATGACATTAACTAAAAATCTATAACATGCCCTTAATTTTCATTGAACTTATAAAACATAAAGGATAACTTAGGGAAGTACCTAAGAAAGTGGGAATCTATAAAGCCTAGTAAGTGAAAAATCAAATAATAACCTAATGAAACTAATACATGTGACTCATTAGGCATATAAAGTTAACATAAGAGAGGTTAGAATCCCAAACTTGAACATCGAAGAATGATAAAATATGATATCATACAGGCATAATGGGAATGAGGCAACAACATAAAATATATCATCTTAAGAATATTTCAAGGAAAAATTCTAAAAAATCATAACAAAATGTGCTTAGGATAACCTTACATACACCATAAATGGAATATCATGAGATAAAATCATCACCCAATGCATTTAAGGGCTATATAATTCTAGGACCACCCATCACATTCATATCATATACAAGAATAAGTGTTCCACATAGATTATTCAACATAAGAACATATTTAATCATTTTTTAACACCATTATTAGTGATTTTAGGTTACATAAAAAGAATTTCCAAATTCAGGAAATATATGTACATCTAAGTGAATTCCCTTAAGTGGGAATTGGGATGGGTATTTACTATAAAAATGTTTGGTAGGGAAAATCATAGGATAATTTTTGTAGCATAATGGGTGCATAAAAATATTCATATAAGGTTTTAATGTGAGATATATGGGTATCTCATCACTTTTAAATAATAAGTAAAATACTGTAGATGTGTAAAAATATATCCAAAAATGAATCATTATAAATAAAAAGGTATAATATAAAGAATTTGCTTGAATAAAGAGAAGAATGGGAGGATCACTTACCTTGAGAGGGTGCTTATAAAATTTTAAGAGGAGCTTATTAGGAGATTTAGGGAAACTTGGGATGGATATAGAGAGATAAGGGTAGAGTAAATTCATAATCCAAGGGTTTTGAGTGAATAGGAATGGTGGGATGTGTAGACTTTTATATCGAAAGAGATGAGAATTATTTATTAAATTCTAAACATAGGTTTTGAACTCTATATAATAAATTAATCCATAACCCAAACCATGTCATGGTTTTTTACCATGTTTTATACTAAATTGGAGTTTATTTAAATATTTTATAAGTATAAGAACAGAAATACTTAAAATAATACCCTTGGTTATGTGTAAGTAAGTAATTTTTATAAATAATTGAATTTAATACCTTAAAATATAGTATATATTTTTGAGGACTCAATAAGAATTTATAAAATTAATTAAATAACTTTAAAAACACATTTTTTGAAATGTGAAATTTAATTTTTCTCATTTGTACTCTTTATATTATTTATTACAGCACTATTTTTCTTTTATGATTTCATAATACTTATTGTATAATGATATCGTATTTACGTTTCACCCAAAAAAATTACTATCTTTGAAATTTATAAAAAATAAACCATCGAATAATTTTGATGTTTTTATTTATAAAATAATATTTATTTTATCAACATAATTCTCTAAATATTTTAATTTATACTTTAAAATAAAAAAACCTCATTTATTGAAAAATACTGGTTTTTTACAACAAAAATTTTCAGGCGAGTATAAAAATTAAATTTGAATTCAAAAAATTATATTATCATTTATATTTAATAAATATTTTTTAATAATAATATTTTATTAAAATAAAATTTACTTCAAAAATTATTGAATTCATAAAAAATAATTCCTTCATAGAAACTATATATATTTCAAAAATAACATATTTATTTAATCATATCAAAATATAATTTTAAACAAAATTTATTATTTAAAAAAATTAAAGTGAAAAAAGATAAATATAATTATCATTTTATTAAAAAAATATAAAAATTCATACTATTAGGGTCTAGAAACAAAGCCCTTTATTACACCAGTGAATTCCCTAAAGGTAAGGTGTGCGATTGTGAGATTTTCTTTGGGGGATTGGTGAAAATGGTTTGTGTATTGTTCTTTATTTTCAAGAAATTATCCATAAAATGGTTTTTATCATGAATTAGTTTTTTAATTTCATCTTGGGAATGGTTAAGGGAAAATCCCAGTGATTATCTCTCCCTCAGACTGTTTGAGAAATGGGATTCATAAGGTAAGATCCTACTAGTCAAGGCCATTGGTTCCATTATCTATATAGAATAGATTTATCATAAACCTATACATTTTCTAATCACATGTTCGTTTTATAAGATCTATTCTATCAACCATTATAATTATTTACAGTATTTTAAATCCAATATTATTTAACTTATAATGATCTAAAATAACCAAATAAGTGCATTTGTTTTCAATAATTTCATTTCATAATAAGGCATTTACTCATTTAAAAATGGAATTTCATTTTTTAATTTTTTGTCAGTTACATTATTCCATTATTTAGAAATATATCACTAAAAATGTCAATCATACTCTAAAAAATATGAGGTTATTTATTTTTTATTATAGCTCTTGTTTTCAATGCCACTTCCCCAAACTTATGGTCCCACTATAGCACTTTCACAAGGTGAGTTGTCTTGTTTCATAGAAACATTTTTCTACGATAAAATATCTTCACCTAATTCTCCCCATATTAAATATAATTCTATAATATTACCACATATAGATTCATTACATGGGAGGGGTTTGGTATTTACTTCATTAAGTGGTACCCATGGAACACATCATGTACTTGAGATAGGTTAGAGAGGAGTGTTAGATGATAGGCTACAACTCTGATGTGATCAAGGACCTTGAAGGGGCCAATGTATCTTGGACTAAGTTTTCACTTCTTTCAAAACCCCATGAATTACTTCCATGGAAATATATGAAGGAAAAATTTATCTCTAACATCAAATTCTAGTTCTCATCTATGATTGTCCACATAGATTTTTTATCTACGTTGTGAATATTTCATATGATGATAAATAGTTTGAACCTTCTCTATCATATCATGGATAATATTACTTCCCATAATATTTATCCCTCTAAATTCATCCTATAATGTTAGAGTTTGAAAATTCTTCCATACATATCCTCATAAAGTTCTATTTGAATGATAGAATATAAACTTTTGTTATAAGAGAACTCGAATAGGGGAAGGTGTTGGCCCCAAAATCCTTATAAATCAATTAGACATGATATAATAATATCCTATATAGTTTTAAGGGGTCTATCATAATAAACATCATCCTGAGGGTGATAAAATTACTAAAACTCAGCTCTGTATCCAATTCTTGTTGAAGGCTTCTCTTAAACCTAAAGGTAACCCTTAAGTATTAATTAGGTACAATGAAGAGTGGAAATCCATGATATCTTGCCGCATCAATTATGTATATCTTGGAAATTTGGTCAAGATTAAAATCTTCCTTGAATTCATTGAAATGCATTGAATTTTTAAGGTGATAAACTACCACATATTTGGTTTTATTTCTATTAGGGTTATTGGGGAGTCCAATTATCATAAACCAATCTGGAGTTCCATCCAAACCAAAACCCAACCTGCCTTATGACATATCCTAAAGTGAGTTCTTGATCCCCATGGGATGGAAACTAGTTCGTGGGTATCAATGAATTTATTTGGGAATAATTTCACCAATTTTCATAAGCATATTTAGCCAACTAAAATAAAAAAGACATAACTTATAACAAAAACCAAACATGGTATACCAATTTTTCAGATTTAACATTAAAAAAACCAATATACAATAATGGAAATTAAAATGAAAAAATAACCCAAAGTTATTCATATGACAAGAGGGATTTCACCCTCAATCCACGACCACCAAAACCTCTACAAGGGGAACACTAGCAACCCAAACCACTGAAATATCCATGGATCATCTTGCATTTACCTGAGTCATACAAACAATATCTACATACATACAAAGGTGTATGTAGGGTGTGAGTCAAATCCTATTAGTATTCCACCCAAAAATAATTATTCTAAGATATAACAATAGTAGAAAAATTAACATGAAAATTTATAAAAAAACCTTTGAAACATTCTCAAGAATTTTATTTAAAGAAAAAAAATTCAAGGGAACACTTTGAAAGAAAATTATTTCTTCAAATAAATTTTTTATTCGTGACACTTTTAAAGGTAAAATTTAAAAATAAAACATTTATTAAGATAAAATTTATTTAAAATGAAATGCACTCAAGGTCCACCATATTCTAACAGATAGAACCACATTACATAAGTCTCAATAGAGAACCATGGGTAAATCCCTAGGGTAACCTTTCTCAAGTGAGATAGTAGAACCTTTTACCTTAGTGAAAGGTGGTATAATAAACAAAACCATTAGATTTATCATGTATGAGCCACTATAATGGGAAACCCCATTGGACTAGTGGTCTCCAATAATAATACATGTTTAGTTAGTGTTTGAATCGTCAATCCAACTAAGTGAAACTAGGAAAAGACACTTATGTATCACTAGTGTACTAGAGCTAGTCATCTCACCTAGATACCAATGGTTATCTTTGTTCCCAAATTCTAATTTCACATGCCACACATATCAATACTTTCATAACATAAGCCAAGCATTATAAACATATCGGGAATCACCACTTTCACAACAACACAGGGAAACCATCATTTTCTATAAGTAAAATCATCTTTCATTTCACACACAACAAATCCATTTTAAAACCCCATTTTCATACCACTTGAACATTTCATGAAACCCCTTTGAAGTTGTTACAAGAAAGTCACATAATAAATTTGACAATTTTCATGGACTGAGACCTTTTAAAATCCCCACACAAATCAATTTCCCTTTAAAACATACCTCCCTTCATTTATTCAATACACAATTCATGTAAAAATTACACTACAAGGAAGACAACATGAAACAAAACCTAATTTAATTTAGAAAAATAATTTTCACATTTAAATCCCACTGAAATCACATTTATCACCTTCCACACAAGGTATAAAACCTCTTTCAAGAAACTATACAAAGAAACATACACAAAACATAACCATTTTTACTTTAGAAAATGCACTATCATCCTATAATAATTCCAAAACACTACCAAATACATTTCAAACCCCAAAATAAATCCATAGAAAACACTTATTAAGAAAATAATGAATATTAAAAGCATCTAAAAATTTCACGGCATGGAACCACCTACCTCAAGCATATAAACTTCCATAAATTGGTGAAAAACCACAATCTTATCACCAAACGACCCAAGTAAGAAAATATTGAACACTAAACATCAATATTGAACCCTAAAGAATACTATTCAACCTTAGAAATACCACCTAACCCATTAAATATATGAAACCCCAAGAAAGAATAGAAGAAACACTAGAAAAGAAGGAAGAAACAAGAGAGAAACCACTTACTTGGAGATTATTTTAAGAAACCACATCAATTACACTAAAGGAAGGGAGACCAAGGGATTAAATAGGGGGAGATGGAGGTTAATAGGGATAAGAATCATGAATGGGGTGATCAATGGGTGATTTAGAGATAAATATCAAGAGGAAAAATGGGAATTTCCAAATTTTTAATGACTTGGACATCATGCAAGGTTTTCCCACACAGTTTTCAAAACTATTTGGAAACCATGTGCCCATTACTAACTAAGAGGAACATGCCACATGATTTATAAACGACATGCTAACCATGTGGTTATACACTACTGAAAAATTTCACCAAGATGCACGATTTCCTATAGAAGGGCACATAGTTTGACAAACCATGAACCAACTGTTCCCATCATGCTATCAATCCAAATTTTCCATTTCCTATAAAAATATAAGGAAACCCCAATGGGAAAATATATTCAAAAAATAAATCTAAAATTACCTAAAAATTTTAGACCCATCACACCTAGTTCCCAAAAGAAAAACCGAGACCAAAAAATGAACCAGATCCAAGAATGAAATCAAAACTAGGTGTGGAAATTCTCCCCACTGTAAGGTTTTCTACCCCAAAAATCCATAATAAGGCTCGATCTAAAAAAACAATACTCCTCCACAACTCAAAGAGATTTCTGAATAAACATTAAACTAGAAGAAAGCAAGAATACCACAAATGGAAATAAAGATTCATAAGATTCAACTTGGGTGGATAGAATTGAATACCCACTATATGCCCACTTCCCCTAGAAATCCATGACAACTCCAGTTCATTGATAAAAAAAATTAATCTTAAAAATTGTATAATTCAACCTCTTAATCCAGGAGAATATAGAAATTACTAACCAAAACCTATAACATTTACCCAAAATGAGAAAATTAACTCAAACCATTTCTTGATAAATACTTACATCACCTTTCTTCAACAAAAAATTTGGTGCACTCTAACCCCAATGTTTATCATGTGAGTAACTTGGAATTAGATAGCTCTTAACACAGCTAATCACTACCAACCCAACAATAGAAACCAAACCAGATTATCAACATGGTGAGGTCTGAATGAACTCCTCTCTATTTAAAATAATCTACCATCAACTTACTCCAAAAGAAATTTTAGCGAGACCCATAGTGGGTCTCCCCACTATAAGAACCAACCAATGCACACTATCATGGGAACCCAACTTGGTCCAACTTAATAAATTTTGGCATAGAACAAATTCCCACCATAAGGGACCCAAAAAAAGAAACTAAAAATAAAATGGAAAACACTATGAAATTTACCATACCCATGGGAAATGACCATATTCAAATGAGAATAAACAAAAACCAAAACTGATTTGTAAGGCTGACCACCCCAGGATAACCAAAAATATATTCATATCCCTAAAAAGTACCACTACTGGGGTTAAAGAAAATGATAAAAACTTTCCTTCTTATAACTAATGAGGAACTATTCCACCCATATGGGTCGTAATGAAGAATGAGTCCTTCATGCCACTTCCCAAAAAATAGGACCTTTCCAAAACAAAGAAGTTACAATAGAGAATCTTTCACTATCCCCCTCCAATACTAGAGACTAAGTTGAGCCAAGGTCCTTCATACCCCACATGATTCCTGACTATGCTCCAGCTTCACTTTGAAGCTATGGATAGAGCCCTAATATTTGAAGCATCTACTAACTCACAATCAAGAGCTGAAAATCCCTGATCAGAACTCTTTATTTTGGTTTCAAGAGAAACCACACAACATTCTAGGATAAACTGAAACAACACAATAAACAATGGAATTACATTTACTTAAAATAGAACTTTCACCAATATTGGGACTTTGAAGATACACACACATTATATATTTTTTATATTGAATGATAAAAAATGGAAACAAGAACACACATAAGACACCTACATTTAAAAAGAAGAAATTTGGAATTATTAGGAGAAAAAATTCTTGAGTTAAAATAGTGGTTCTAAAAAGAGTCACAATCCAACTCTCATATTTTGGGCAAAAAATGTAACACCATAGAACACCACCGGGCATGAAAATTTCAATCAAGGAATCATTATAGAGAAATGGACTTTAAACTAAGCCCTAAAAAATGCACTATTTCTACAAAAAACATAATGTCTTATTATGAATTTTTTTCCAAACAGATGGTAGAATATGAGCCCTCTTTTAAATGGAACTGGTGAAATCTAAAAACCTTTTAACACTGTGGTCAGCACCAACAGCTTCAGGCCACTTCTCATTTTACTTACTATAATTATCTTAATTTCTTCGATATAGGACTTTCAAACATGGTGGTAAAAAAACGTACCCTTAACAACTTAGAAAACTCAAGTAAACTCAAGTGTCTTTCAGTTTATCACATCCAATCTTCTACTTTGAAAGTATTCTCATGATTATAAATATAGTAGGATTCCACACCCAAAACTAAAGAAGAAGTTCTATGGTTTGATCAACTAGAGGGTTTATCGAAGGTGAGCCACATGTGTCCACATTTTGAATATCCATAAAATCTTGTGGGGGAATACAATATATAATCAAAAGACCATGAACCCAATCAAACTGATCCATCGAACAAAACTTACAACATACAAACACCGAGAATACAAAGGTAACCAACTCAAAAATCTTCCCAAAAACATTTTTTAATATGGAATACTATATATTATATGAAAACCATCTCATAGAAAAGAAATAAAACATGAAGAAACATTTAAAAAAGAAGATTTTTCAATCTCAAAACAACTCAAAAGAAAAATTCTCAAATAACAAAGATACACACCATATAACCACTAGTTTTCAAAACATCACACCTTCTCTTAAAATCAATTTTGAAAAGAAATCAATATTTGTGTGTGTACACTCACAAATGGAATTCCATAGAGCCCTACACATTCACATCCTCATTCCAAATTGGGCACCCATCTACTCATACCATTAACCATCCACATTTCCATACATACCCATTCATGTTGTCACTCATGGAAATACCAAAGGTCAAAACAAAAATTTTTAAATTTATAAAGAAAAATATTCAACCGACACTTCAAATTATTTCATCTTTTCAAAAAACAAAATATTGTGGATTATATTTGAAATTCCATTCCACATTATTCAAAAAAAAATTGGCATCTCAAAAAACCATACGTAAAATAGATTTTCTAAAACCCACCTTCAAATAGTTAATGTTTTCAAACAATCAATTTTGATAAAGCACAAGTTTTAATCATGAAAATCCAATTCTCATTGAACTCATCCCTATATATTCAAAAATAATTTTATAAAAATCCACATTCCTAAATATTCCTTAAATATGACTCTAAAAATTCATTTTTTATATTCTAGAAACTGAACCTTTTCCACTTTAAAATCAAATTTTCACAATTTCCAAAATTGCAGTTTACAAAACAATTTTCAGAACCCAAGAAGATGAAAATCAATTCTTAATAGGAAACTAGTGTTGATGGGAGACTCGACCATATAGTTGGAGGATATATTAAAATCACACTACCTTCCTGGAAAGTATTTTAGGACCATGTCCCCAGATCGACCTGGATTTCCAGGTCCTACGAGCTCACTGAGGCCATTATCCTAACTCTCTTTTTATTTCAAAACACAAAATAAACTACAATAACCCAAGGAAGTGAAATAAATATAACTTCCCATGAAACTTGAGTCCAACCATAAGGTGTGCTAGAAAATAACCCTACCATAACCATAATATTATGCCTCAATAATCCTATATCTAGTCTATCTAAACTCTTCCCCAAATAACATGACCTAAAAAGAGCATAACCTGCTCTAATACATTTTTTTTATGAACGAAGATGTTTTTTCATCCGACCCAAAACTCGACCCAGTCCATGGCACAACCGGAAGGGAATTACTGATCTCCACGAGATGGAAAATAGTGCCTAGGTATCAATTAAATGCTTTGGTAATGATTTCACTGATTCAAATACACATAATTAACCAATAAAAATAAACAAGACATAACTGAATAACCAAAACCAAACATGGTACGTCAATTTTTTAGATTTAACATTTAACCAAAACCCAATATACAACAATAGAAAGTAAAATAAAAAAAATAACCTAAATACCTCCATATTATGAGAGGGATGTTTCCCTTAATCCACCACCAACAAAACCTATACAATGGGAACACTAGCAACATGAACCACCGACATCTCTATGACTCATATTTCCTTTACCAGAATCATAAAAAAAAAGTCTATATAAACCCAAAGTTGTATATAGGGTGTGAGACAAAGCCCTGTAGGTTTCTATACAAAAAATAAGGATTCCATGCTATAACATTAGTAGACAAATTAATAGGTACATTTATACAAAAACCATTAAAACATTCTCAAGAAAATATTTTATAGAAATACCATTTTCAAGGGAACACTTTCAAAGAAAATGATTTCTTCAAAGAAATATTTTCATCATTACCCTTATAGAGATAACATTTAAAAAGATAATATTTATTAAGATAAACTTTTTTTTAAAATGAAATGCACTTAAGGTCAACCATATACCAATGGATGGAACCACATTACATAAGTCTCAAGAGAGAACCATGGGTAAATCCCTAGGGTAATTTAGCTTGAGTGAGACACTAGAACCTCATACCTAGGTGAAAGGCGGTATATTAACCACAACCATTGGCTTTCTCATGCATGAGGGACTAGGAGGGGACACCCCAATGTCCCAGTAGTCTCCAATTATAATACATGTTTAGTTAGTGTTGTAATCATCAATCTAACAAAGTGAAACCAGGACTAGCAACTTCTGTATCACTAACATACTAGATCTAGTCAACCCTACTAGATACTCAATATCCCCTTTGTGCTCAAATTTTCATTTCACATGGAAAAAATATAAAAACTTTCACAAAATAATCCAAGCATTATAAACATATCAAGAATCATTAATTTCATAATAACACAAGGAAAACACCATTTCCCATAATGAATACCACATTTCATTTCACACACACACAAAAATTGAAAACAAATTTTCACACCACTTGTAAATTTCATTACACCCCTTTGAATTCATCACAATAAAGTCACATAATCAATTTAACCATTTTCAAGGGCCAAGACCTTTTCAAATCAATGAAAAAAACTAAATACCCTTTAAAACATGCTTCCATTCATTTATGAAATCCTAAATTCATATCAAAAGTACACTGTAAGGAAGATAAAATACAAAAAAAATATCATTTCATTTAGAAAACTCATTTACAAATTTAAATCCCTTTGAAATCCCATTTTACATGATCCACACAAGGCATAAAATCCCATTAAAGAAACTCTAGAAGGAAACATACAAAAAACATAACCATTTTTCCTTTAGAAAAACCACTATCATACTATAATCATTCCAAAACACTTCCAAAATACATTTCTCACCCCACAATAAATCTATAGAACACATTTATTGAGATAATAAATCATATCAAAATCATCTAAAAATTTTAGGGCACGGAACCACCAACCTCAAATGTAGAAACATCTAGAAATTTGTGTGAAACAACAATATCACAACCACAAGACCCTATGAAGGAAATAATGAACACTAAATGTCAATATTGAACCCTAAAGAACAATATTAAACCCTAAAAAGACCTCCTTACCCACTGGATATATGAAACCCCACGAAAGAGGAGGAGATGCCCTAGAATAGTGGGAATAACTGAGAGAGAAACCACTTACTTGGAGATTATTTTAAGAAACCACATAAAATACACAAAAGGAAAAGATACCAAGGGAGACATGAGGGAGAGAGGGAGTTTCATAGGGATAAGACACTCAAATGGGGTTATCAAGGGGGATTTAGGGCTAAATCCTGAGAGGGAAAAGGGGAATTTCCAAATTTTTATTGACCTAAATAGAACACATGGTTTGCCTTGAGGATTTTCCAAACCATGTGGAAATCGTGCACCCCTTACTGACTAAAAGGATCACATAAAATGGTTATCCTGCGTGGTTTGAAAACTATGCAATAAACATGCAGTTATACACTACCTAAAAATGTCACCAGGCAACATAGTTTCCTGGAGAAGGGCATGCAGTTTGACAAACCATGTTCCAACTATGCGCCTCATTCTTTCAACCCAAAATTTTCATTTTTATCCAAAAAAACAAGGAAAACACAATGTAAAAATATAGACAAAAAATAAATCGAAAGTTACTTAAAAAATTTAGACCCATCATACTTGGTTCCTGAATGAAAAACTGAGATCCACAAATAAACCAAATCCAAGAACAAAATAAAACCAATGTGTAAAACCCATGATGAAATATAAGGTTATGTATTAACATTTACATAATCTTATGGGAGCTTTTTAATAACCTTAAAATTTTTTCATTCTACCTTGACTTGTTTTCATACCAAGTATCAACATAAAAATTCTGCAATCTCCCTCTCCATGTTACCCCACACAAAGTTTTTCTTCAAATATCCATACATCTTAGTTCTTCCCAGATGAATAGATAAGAATAATATATGAAAATCGTCCAGAAGATCCATATTTAGTTTTGGTTTTGATGGTACATGCATCTATTTTCTAAACATTATAACACCATCTTGATTAAATTTGAACTCCAATATATTTTCTAGCTTTTTCTATAGCACCTCATTATCCTTCTAATCCTCCTTGATTCTCTCAGGAATATATGGTTGAGCAGTTATTTGAGAAAGGTAGGATGAAGATACTTTTATTATTCCCATGTACATCCTCTATATTTATAAGAAGAATGGATCCCATACAATTCTAAATATGGATTGGGTTACAGAATCCTTTCTACACAGATCATCTACCACTTTTTTTGCCTTCTGAGGATTGTAATAGACTTAACAATGAAAATCATTGATCATATCTAAACACCTTCATTGGAATATATCGATCTCATTTTATCTGAGTATATACTTGAGTATTTTATGATATGTATATAATTTTCACTTCTCCCTATAGAGATAATGTTACCAAATCAATAATGTAAAGATCACAATAACCAGTTCTAGATCTTTGTTGGGGAGTTCTGGTCATTGATCTCAAAATGGTGGGAGTCATAGGATATCATTTTTTCATATTTCATGAGTTTAAAACCTTATAAGTTTTTTGATGCATCAATTTATATCACAATTCCTTATCCACTGGTGGGTAATAAGAGAATAGGTTTAGTGAATAACCTCTTATTCAGCTCTTTAATTCATTTTTCACATTTATAACTACATAAAAACATCACCCCTTTCTAGATAGTTTGGCCAGTGGGATTCACAATCATGAGAAGTTTACCAAAAAAAATTATAGTACCTTAATAATCCAAGTAAATTATATATTTCCATTATATATTTTGGTCTAAGACGTCTTTTAGATGCCTATGTATTTAAAGGATCCACATATATGCCTTTACTAGGGTTAAAATTCAACATAAATGTTACATTCTCTATACAAAACATGAATTTTATTTACTTTATATATATATTTTCTTTCCAAAAGGTATTTATTAAAACATTGAAATTCCCCTCATGCTTCTCATTTATTTTTGAGTATATAATAATATCATCTATAAAGACTAACACATTTTTTTGAGGTAATCCCTAAAGACTTAATTCATTAATTCTATAAAGATTATTAGTGAATTAGTGAATCCAAATGGAATCCCTATAAACCTATAGTGCTCGTACCATATATAAAAAGAATCCTTGTGGATATACTTCTTCTTTAACATTACTTGATAATATCCTGACTGAAGATCTACCATGGAGATGTACTAGGATCCATGTAACTAATAAAACAATTCATCAATCCATGGAAGAGTATACATTTTCTTTATCATTATTTTGTTGAGTTATTGATAATAAATGTAGAGGAACATTGACCCATCCTTATTCTTGAGGAAGAGGACTAATGAACCCCATGGTAGAGTACATGGGTGTATAAACACTTACCCATATTCTCTTGTACTTTCTTCTCCAGCTCTTTATGTTCAACAATGGACATTCTATATTAAGTCTTAGATATTTTCAATGCTTTGGGTATAAGTTAGACTAAGAACTCAACCTCTCCATTTGGAGGAAGACCATAAAATTCTTTGGGAAACACATAAGAAAATTCCCTTACAATGGGAATGTCATCAAGGATGATATTTTCCTGAGTCTAAATCATTTATTCTAGATATTATTTCTCACTATGCAATAATATATATTCTTTAGATAATGATACCAAAGGTGATTCATCCTCCTCATTGAACTTGTATATAATCAAAGAGAAATTTTCGATATGGATGCTTATTTTATTATCTCATAAATTTATGTATTCTCTATAAAAGGAAAGCCAATCCATGCCCATAATAGCATTGAATTCTGATAAAGGTAGTATCACATGTTTTTTTAAGAAATTAAGTACACATATTTTGATAGTATAGGAGTTATATACATGGGATAAAATAATTTCCCCATTTACCATTTTTAATGATAACTATAATTCCATGTTTTTAAATGGTGTTTGAATAGTTATAGTAATTTTTCATGATATGATGGAATTCATAAAACCATAGTCACATAGTAAATTTGATGTTCATGATGGATGATAAGACAATATTTCACTATTTTATTCTATTTCAAATCATTTACATCATCTAAAATATACTTAGGGTTGGGGATTTTAGAAATATTAATCGCATAAAAGGAAAAATATGAATATTTAAGGAGTAAATCATAAATAACATATATTCCATAACTTATTGATTTCTAGGTTTCAATATAAGTTATCCATGATCTATTTACTAACATAAAATATAATGTGCATTTTTGTTCCTATAATAATGGTTCATAAGGGGCTTGTGAATTTACCAAACCATATCCTTCAAGAGTAGTAAAATATATGTGTATCAAGGCTTCCTTTCTATAGACTATTTGATGATTAATCCAAGCCTAATGTTCCCTTTTCAAGTTTATTATCCTTAAGTACAACTTTGTTAGAGCCACATCCACTTGTAGTATCCAAACAAGGGTGTATTTTATTTGAAAGAACTTACTATATACATTAGAAAAATTTAGGGATGTTTTCATATGTTTATCATTTTCTTTATATCTTTCACAAGGGTTCTCTAATCCCAGTCCACAAAAATACATAGACTTTTATATGATACTAACTATGACAACCCATATCTTTCATGGACATTATTTCATGATTTATTACATAAAGATAAAACTAATACACCCCAAGAATATTGTGAGGCCAAGTTTACTTGGGTAATTAGGTATATAAAATAACAACATTAAATAGAAAATTCAAATACATAATTTAAAACTCAACAAAATCACCTTATATTTCCTTGATCTTCTAAAATTGCATGGGATAACCAAGGGATGTACATAAGAAAGGGCTGAGCTATAAATCTCAATAAGAGAATAATCAAATAATAACTTAATAAAAGTAATACATGTTTGTAAATAGGAATATTAGGGTAACATAAGAGGGGTGATAATCATAAACTTGAACATCGAAGCATGATAAAATTTTACAACATAAATGAAACATGGGAATATAGAAATAATATAAAACATGATATCATAAGCCGAAGTCATAGATAACCACCAAGAAATCATAACTTATTCTGAATAGGATAACCTCTCATACAGCATATATATCATCTCATGAGATAAAAAATATACCCAATGCATCATAGGGCTATATAATTCTGGGCCAACGCATCATATTCATATCATATACATGCATAAGTGTTCCACGTAAATCATAAAACATAAGTAAATATTTCATCAATTTTAATCCCATGAATAATGAGCATGGGTTATATACATGGAATTAACTAATAAGTGAAGGATATTTACTTCTAGGTGAATATCCTTGAGTGGAAATGGGGATGGGTATTCACTATACAAATTTTTGGCATAGAAAAATCCCAGGATAATTTTAGCAGCATAATGGGGGTATATAAAGATTCATTGAAAGGTTTAATAAAAGTAAAAGGGTTCTCTCATAACTTTTAAAAAATAAGTACTGTAAGATTTATTTTTAAAATTCTACCCCAACATGACAAATTATAAACTAAAAGGCATAATATATAGAATTATATTCAATAAATATGAGAAGGAGAGGATCCCTTACCATGAGAGGGTGATTCTAAAATCATGGATCTATTTAAGAGCGCGGGAGAACTTTGAGAGGGATCTATAGAGGAATTTATAGAGTAAATTAATGTTTCAATGTTTTTAGTGAAGTTAAATGACATATTGGGTGGGTTTTTATTGAAAAATAGAGGAGGATTCTTTATTAATTCCTAAACATGGTTTTTGACTCTATATGATAAATTAATCCAAACCATAAACCAACCCATGGGTTTTTCCCATTTATACTAACAAAGTGGACTGGAAATTTTTTATATGTATAAGAACCTAAATATTTAAAATAATACCATTTTTGATGTGAAGTTGAGACATATTTATAAATAATTGATTTTAAAACCATATTTTATAATATAGGTTTAGGAGGACTGATTAATGGTTTATAAAATTAATCAAGTGACTTCAATAAACAATTATAAATTGGAAACATAATTCTGGTGATGGATACTCTTTACATTATTTAATCCACCACTTTTATGATTTTATGATGTCATAATACATATTGTATAATTATACCGTATTTATTTTTTACCCCAAAATTCTAATATCTTATAAATATATGAAAAATTCACCATTTGATAATTTCAATGTAATAATTTCAATGTAATAATTTCAAAAATAATATTGATTTTGCCAAAATATATCTATAAATATGAAAATTTAAACTATTAACTCAAAAATCCCCAATTATTGAAATATATTATATTTTTAATAATAATTATTTTCAAGCCCTTATAACAATTACATTTGACTTCATAAAATTATATTATCATTTATATTTAAAAAATATTATTTAATAAAAATATTTTATTCAATATAATATATTTAAAAAATTATTTAATTCATCAAAAAATTGTGTCTTGGTTGAAACTATATATTTTTCAAAAATTCAATTTGTTTTTCATCTTATCAAAAACTATTTTTATCCAACAATATTATTTAACCATCATATAGTGATGAAACATAAATATAATCATTAATTTATTAAAAATAAATATATAAAAATACATACTATTATTGTCTTGATATATATTTTTTTATTACATCAGTGAATACACTAAGAGTAAGGTGTGCGATGGAAAGATTTTCTTAGGGTGTTTTGGAAAAAATGGTTTGGGTTGTGATCTTGATGAGATTTAAATTCTTTAGTAAATGGTTTCACTCATGATTTAGTTTTTGATTATCGGATTGTTCTTGGTCAATGTTAAATCCTAGTGATGATTTCTCCATTAGAGGATTTGATAAATGTGCTTCATAGGGTATGATTCTGTTGGTCAAGGCCATCATTTCCTTTATCTGTGTCAAATGGGTTTCTAATAACTGTATATATATTCTAATAATATGATCACTATATAACATCTATACTAATAATTTTTATTATTCTTAAGGGTATTTTAAATCTTACAAGATATAACTTATAATGGTCCAAAATAACCATAGTAGTGCATGTGTTTTATATAATTACATTTATTAAAAATGAATTTTCTAATTTAATAATGGAATCTCAATTATAAATGTTTTTTATTACATTAGGACACTATAGAAATTTTATAAACTGAAACAATACCTGAGAATTTTTCTTAGGAATAAGGTGAAGATTTTATTTTTGTGTGGGGGTATTAGGGGTGGCAACTTTCCTTCAGAACACTATGAAGAATAAAAAAACATTAGAAGGGTCCCTGTGAGGTCGATTCTCTTCACATAGGCCTTGGAAAACATTCCAATTTTCACATTATTTTTTAATTTCATTTTCATGCCACATATTTATTAGACTAGAATATTGTAATAATTACCAAAATAGATATTGGAAGATAAATTCAATGTAATATTTCAAATTCTATTATAAATTTTTAATCATTTTTTAAAGCACACACACACACAACACCCCACCTGCCTCCCCTCCCACATATGCTAGGAAATATGATCCATGATATTTTTTGGTTGAATGGAGTATGTTTTTGGCATGATATATTTAAACATCATTGTTAATAATGGAATTATTTTATCAATCCAATTTTGAAAAAAGTACTAATTAAAAACTAAGATGAATTTAATGGCCCACAAACCATATATTTAATAGTTTGTGATAATGGGTTGATGGAAAAGAGAATATTTAGATTATAAAAATAATTGTCTATCAAGTTTTTGGGTTCCCCTTGGAGGGAAGTTATGAGTTGAATCACTTTAGACCTAGTGATCATATTTTTTTGTTATTTTATTATAATCATTCTATACTATTAATTGATTATTATTAATTATCTAATCAATAATAAGAACATAAAACTTTACACACACACAAATATACTAAAAAAAATTCTATATATAAAAATCAATTATGTTTCAACAAAATATATCTGTATCAATAATATACTAAAATAATAATTATAAATTAGAGAATGAATAAAAAAATTATTCAAAAACAAAATACAATATTAAAAATTCATTTAAATATATTATAAAAAAGTCTAGCATCTCATTCCATTACATGAGGTATTTCAATTACCTTTATATTGATTTATAAATCAACACATTTTTTAATTGATTTCATATATTTTAACATTTAACCATATGATTTAATATTGATATATCTTATCCTATGATATCTTTAAAGAGTCTAAGGTTTAAAAAACCATGAGGGGGTGAATCGGGGAAGTCAATTTCACTCATTATCTCTCACTCTTGGGGACCTTTAATCTATATCTAAAGGAACTGATATTTTTTATATAGACTACACATGCATGGAAACAAAATTGAAAATAAAATATATGTAATTATATATTATATTTAGTGCACCCAATGTGATTTGTTTCTAAATCATACACACTATAATATATTTTATTTTAAATAAAAACAATTCAATGTTAGGATTTAAATATTTTTAATATTTTTTACTAACATGATTTAGGATACTCTTTTTTCATTAATCTCTACTAATTGATTTGTGAAATGGAATAATTAAAAAGGTGTGTAGTCCATATGATGATAATAATACTTTATAAAAACAAAAAATAAGTAATGGTGAATCTCTTTAATTCTAAATCAAAATTAATAAATTTTTCATCCAACATAGCCCACAGATCATTATAACAGTATACATAGTGAATGATTTTAATGACTCTCAAATTCCTAGAACATTAAATAATGTTCTCTTTAAATTTTTTATGGATTGTGATAAAATATTTCATTCATCACCATTTATAACTGTTGAAACCAAGAATTTGTTTCCACTCAAATTGCTTCAAAATATATAACATGATTAGGACTCAGGCAAAAAAAATCGAGTTTGATAGACAATTATATCCATGATCAAAGAATTAGAAAATGGGATTTCCATGTACAACATGAATTATTACACACTGAGGTACAAATATCCCTAAAAATGTTACTCAATTTGGTAATGTGGTGGTGTGAAAAAACCTTTGAGAGTTGGTCAAGGACATCTTGCATTGCTGAAAAGGGTGTTAAATCCTTAAAACCCATTTTTGAAGGTCATATGTGCATGTTTTGGCCTCAAAAAACATCCCTTTAGTGTATAAACACCATATTTAGGTATAACGACCTGGCCTTAAAACATTACTTAATCTTGAATTAAATTGAATAATTCACATTGAGGATCTTTTTAGGTTTAGATTTTTAGAGAATTAGGACATAACTATTACATCTCAAAGATTACAAAGTAGACACATCTACTCAGTTTCCATTTTTTTCACAAAATAAAAACTCTTGAACAAAAGAGTCATGTCTAGTTCTTGTTTTAGACAGCATGACATTTCCTTGATCCCATCCATGACCCTATTCCACTTTATGTCCTGTGAAAAACATTTCAAAAAAACTTGGGATGAGCATAAAAAGCTCAGTAAGTGTTATAACAATACAGAAAGAAAACACTTTTTCATGTATACATAAGAATCAATGAAATATAACTTTACTCATAAAACATAATCAATTTAACATACCTCATGAAATCATAAGATTTATGCATAACTCAATAGAAATCATAAGACATAAAGGTAACTTGAGGCATTCATAACATTCTTACATAGGGAGTAACCCTCATGGTTATGTTTGGAATACCCATCATAGTATATTACCTAAATCTCTTTGGATAAACATTAACTTTTAACCCCTTCGTGTTACCCAATGCATTGGAGAGCTATATCGGGCTCACCTGCCCTTAGTTTATCACGGAACCACCCATCTTCATAAACAATGCCCAAGAACCATAACAAAATCATAACACATAACTTAATCATAAAGGTAAGATTACATTCCCACATTTCATTAACAATATAACATTTTAAGATATTGAAATAATGAATCCATTCTAAAAACCATTTTCAAAACCATTTAAAACATATAATAAATAGATTTTTGAATCAAAGTTTTCCATACCATTTTGAAGCTTTTAACATTTTAAAACCTTAATATCCATATAAATAAATCCTTAAAACCATTTTGAAAACATGGATATTAATGATAAATATTTATAAGAATAAATCATTAAAACATTTAAAATGATATTTTAGTTAAAGGGTTTTTAACAAAATGAGAGACACTTGAATACAATAATTGAGTAAAACAATTTAATCAGAACTTTATAATATCATGAGAATAAAGGGATTCATGATATATTATTCCAAAGGATATTATATACACCATATAAGAGTGAATTGGTTCATAACAACAATGAAGTCTCAATAGAATTGTAAAATGAGATGAAATCCCTTATAAAGAAGGTATCCTTAAATTAAGGATAAATCAATCACATAATTATGTGTGACAAATATAAATACCCCCAATATAAGTGGATATTAATTGTAAAACAACCAGAGTTCATTCACAAATATTCATAGGATGAAATATTCAATAACTACAAGTTGAACCCAAAGAAATCGAAATTGGGTTAAGAAGTTCCCTTGGTAAAATTCGACAGCCTAACGACGTCACTTTTAAAATTCATAAAATTAGTTTATGAGAGAGAAAATGGTATCTCATAACTTGGACATAAAATTTAATTCAATAAGGATATATAATAACATATCCCAACATAAAAAGATGTAAATTAAAAGACATAACAAAATAAGTCTTTTTAAAAGAGAAGTGTGAAAGGTTCCCTTACCGATTTGGGAAACTTTCGAAATGTACAACCCATGAAAGAAGGGCCATAAAATGAAGATGTAACTACCCATAAATGAGATTATATTATACAAATATTAAAACAATGGGAATTACGTACACCACACAAAAGGTAATAGTGGCCAATGTAGCATGAATCTCACGGGAATAAAAAGTGAGATGAAAATCCCCTTATGAAAATTCAGCAGCCTAACGACACCACATAAAACTTCCAAAAATGGATTCATGAGATCAAATAGGGTATCTAATAATATTAACATAAAATTTACATAAATATTAATATAAAATAACATCCCCCAACCTAAGAAAGAGGAGCTTAATGTAAGTTACATAAAAAGGGAGTACTTAAAAAGAAAGAGAGAGGTAGGATCCCTTACCTCAAGTCCGACTTGTCTTGTTCGTGTCTTTATATTCATGAATAATAAACTTTTGTCAATTTATAATTTCTTAAGGAACTCCATTAAATATTATTATTCAGTTCATATCACATATTATAATGTTATAATAATTGGTTAATAATGTGAGTTCATATCAGACATTTTTGTCGATGTTTGGTACATGAGTCAAAAATGAACTTGTTTGAAAATTATTGTCCATGTAGTTATAAGTAAATCATCTCCAGAATAGTATTAATGATTTAAATATCATATATATCCAGTAAATATTCATTTTATACTATTCCATAACATTTGGAGATAAAAATAAATGAAATTCACCATTCATAGAGACGGTAGGTCGTACGTACGCATGAACGCTACTTTCATTTCTTTGTCATATTAACGGAATTAAAAAAAATGATAGATATATATATTATAATTCCAGTATTATATATATGTTATATAGGTCACATATTTTCATTAATCTCATTCTTTATATATTCCATGTATTGCATGAACGATTCACATCACTTGAGGGGGCGGTAGTCCACACTTACTGGTACGAAATTATAGCATTTGCACAACATTAAAAGCATAAAGGTATGTTTTAAATATAAAATACAGAAGAATATATAGTACATAAATATAATATATATCATATAAAACTAGTTCCATCATAATGGCCACCGTGAGAGGTCGTAGGAGAATATAGAACAATCATCGTTTCGTGAGGCAGTAATTCTCCATCGACAGAAACAATATGTTCTTTAACCATTAGGCGGAGGGGTGTGTAAGTGTAGGTCAAATATTTCACATAAAAATATCCTAGTTTATTAAAGATACTGATTTTGTTACAAAACAAAGGAATAAAAATATTTTAGGGGGTTGGAGAAGCAAAATAATACAAAAGAACATTTGGGAATACTTTACCTTTAAATCAGGTAACTCCCCTTGGTTTGAACCAAAAGGGTTTCTTGAATAGTTTTCTTCCTAAGGGAAGGATTCAATGATGAAGATATGGATGTGGAGAGATGAAATGGGTAGGGTTTGGCCGATCCAAAGTCTAGAGAGGTGTAGGTAAGGAGGTAGAGGAGGGGGCCTTTTATAAGAGGGAGGAGGGGCACTCTTGGAATGTCTTGAAAAGTTACTTTATTATAAAATTATTTTCGGATTTTAAGGGCCCCACATTGATATATTTTTGAGGATAAGGTGATAAGGGTTATAAATATACTCATACAATAGGTTTTTGCCAAGTTTAAGTCTTAGATTTTACATTATCTTTTCATTTTATTTAAATCCTTCATTAATGAGGTAATTGTTGCATCATCACGGTGTCATAAATAAATTAATATATTTAATGTATAAAAATTATAAAAAAACATCACGATGTAAGAAATATTTTTATCTTTATAATGAATATTTATAGTCAAAAATATTAATTTTATAACCCCATGTAAAATTTTTTTTAGTAAAACAATACATGTTTGTGACATTTTAATTTTTACTTTAAATAAAAAGTTATTATTGTCATTTTCCAACCAAAGTGGCTCCATGGGGTCCCCAAGTTAACACATGGATTTTCTTTGTTGGAAATGACTCATCCAATAAGGTTAGGACATGTGTCAAGGTCATTTCATATTATTATAATATTATCTTTACCTTAAATTACACTAATTACCTTTAATCGCGATTAATAAAACATAAAAGTTACTATTCACTAAAAAATTATTTTAATCCCATTAAACCACATTTTACAACCTAATGAAAACCATGTATGTCGGATTTTTGAAATTCAAATCACAGAAGTGGTAAAGTTTCATTTAAATGAAAAATCAATTTTTTTAACTACAACTTAATGTTTTCGCTATTCATCAAAGATTGATGTTTTTCAGAAAAATACCAAAAATTCACCCTAAGCTATATTTCATATTCTGAATTCAAAAATGATCTATATTTTACAAAATTCAAAACATATAAGTTTCATTAATTAATTTAATAATTAATTCACTCTGTCAAAACAAATAGCGTGTTTTTAAGAAACAATATCTATTAAAAGATTGACACAAGTTTAAGTCCAATTTCAAAGTGACATTAATTCCAATGACCACCATTGGATTAAATGGTAAAAATATATTCTAATTTTTTTTTAAAACCAATTCAAAATATTATATAATCATATAAATAAATTAGATTAAAAAGAGGTTTTGAATTAAAATACAACATTTTCACTATTCATTAAAAATGATCTTAATCGGAAAGATACAAAAAAAATTCACAAAGTAAATTTTGATGTCCTGATTCTAAAGAAGAATTTTATTTGGTCCAATATAATGTATAAGAGTGACCAGAACTATATTAAATAGGGTGCACCATCAAAAGGCGATATATCGGCCTTTTAGTGAATTTTAGAGTATTTATGCTTAAAATTGAATTCTTTTCTTATTTTAAGCCTTTATCTTTTATTGGATAAATGTAAAAACATTTAACAAACATATAAAATCATATTTTGGTTATTTCTATTCATTCCCGCCAATACAAAGGCTTGGCGTTAACTACCATTTAAAATAATATTATTTTATTTTTAGAGTGCAACGTATGATTTTAAATAAACTCGTTGTTGCATATTGGGTACGCCATTGAGCATAGCGTTCCCTTTAAAGTAATATTAATATTTTATGCACAAATATGGATAAATATAAAAATGACATATTCTTTATTTACCTGGGGTGTTACATCCTTCCCCCCCTTTTGGGAATTGTGTCCTCACAATTTTAAAATTGGGCACGGAAACTTCATTCAAAGTCCCACATCGGAACAAGAGTCGGTAAAACTATCACTTTAAATGAAAGAAAGAGAAGTGCAGTGGTCACCCAAGTTAACCCATACTAGGATTCCATGTATGAAAACATGGATATGGAAGAAAAAACAAAAGGTCATGTTCTAAGGTAGAGTGATAGAAAACATATTTAGGAGAAATTTAACCACCAGAAAATCACAAACTTGTGATGGGTTAAATGGTATTCGATTCCCCAGTAGGAAACGTTAAAAGACAACATTTTTGTTTTAAGTTACTTTTCATTGAGGAATTTATTTTTGAGATTAAATGAATCATAAGGAAACATACTTACTTGTCATGTTGACTTTCAACTTTTACTATATTTCTTACACAAACTCATACTTTCTCCAAATGATGAGTATTTAGGAAGACCTATTCACATTAAGAGTACTATAATCAACTTCTCGATAATCACCTAATCCACAAAAGAGAACTATATACTTCCCATTTCTTTAGACCTTAACCAAAACCAAAACCAAAAAGGTTATTACAAGATCAGATAATACCCAAAAAGGATAATCCTTTTTTTTTAAATCTATTCTTAATCTCCAAAAATTTTCAAACAATACCCAAACCTCAACAAAGACCATTCAATAAACATTTATCCATAAAATTCTTCAAAGTAATCAAAACTAAGATTGAAACCCAAATCTCTAAATGAGTTAATCACATAGTCTTCCAAGATAATCCTTAACATTTATCTTCAAATAACATCAGTCACTCTTAAAGTATCATACTGAAAATTAATTAACCTAATCACATATCCTCCATGATAGGTTAATAATTTCCATATATAACCTAAAATCAACTTATTCTAGATTCATAAGATCATCTAACTAAAAATAATTAGTCAAACTAACCAGGGACTTCATGTAGTCCAGTGGTAGGTGATAAATACCAGTCGCACTTTGGTTGTGGGTTCGATTCTCGCAGCTTCATCTGACGCGATAGGTTGTCACATGGTCTATGTGTTGTCCTTTTTCCAAAACTACGTGATTCTTATAACATTCCCCAAAAAGCGATAAAATCTTCAAAAATAACCATAACATAATTTAACCTCAAGTTTATCTCATGCCTTCCATTTTCCATCATAACATATAATAACCCATAATTACCTCAAAAGTAAGGACCATATAAACCCTAATGGTTACCTTTATAATTATTACCTGAACTTCCACATCGAGTTGGTCATCTCGTACGTGATGCATTAAAAAACTCACGAAGGTTCAAGTGGTTAATCATGCCTCATGATAGTTGGTTTAGAATAACCATGAGATTTCTCATTGAGTCCCCCATTTCATCCAGTCTCTTAATTAGAGAACCACCACAGTTTCCTTTGTCACTTTGGTGGCTGCTAGATCCATATATTTACTAAACAAAAAAGGTCAGTGTGATTATATCATTAGAATCATCATATAATAATAAGATATAATTATTCATGTTATCTTAAACACATTCACTTTATCGAAAACTATGACCCTTTCTAAAATCCTAACCATTATGGTAATGTCACTTGTGCTTAAAGGATACCCTAACCTCTAAAGTTATCTAAATCGACCTCTGATACCAACTATAAGGAACTAGCCTTAAAACATTACTTAATCTTGAATTAAACTGAATAATTCACATTGAGGATCTTTTCAGGTTTAGAGTTTTAGAGAATTATGATATAACTATTACATCCCAAAGATTACAAAGTAGACAAATCTACTCAGTTTCCATTTTTTCACAAAAATAAAAACTCTTGAACAAAAGAGTCATGTCTAGTTCTTGTTTTAGACAACATGACATTTCCTTGATCCCATCCATGACCCTATTCCACTTTATATCATGTGAAAAACATTTCAAAAAAACATGGGATGAGCATAAAAAGCTCAGAAAGGGTTATAACAACACGGAAACAAAACATTAGTCAATGTATACATAAGAATCAATGAAATCATACTTTACTCATAAAACATAAGCAATTTAACACATCCCATGAAATCATAAGATTTATGCATAACTCAATAGAAATCATAAGACATAAAGGTAACTTGAGGCATTCATAACATTATTACATAGGGAGTAACCCTCATGGTTACGTTTGAAATACCCATCACAGTATTTTACCTAAATCTCTTCAGAGAAACCTTAATGTTTAACCCCTTTTCATTACCCAATGCATTGGAGAGCTATATCAGGATCACCCGCCCTTAGTTTATCACAGAACCAATCGTCTTTATAAAAAATTCTCAAGAACCATAACATAATCATAGCACATAACTTAATCATAAAGGTAAGATAACATTCCCACATTACATTAACAATATAACATTTTAAGATATTGAAATAATGAATCCATTCTAAAAACCATTTTCAAAACCATTTAAAACATTTAATAAAGATATTTTTTAATCAAAGTGTCACATACCAATTTGAAGCTTTTAACATTTTAAACCATTAATATCCATATAAATAAATACTTAAAACCATTTTGAAAACATGGATATTAATGAGAAATATTTATAAGAATAAATCATTAAAACATTTAAAATGATATTTTAGTTAAAGGGTTTTTAACAAAATGAGAGACACTTGAATACAATAATTGAGGAACAACATTTAATCAGAACTTTATAATATCATGAGAATAAAGGGATTCATAATATATTATTCCAAAGGACATTATATACATCATATAAGAGTGAATTGGTGCATAACAACAATGAAGTCTCAATAGAATTGTAAAATGAGATGAAATCCCTTATAAAGAAGGTATCATTAAATTAAGGATAAATCAATCACATAATTATGTGGGACAAATATAAATACACCCAATATAAGTGGATATTAAGTGTAAAACAACCAGAGTTCATTCACACATATTCATAGGATGACATATTCAATAACTACAAGTTGAACCCAAAGAAATCGAAATTGGGTTAAGAAGTTCCCTTGGTAAAATTCGACAGCCAAACGGCATCACTTTTAAAATTCATAAAATTAGTTTGTGA
Organism: Viscum album; assembly: GCA_963277665.1. Lineage (NCBI taxonomy): Eukaryota > Viridiplantae > Streptophyta > Magnoliopsida > Santalales > Viscaceae > Viscum > Viscum album. The sequence goes on from OY728155.1 coordinate 1,700,116,903, forward strand.
GTGAGAAAATGGTATCTCATAACTTGGAAATAAAATTTACTTCAATAAGGATATATAAGAACATATTCCAACATAAAATGATGTAAATTAAAAGACATATCAAAATAAGTCTTTTTAAAAGTGGGGTGTGAAAGGTTCCCTTACCGATTTGGGAAACTTTCGAAACGTACACCCCATGAAAGAAGGGCCATACAATGAAGATTTAAATACCCATAAATGAGATTATATTATACAAATAGTAAAATAATGGGCAGTACATAAACCACACAAAAGGAAATAGTTTCCAATGTAGCATGAATCTCACGAGAATAAAAAGTGAGATAAAAATCCCCTTATGAAAATTCAGTAGCCTAACGGCGCCACATAAAACTTTCAAAAATGGATTGATGAGATCAAATAGGGTCTCTAATAATATTAATATAAAATTTACAGAAATATGAATATAAAATAACATCCCACAACCTAAGAAATAGGAGCTTAAAGTAAGTTACATAAAAATGGAGTACATAAAAAGAAAGAGAGAGGTAGGATCCCTTACCTCAAGTCCGACTTGTCTTGTTCGTTTATTTATATTCCTGAATAATAAACTTTTTTAAATTTATAATTTATTAAGGACCTCATTTAAATATTATTATTCATTTCATATCACATATTATAATGTTATAATAATTCGTTAATAATGTGAGTTCATATCAGATGTTTTTGTCGATGTTTGGTACATGAGTCAAAAATGAACTTGTTTGAAAATGAGTGTCCATGTAGTTATAAGTAAATCATCTCAAGAATATTATTAATGATTTAAATATCATATATATATAGTACATATTCATTTTATACTATTCCATAACATTTGGATATAAAAAGAAATGAAATGCACCATTCATGGAGACGGTAGGCCGTACGTACGCATGAACACTACTTTAATTTCTTTGTCATATTAATGGAATTAAAAATAAATTAGAGATATATATATTATAATTACAGTATAATATATATGTTATATATGTCACATATGGTCATTAATCTCATTATTTATACGTTCCATGTATTTCATGAACGATTCACATTACTTGAGGGGGCGGTAGTCCACACTTCCTCGTATGAAATTATCGCATTTGCACAACATGAAAAGCATAAAGGTATGTTTTAAATATAAAATACAGAATCATATAGAGGAAATAAATATAATATATATCATATAAAAATAGTTCCATCAAAATTTCCACCATGAGAGGTGGTAGGATAAGATAGAACAATCATCGTTTCGTGAGGCAGTAATTCACCATCCACAGAAACAGTATGTTCTTTAACCATTATACGGAGGTGTGTGTAATTGTAGATCGAATATTTATCATAAAAACATTATAGTATATTGAAGATACTTTTTTTGTTACAAAATAAATGAATAAAAATAGTTTAGGGGGTTGGAGAAGCATAATAAAACAAAAGAACATTAGGGAAGACTTTACCTTTAAATCGGGTAACTCCCCTTGGTTTGAACCAAAACGGTTTCTCGAAGAGCAATCTGCCTAAGGGAAGGCTTCAATGAATAAGATATGGATGTGGAGAGATGAAATGGGTAGGTTTTGGACGAGTCAAAGTCTTTAAAGGTGTGGGTATGGAGGTAGAGTTGGGGGGCCTTTTATAAGAGGGAGGAGGGTCACTCTTGGAATGTCTTGAAAAGTTGCTTTATTATAAAATTCTTTTCAGATTTCAAAGGTCCTACATTGATATATATAGAGGATAAGGTGATAAGGGTTCTAAATATACTCATAAAATATGTTTTTTACAAGTTTAAGTCTTATATTTTACATTATCTTTTCTTTTTATTTAAATCGTTCATTAATGAGGTAATCGCTGCATTATCACAGTGTCATAAATAAATAAATTTATTTAATTTCTAAAAATTATAAAAAAAATATCTTGATGTAGGAAATATTTTTATCTTTATAATTAATATTTATAGTCAAAAATATGACTTGTATAACCCCATGTAAAAATTGTTTTAGTGAAACTATACATGTTTGTGACATTTTAATTTTTACTCTAAATAAAAAGTTATTAATGTCATTTTCCTACCAAAGTGGATCCATGGAGTCCCCAAGTTGACCCATGGATTTTATTGGTCGGTGATGACTCATCAAATAATGGTAGGACATGTTTCAAGGTCATTTCATATTATTATAACATTATCTTTACCTTAAATTACACTAATTACCTTTAATCGCGATTAATAAAACTTAAAAGTTACTATTCACCAAAAAATTATTTTAATCCCATTGAACCACATTTTACATCCTAATGACAACCATGTACGTCAGATATTTGAAATTCAAATCACAGAAGTGGTAAAGTTTCATTTAAACAAAAAATTAGTTTTTTTAACTACCACTTAGTGGTTTCACTATTCATCAAAAATTGAAGTTTTTCAGAAAAATACCAAAAATTCACCCTAAGCTGTATTTGATATTCCGAATTCAAAAATGATGTCTATTTTACAAAATTCAAAATATATAAGTTTCATTAATTAATTTAATAATTAATTCCCACTGTCAAAACAAATAGGGTGTTTTTAAGAAATAATATCTATTAAAAGATTGACACTAGTTTAAGTCCAATTTCAAAGTGAAATTAATTCCAATGACCACCATTAGATTAAATGGTAAAAATATATTCTAATTTTACATTAAAACCAATTAAAAATACGATCTAATAATATAAATAAATTATATTAAAAAGTGGTTTTGAATTAAAATACAACATTTTTCACTATTCATTAAAAAAATGAACTTTATCAGAAAGATACCAAAAATTTACACAAAGTAAATTTTGATGTCCCGATTCTAAAGAAGAATTTTATTTGGTACAATAGAATGTATAAGAGTGATAAAAACTATATTAAAGAGGGTTCACCATCAAAAGGTGATATATCGACCTTTTAGTGAATTTTAGAGTATTTATGCTTAAAATTGAATTCTTTTCTTATTTTAAGACTTTATATTTTATTGGATAAATGTAAAAACATTTAAAAAACATATAAAATCATATTTTAGTTATTTATATTCATTCCTCCAATACAACAGCTAGGCGTTAACTACCATTTAAAATAATATTATTTTATTTTTAGAGTGCAGCGTAAGATTTCAAAGAAACTCATTGTTGTGTATTGGGTACATCATTGAGCATAGAATTCCCTTTAAAGTAATATTAATATTTTATACACAAATATTGATAAATATAAAAATGTAATATTCTTTATTTACCTGGGGTGTTACATTAGGAGTTTAGCTTATTCCATATAATTTTATTTGACTTGTATTTCAATAGATACAAACTTACAAATCATATTTTGTGAATATTCTAAGTTAGTTTTAATTTCATAATGAATGAAAAGAAACAATGTAAAAATTTCCATATAGAAATTTTCTTCATTAGAATAGCTCATAAATAGCTATTAGAATCATTTTTCATTTGTCTATCGGAGGTTTAAATTTTATTCCTACTACATAGAATATTTATATATTCATACATAACTTTAATTTTACTATGAAACCTATTTTTTCAATTAGAAGCAGTAATTTAGATCCCACTACCATTAATTTGTATTCCATTCACATAAAAATACAATCATTATGAAAAACCATGGTCATTTTCCACTTGGAGGTAGTAGTTTTTGGATCACTTACTAGAATATTTCTCCATTATTATAGCACACAATTCTTTATGTAGACATCCATTCTGGAAAGATAGTTACCATATACTGCCTACAAATATTGACACCCACTTTATGGATGATTACTCTCACTAAGATACAGAGGTATTTTCATTTTCACATTATTCAATACTCTGGTAAAATTATAAACATTCATATTTGGGTGGTCCTTTGCATTATATTCTCTTGAAGTTACTCTATAAAAAAATCTATCGATAAGGAAACTTTAGAAAATGTTGTGCGAGCAACACTTTGCAATAACCCCTATGTGAATAGTATTATACGGGTGACCCTTATGAAATAAATTCTATGTGAACCCCATAATATGTAAGTGATACGTGGATATCCATTTATGAGTCTCCTATGTGGGTACACTAGGTGAACCCATTTATAGATAACCCCACATGCGAACAATCCCCCCCTCATGCATCACATTAATGTTATTTGAGATGGCTAAAAAATATATTTTTTGTCCACATAACACTAGTCCATATCATAATGGATCCTCCCACACACCCCTAGTTATCTTCATTGATGGGTTGCAGTCCCATTCCAAAGGCATGGGAACACTACTTTTATCATTGACCACCATGAATAATTGAGAGTCGCCCTGCGAACTTTTTGGCTGAGGTCAGACACATTTTTTGTTGTAATTTACACTACCCTATCCTTGATCATACATCATTCCTTAAGTCAAGATATTTCTCATAGAGTCTTAAAAAAATGATTCATTATATTATTATTGGTTTGATAAAAATGTTGAGTCAATATATTCCTCTTTTTTTCCATATATAATGGAATCCTCCTTAGTGTAATCCCCTATCTATACCTACTTTCACTTGAGTCACTAGAAAAGTTTGATATATAAGGTCACTACTTATCTGTAAGCCTCAGAAATTATACTTGTGTTGATATGTTGTACCCAATTTCATCATTACCACAAGTCAATATACCCTTCCAGGTTATCATCATTCACCTCATGTTAATATACTTCTGTGGTTTTTTTAAAAATGTTGTGTAGATATATTCTTTCTAGTTATTATATGTGGGCATCCCCCTAAATGTTATCCCCAAAATACACCTTCACCTACCTTATCTACTAAACTATATATATTAGGGAAGGTAATGCAAAAACCCCAGTATCTCTCCTATTGTCACATTATTTACATTATAGGAATCCTCCATTGGCTATTGATATGGTGTGATCCCTTATCATTACTTCACTGATTCATTTCCCATGATAGAAATTAAAGAGTATCTCATGCATTATCCCCACTCAATCACCTATTTTCACCCCTTTTACGGTAAAATAATCTAAGGACCCTCATTCATAATCCCCACTCAGTGACCTTTTTTTATGTCTAATATAATAGGATCAATAATAAATATTTCATTCCTTACACTGAACATGAATCAACTTGGATTAGAGGTTTAGTTTATCATTCCTTTATTATAATTTATATTCATTTTAATAAAAAACTTCAAGTCCAAACTACGTGATTTTATACAAAATAACACAAATATTTACTATACGATGCTAAAAATTCATGGAATGAACCTCACATATAAACCTTAATCTATGTCACTTGAAATATGTTTGTTTTTATTATTATTAACCATTATATATAGTATTCCTCTATGAGGATTAATCCCAATATTTACAAAAAAAACCATTTCCCTTACATGAAAAGCATAATATGTCATATCTCACATTGAGCTGAGATACTCCTTTTAGTTCCAATAAATTGTGAGTTCAGATTATCCTCTTGGTTTATAAAGACACATAAAGTTTATATACTCCTATTGGTCCCCCACACACAAGCCTCTTATTTTATGTAAGACCCAACCTAAGATAACTACTTCTTACATGATGATAATAAAAAATCCTTATGTTGCTTAATATAAGAAGAAACATCCATCACTGATGATGAGCTTGGGAAACACCTAGTGATGATCCTGAGATGATCCACACATTCTATTATTTAGTTACCCATAGATAAGGAAAACTATAATGGGATGATCATTCATAATTCCTACACCAATCAATAATAGTATTCCTTTACATAATATTCCTTACTCCATGATGTTAATTTTCATGGATTGTTCCTTTTCACATAAACATAAATGGTAGAACATTCCCTCTTATGTGGAACCTAACTGTGTGAATTATGATTTATATTATAATAATTTGTAATAATTATATTTATTAGGGCTGATCCTAAATTAAAACCATTGAATGGCTACCTAAAAAGGATAAACTCTTGAGATACTAGCTTGATATCATTAAACCAGAGCATCATCATCAAATAAGAAAAACATTCAAAACCTCTAATATATTGAGTTATTTACATATCAACATGGATTCAACTAAATCATTTTCATAGGGTTAACCTATTTTTCACTTGGATATGGTAATCATTCATGAAATATGTCTAAAATTTATAAGAGAATCTCTGAGTAGTTAATATTACCCACCAAAAAGTTGAGATGTTCCTTCCCACCCATCCTCTTGACTAACATTCATTCCAAATAATCACTGGTAAGAAAACCTAATAACATCCTATGTTTATACGGTTATCCTGCAATGAAGTTCCTACCGAACCATCATGGATGTATGAGTGTGTTGGAGTTTCCAACAGAAGAAATCACTATTATGTCTCCATCCTTCCATCAACTTTTATTTTTAAATGCCATTGACTACTTTTTATTTAACTCTACTATCATCAATCAAGGATTTGGTTCATTGATTTTATATTATTAAATAATCATATAAATATCCTTTATTCTTTTAACTGCAATAAAAAAATTAATATCACTATGTTAATCCCTAATTTTACTTGGAAAAAATCCATTAAAATCATCCAAAAAAACATTATAATGATATTTATTTTAAAATATCCAACAAACTACCATTTCCCAACAATGAAGAAAAAATTATTTATTTAATGAATATTTTATAACTCATGATTTTATAACAAATAACATTAAATTTTGTCACATACATATCTGAAATTTATCTCACACAATATCAAAAGTTATATCAGATATCATTATTCATCCCATATAATATATTTCACATCTAGATTAATATTTCTCATGAAGGTATTTATCTGCTTCTCATACATCTTGATATATCATATGAAAGTGCTAATATATATTTTATATGTCATGATCTTCAAGGTTTATTCCATTAATTATTTATTAATTCCATTATAACATACACATGGATTTATTTCCCCTTTTAAAAATGATATTGGGGAGGGGTAACTACTATTCCATCTTACTTTGAGATAGATTTCTGAAATCCATGACATAATCTATTCTTCTCAAAATATAACTTTGAAAGATCCTTCAAGAATATATCAACACTTGACCACTTTTTATAATATAATTCACCTTAACAATAGTTTTAATACATTAAAATTGATGAATTGATGATATTTATGAATAAAATTTTTATTAAAGTGTTCAAATATATTATTCTTATGATTAATAAAACATTTTATATAATATATTATCTTCATTTTATTCATTAATACCACACCAATATACTTTAATTTTTTTATCTAAATCAATTATATATGAATTTTACAAAAACAATGTACATATATATTTTTCCACACTAAGGGAAGATATCTATTTATTATTTGTTATTAAATAATACAATAGTAGAAAAAATTACAAAACTGACTCCTCTAATGTGATTTCAATAAAATAAATTTTTACAACAATTTAGATCACAATATTCTATCAATCTATCCCTTTCACCAAGTGTTTATATTTAAAAAAAGTCAAATGTTTTTTATATATATGAAATTATTTTTTCACCTATATAGCACATTATTCCTTGATATAATTCTTAAAATGATATGTAATGCCTTTATTATATACTATTTGTAAGAACCTATGGTTTTCCAGACTCTAAATTTGAGCATATATTTGAATTTTTTTCTTTCAGATGCTTGTATTGGGTAAAATGTTCATTTATCCAAGAAGGTGATTAAGATAACCTTTATGACCACTCCATTGGTCCCATAATAGGGTTTTTACCATAGTATATAAGTTTGGTGGGTTTCCAAGAAATTCTAATTTTAGAAAAATAATTAATATTTAATGGTTAATTAATTAATTATTAATTTATTCATGCAAGTTCATTCTGCTAGATCATTTGAATGGAATGTAAGATTGATATTTTTTTCTCCTACATTGTGTCTATAATGGATATTTTTACCTATGTGATACATAAAATAATTCCAGGCACTGAGGTTAGATCAGACGCCCATATTTTCTTTTTCTTCCTCCTATTTTCCCTAATTATTTTATTATTTATCCCTTAGTTTCTCATGCATGCTCTTTTGTGGGTTCATTTACCAAGATATATATAGGATAAGGATATGTATAAAGAGAAAGATAGAGAGGTAAAAAAAGGTCCCACTGTTGATATGGGGATGCTTCATATCATTGTGCGATAGCTGTGGACCATAGAAATGGGTGTGGCTTCAGCAAATTCCACCAAAAGGTAGGGTGTTTTTAAGTATTTTCCATAGATCACAATAAAATTTTAATTTTATAGTCTTTAACCCTTATTATGATTTCTTAGTACCCCTTGAGGGTCTTTATTTTTATTTTGTGGAAAAAATTGGGGTTTTGAGCGATTTGAGGGGTTTTCAGTTCGAGAATCCCGGTCACATGATGTGTATTTCAAGAACACACAATATGTGTTCTTCCAGTATAGGGAATATGATCTTTTAGAGGTATAAAAAATGTATGGTGTATAAACAACATGAACTATTACTCATCCATGTATCAGATTACCCAACCATACAGCCCATGTAGGGGTACATGGTTGTGTATAATACATAACTAGACCCTATGTGGGTTGCACGTCATGTCGATATACCCGACTAGGTGATATACATTTCTAGGCCATGTGAGGTATATGATAAGGTACCCTATTTAGGGTACACACCATGTAAATTATCCAAATGTTGTGTACTTGGGTTTCCACATTCCATGTCTAACTAAAGTACATGCCCATATGGGGATTCAGGAGTACATGTCGTGTACTAGAGTATGCACGTTGTGTACTTCCCCTTATTTCCATTTTGAGGTTTTTCATGTATTTATGCCTAGGATTCATAATTTGACCATTGAGTAGTCCATTTTGAGTATATTTTCACATAAATCACAATGGTGAAACCCTTAAGGTGATTTGATGACTCATGGTTAGAGTTTAATCCTTTTTACTAAATAGAGAAGTTCTTCCTTCGATAGTCGAATCTAGTTGTCTCCTACTAGTATAAATTATGATCTAAGATGATCCTTGAGATAAATATCTTTATTAATGATTTCATAGCACTTCCTTTGAGGACATATCCCTTGAAATATTTTTCCTTGAGGCCCAAGAGGTTGTAAGACTAGTTATTTCTGAAGATCCCTTTTAGGATTCCCCTTCAAAAGTTTCATCCTTGAGGGTCCCATATAGGATTCCTCTATCTTATTAATATTACATAGGGTTCTATATAGGATAACCTTTCTTAAAATATGACATAGGTAATCCCTTGTAGGACCCCTTTACCTTTATAGTATTTTGAGGATCCCATGTAGGATGTCTCTGCCTTCATGCGCTGCTTTTGAGGGTCCCAGGGAGGATGTCTCCTCCTATGCAATGCTCGAGGATCCCATGTGGGATTTCTTATTTTACCTTATACAATGAGAATACCGAGTAGGATTCCATAACTCATGTTCGAACTTAAAGGATCCCAAGTAGGATTTACTCTCCATTGTTTTGATCTAAGGGACCCTGTGGGTGCCCCCGGGTTTGACTGACCCTGAGCTAGTGCATAGGGAGTTTGGGTAGAGATAGTAGCAGGTGTCACCTTAGAACCCATGAAAAACTTATAATTCCATGGGGTTGTGTAAGTAGTGGTGGTTTTATGTGTTTATAAACCCTCACTATTTTATTTATGCATTCACTTATTTATTGTTTTTGCAAAACTGTTTACCAGAGGTGCTTCCTGGTTGTCCATTGATGATCCTATCATGATCTGACTTTATCTATGGGATGACCAAACAAGTTTATTGGGTCTATATTATTCATTTATTGGGATTCTTAGACATTATTCTTGGGACATGACTTCTAAGACTTATGCTATTGTTATTAACAGATGTACTTCCATTGGCCCATCTTATGATCTTACCAGATTAAACCTTATTGTTACTATTAATGGAAGTCACACTTATCACAAGGATTCCTACCAAATTAGGTGCCACAGACCAATTTGTGTCTCTATGAAACTGACACCCAACCAGATCTGTGGCAAGGCCCGAAGGGCATTCCTAATCCCCACAGGCTAGCACATGTTCCTGGGAAAAAATGTTTACATGTGGTAACGATTTACCCAAATGTATATAAATGTAAAACAACCAACAATATAAAATAAACCAAAACTGGAATTCAAAACCAAAAAAGACTTTAAACAAAAACCATAATTTGAGTTACATGTTCAAACCAAAACCTAAACAACAACTAAAAAGTATGGTGATCAAAACCCTGCTCAAAAACCACCACCTGGCAAGAGGACATCTCCCTCAAGCCATGTCCACAATACCATCCATGAAGGATCGTTAACAACCTGAACTACCATATCCATAATCTTTAACCGTACCAGTATCAGACATAACCAAATCTACTTACACCTGAAGGTGTAAGTAGGGTGGGAGTTAATTACCAATAAGATACCACCCAATAAATATTCCATGTACTAAACATTATATATAAAATAAACTTGTAATCTTAATAAATGAAAATTATTGATAAAATAATTTAAGGGAAAATAGTTTTAATGAAAAGAGTTTTTAAAGGAGTGAAATTTTAATTAAAACACCTTTACTATTGAAGTATCCCTCAAATACCGTATTGTATGCCAAAGGTGAGTTCATCATAGTCAAAGAAAACTAAACATGGGAGTGGCCCTATGGGTAATAGGTAGAAATGGGACCCTAGAACCTCGTATCTCCGTGAAAAGTGGTATAGGAACCACAACCAACTTCTTCCTCATCTGCGAGCTAGAAGGGGAAATCACAACCCAAGGCTTAGTGGTCTATAAACAAAAAAAATGTTTTATAAATTTTTTCGTTTTCAATCCTGTTAAGTAAAACTGGGATGAAGCCCCTTACGAATCACTAGAACACTAGTCCTAATCCTCCCTCCTAGTTACCTGGGCTTCCAATTTGTTCTCAAATAAGTTTTAGGTTTAAAAACATGCCACGTCCACAAAAGAAAACCAAAAACATAGAACCTATACCAAATTCACCATTTACACACCCAAATAACATTTAAAAATCATACGCACACTAACACATTTCTAAAATATGATCGACACTACATGAACAAATTTATAAAAACTTTACAAAATTTTTAAAACACTTTCACATCATTCATATTATATAATAAATCATTTAAAATTTTCATAAAACAATTTTAAAGAGTATCTCATGGTTTTACACACAAAACCAACTCAAAAACCCCTTTTATGATCAAATGCAGAAACACAAAAATTCCAAAAATGAATTTGAATCCTTTATATCATTTAAAAAAACAAATGCACATTTTATAAATCAATATTTAATGACATAATGTGGGTTTTTCATAAAAAATACACCATATCTCATATGAAAATGCCACTTTAAAAATTAAGACACCATAAAATCTATTAAAAACAAAATTTTCACCACATAAATTAGACAAGAGGAATACTAAATTAATTAAACAATCAATTCGCCAAATAATGCTTAAAGATGAAACCACTTACCTTCAAGACTAAATTTCCCACAAATTAATGTTAAACTCCAATCACACAAAAATTGCACCACAAGAATATCAAATTAATACCTAAAACTAGAGACCAAACCAAAAAACATCAAAATTGGACTCTAAATAAAAAAGGGGATTCTAACCTGAAATACTAAGAAGAAGGGAGGGGACTTACCTGAGTGATTTACACCTACGGAGGAAGGAGAGGATGATTCTACAAGGGTTCATGAGGTTGTATGAGTGAAAAGGGGGTTGTTGGAGGTGAGCTATGCCAAAACAAAGGTGTGTTGTCTAGATGTGTGAAGTGGTGTGAGGCGGCGTGAGGAATTTAGTGGGGCACCAGTCAAGTGCATCACTGGAGGGAGAAAGGGGGAGGGACAGGAGGTAAGGGGTCACTGGGAGAGGATGTGTTCTAGGGTTAGGGGTGGGAAAATTAGCATGAAGCAAGAAGTGAGGGTGGACTGTAGTGTGGTGCCAAGAGAAGGGAGAAGAAAAAGGAGGAACAAAAGACAAAAAAGAAAAAAATAAAAATAAAAAGAAATAAAACCCTAAAAAGACTTAAACCAACTTAAAAATAATAATTAAAATTAGTAATAATAATAAAAATAATGATGTTAATAATTTTATAATAATAATAATAATAACATAATAATAATAATAATAACCTAATTAAAATATTATTGATAATAATAATAATAATAATCTTAATAATATTATTATTAAAAAAAATATTAAATCATTTTATTTTTTTCATTTTATTTTTTGTTTACTTAACTATTCATTTTGTTAATTAATTAGTTAATCGAGCACTAGGTAGAGCTCATAGTGATTTGGAAAAGCCACACAACTTTGATTGCACCCTTCCCATGCATGAGACACTATTAACCAAAAAATGATCATTTATCAGCAAAAACACAAAAATTCAATTGGGATCGGCCAGAACTTGAAAAAAAATATTTTAAAGTCAGATAAAATTATAAAATAAATAAACAAAATTATTACAGAATTCTGGGTGTGACAATTCTCCCCACTATGAAAACTTCCCACCCTCAAAAAGTTAACTCAATGCTTGATCAAAGAATAAAAATGGATTCTCCTACACAATCCATGACTTCTTATCCTAGGTCTTATGCTCATCATTCCCATGCTACCAAAAGACATAAACCAGAGGAATAAACTTCCCACAAAGCACATTCTCTTGAGAATCCACTATCCTCACTAGCTATTCAAACACTGATAAATCAAGCTATATCTCCAACTTTTCCCAATTTAATACATGAGACAGATCTGGATTATACTTCTTCAATTGAGATACATGAAATACATAGTGAATCGACATCAAATGAGAAGGTAAAGCTAACCTTTATTCCACATTTACAATTCACTAAGTGATCTCAAAATGCCTGAAATACCTCGATATTAACTTTACCTACTTTCCCAAATGATGGTGGCCCAAGAAAGGGTCCAACTTAAAGAACACCTAATCATCCATAGAAAACTCAATTTCCTAATGTCCTTGATCATCATAATATTTATAGTGAATTTGAGCAATCAATAATTGTTACCTAATTAACTTGACTTTCTCAGATGTCTCCTATACAAGGCTCGGTCCCAAAAGTGAGGTCTCACCTACCTCATCCCAGCATAAAGGAGAAAAACATGGAAGAACATAGAGTTCCTAAAAGGGATCTATTTGAATAGGGTATTGGTAAATGTTATTATAAGTAAACTCAACCAATCCCAGATGGTTATCCCATGATTCTCCAAAATCTAACACACATGCATGAAGCATGTACTATAGAATCTGATTTTACCGCACCATCTGACCATCCGTTTAAGGATGGTATGTCATACTCATTTTGATCTATGACCCCAATGCCCTTTTAAGGACTTACCAGAACCAAGAGGTAAATAATGGGTCTCTGTCAAAAACAATCACTAACGATAGACCATAAAGTGTAACCACCTCAAGAATATGCAATCGGCATAACTCATCCACTTTAGTTGTATCTCTGACTGGAATGAAGTGGGATGACTTGGTAAAATGATCAATCACCACCCAGATGGAATTCTTTCCTCAAGATGTATAGATAAATCCAATAATGAAGTTCATGGAATCCTCATTCCACTTCCAGGTAGGAATGGGTAACAGATAAAGCTTACCAGAGGGCCTCTAATACTATGCTTTTACCTACTAACATGTATAAAATCTTAATATGAAGTCATATATGCCCCCTATCATACCTGGTCACTATAAATATCGAGAAACATCACAATGCATCTTGGTAGCACTAGGGTGGATGGCCCACTAAGACAGGTGGCTATCCTACATCACCACCTTCTAGAGAGACAACGACACCACTGCACGACCCTTAAAGCACAAGATTCCATCGAGAGACAAAGACCAATCAGAAAAATTATCCCCACAATGAAGAAACTATATAGAACACTAACACAGCTCATCACTAGGCTGATCCCACTGAATCAACCCCATAAGAGTAGGATTCAATTGAACTCTTTCCAAGAACGCATCTACGCTGTGCTCCTTGGTCTCCAAGTCCATTTGGGAAAAGATCCCCATCAAAGTACACTCATCACTGGACTTCCTCAAATACTACACTGAAAATTTTCTGCTCAAGGATTCAGCCACCACATTACACTTTCATAGGTTATAGATGATATAAAAGTCAAGCCCCTGCAGATACTTGATCCAACAATTATTCCTTAGATAAATATCCTTATGTGATAAGATGTAGGCTAGGATCTTATGATCAGAATAAACCACAAACTTCTCCCAAAAAAGGTAGTGACACCACGTAATTAGGTCCGGTATCACTACTTCCAATTCTAATTCATGGTTCAGGTAATTTCTCTCATGCTGTCAGATTTGGAAAGAACTATATTCCATTATGTGATTATCTTATATGATCGCACACCCAAGAACCATACCTAAGGCATTTTAAAAAACCACATAGCCCTTACCAGACTCTGGATAGATCATCAAAGGTGTGGTAGTCAATCACCACTTCAAATCCTCAAAGGATACCTAGAAATCTGGGCTCTATTCAAACTTCACCCCTTTCCAGGTGAGTGTGGTCATAGAAGAGGCAATCCATGAGAAATCCTAAATAAGTTTCCAATAATAACTTAATAGGCCAAGAAAACTCATGATGTCGAACACATTCTTCATCTTTTCCCATGAAATAACTACATTGATCTTCTTGGGATCCACTGATACCCCTTACTTTGAAACAACATGGCCCTGAAACTTCACTTCCCTAATCCATAAGGTTCACTTTGAAAGCTTCGCATAAAGTTGATGATCCAACAATGTTCCTAACATGATTTGAAAATGATTCACATACTCTTCCTTAGATCTATAGTAAACTAGGATGTCTTCTACGAATACCACAAAAAATGAGTTGAGATAATGGCATAACACCCTATCATGAGTTCCATAAAAAACACTAGAGTGGTCATCAATCCTATAGGCATGGCCAAATACTCAAAGAGTCCACACCTGCTTCAGACAACCATCTTCAGGAAGCCCGCTTCTCTCACCCTGACTTGGTGGTAACCTGAACACAAGTCGATTTTGGAGAACCACTTTTCCCCCTTCAACTAGATGAAAAAATAATTGATTCAGGGAACATGGTATTTGTTTTTAATGGTTACCTTATTCAACTTATAGTAATCGACACACAACCAGATGGATCCATCATCCTTCTTAACAAAAAAGGTTGGGGCAGCCCAGGGAGAGACGCTCAGGTGAATGAACCCTTTGGATTAAAAATCTTCTAGTAGTATCTTTAATTCCCTTAATTCATTAGGGGCCATGTGATATGATGGAGGGGATATCAGATGTGTTCCCAACACCAATTCAATCAAGAAGTATATGTCCCTCTTTGAGGGTAATCCTGAGAAATCATCTAGAAATACCTTTGAGAACTCATTTACTATAGGAGGCAATCCACCCTCAGGAGAACCACCATCATCCTCCAACGCGAGCGATGATAACTAAAAGGCCAGACATCCCAACTCTGGAAGTGGAGGTCATGTACGACCTAACCAAGGATACCATTCCCCACGAAATACATGAGGAATCCCATAAGGTTCTATGAAACTCACCCATCACCTATAAAAATTGATATGTGCTTGAAAGAGAAATAGGTTGTCCATGTCAAGGATTATGTCAAAATGGTCCATATCCATGACCATAAAATCCCACTCCATCTCAACTCCTAACATGAAAAGTACACAAGACAGTCACCCAAGGCCCTGCTCCTTATTCTTACCCAACAGAGTCACCAACTCCATTACAAAACATAAGAGCTCGGTTATAAAATTCAACAGGTTCACAAGACTGGAAGATATAAAGGAATCCAAAGCACTAATATCAGATATAACAGCTCCTATAGAATATGAAATTAGAATGGTACCTCAAACAGTCAAAGGTCTTGCATCTGATCTCATTGGTTCCTGATCTACAACATGAAGATGCCTAATCCATGCCTGAGAATGACCACTCACCTATGGATTTTCCCTAATCTGGCTCTACCCGGAAGACAATCCAGTCCTACCGCCATGACTACCAAACTGATATCTCACTATCCTAGTTAGCTCTGACTGAACTAACACTCCCATAGAATCCAAAAATCCCACCCCAATCTGATATGGGAATACCACCATGAAAAAACATTGTATATGTCCCATAATCCCACATCGGTGATAGGGTTGTGGAGGAGATGTACATGCAGGTCAGGTGTTCCCTGCCTTTCCACACTAATGGAACACAACATACCGTACACCAGAAGCCATCAACAAAGTCTGTATGAATGGATGTCCTGAGCTACCACCACCATTCTTCTCTTTCTCATCCTACTTTCTATTCTCCTCGAATGAACTACCACAACCAAAAACCAACACATCCCAAAATGATCCAAACCTACCCTTGCAGTCAATATCCACTATATAAGATCAGTTAACCACCTCATCATAAGTCTTCATCTTGAACATAAATACCTAAGAATAAATCTCTAGTTTCAAACCCTTTTCAAACCACTAAGCCTTCATCTGTTCATTGAAGACTATTTCAGGTGCATATTAGACTAGCTCGGAAAAACGGTTGGTATACTCCATAACTAGCTAGTCCCCCTAAACAAGATCCATGAATTCCTAGGATCTAGAATATGCCAAGACCTCGGGGTAGTACTGGTCATTGAAAAATTACTTGAAGTCCTTCCAACTCATCTGATCATCCTTCCCAGCTTGGACCACTGAGTCCCACCACCTTTAATTGGGAACTTCTAGATGACATGAAGCACATTTCACTCTGACCTCTTCATGGGTATCGAGAAAATCAAACATGCTCTCAATCTTCTCAATCCACACCTTTGATTCCTAAGGCTCCATGCTACCTTAGAATGAAGGGGATTTGTTCTTGAAAAACTCCTGGTACTTTTACTTATTTGGACTAGATTCGTCTTCTCTAAATAGAGGAGTAGGGTCAAGAGTTTCTCCTTGTACTAGAGCCTGAAAAGCCTAGACTCCAGCTTCCACCAACCTCTGATCAAGTGGTGAGGTATTACTCCCTCCGGATTCCTCCCTTGGGTGAGAGGGATATCTCTAGGGAGGCATTCTACTACAAGAAGAAACAGTCACATAAGAACAAAATTAATTCATAAGGTATGAAAGGTAAAATTCGAGAAAGGTAAATAAAAATCAATAATCCAAACATGCTAAAGCAACATAATGACCAACTACTTCACCCCCACCCACTGTCTTTGTGAAGTCTGTAGCCTACACATCCCACCTGGAGAAGAATTCAAATAAGCATCCCAACATCCCAAGGTGAATCAAGATCTATCACATGGTGTGCTGGCTAGGTACCCTACTCGCAACCAAAACTCCAAGCCCTGAAAGCCCTAGCTCTTGTCTATCCAGGCTCATCCAAAATAAAATGAATCAAAGGGTTTAACCAAACCATTGATACTATTTTTTCACGAACCAAGTTGGGTCAAAATCCAACCGATGCCCAACCTGGTCCGCGGCAAGACTTGAAGGGTGTTCCTGATATCAACAGGCTGGCACAAGTGCCTGAGTTTAAATTTTAACATGTTTAAATGATTTACATGAATATATATAAATTTAAAACAACCAACAATATAAAAGAAACCAAAACTGGAAGTCACAACCAAACAAGCCTTTAACCAAAAACTATAATTTGAGTTACATATTTAAACCAAAACCCAAAAAAAAAATAAAAAGTATGGTGACCAAAACCAACTCAAAAACCACCACCTGGAAAAAGGACACCACCCTCAAGCTATATCCACAACACTGTCCATGAAGGATTTCTAACAACCCAAACCACGATCTCCATAATATTTACCCTTACATGTATCAGACATAACCAAATCTACTTACACCCAAAGGTGTAAGTATGGTGTGAGATAATTCCCAACAAGATACCACCTAAGAAAGATTACATGTACTAAAAATTATATAAAAGATATACTTACAAGATTAATAAATGAAAAGAAATGAAAAAAATAATATAAGGTAAAATAGTTTAAATGAAAACAATTTTAAAGGAGTAAAATTTTAATTAAAACACCTTTACCATTAAAGTAACCCTCAAATTCCCCACCATATACCGATGGTGAGTGAATCATAGTCAAAGATCACAAAACATGAGAGTAGCCCTATTGGTACTAGATAGCAATGGGGCCCTAGAACCTTGCATCTCAGTGAAAAGTGGTGTAATAACCACAACCAACTATGTCCTCATGCACGTGCCACAATGTGGGAATCATAACCCAAGGCGTAGTGTTCTATAACCAAATCACATGTTTAATAAATGTTTTCATTATCAATCATGTTGAGTGAAACCGGACCAAATCCACTTCCGAATCACAAGCACACTAGTCCTAGTATTCCCTACTAGCTACCTGGGCTTCCCATTTGTGCTCAAACAAGTTTCAGGTTCCAAAATATGCCACATCCATAAAAACAAACCAAACACACACTACGTATACCAAAGTCACCATTTACACACCCAAATCACATTTAAAAATAATACACACACTAACACATTCCTAAAATGAGATCCATACTACATAAAAAATTTATAAAACCTTTACACAATTTATGAAACACTTTCAAATCCTTAATATTATTTAATAAATCATTTAAATTTTTTATAAAATAATTTTAAAGAGTATCCCATGAATTTACACACAAAACCAACCCAAAACCGCCTTTTATTATCAAACGAACACCCACAACATACCAAAATAGAATTTATAGCCCCTACATAATTTAATAAACCACTTTCACATTTTATATAACAATATTTAAAAAAAAATGTTGGTTTTTCATAAAAAATGCACCATATCTCATATGAACATGTCACTTAAAAAATAAAGGCATAATAAACTCTCTTAAAAACTAACTTCACACCACATAAATTAAACAAGGGGAATACTAAATTAATTAAGAAAGAAAGAAATTCACCCAATAATTCTTAAAGATAGAACCACCTACCTTTGATGATTAATTTACCACAAATTGATACGAAACTCCAATCACACCAAAAATTCACAACACGAAGATCAAATTGATACCTAAAACTAGAGACTGAAAAAACATCAAAATTGGACTCTAAATAAAAAAAGGAATTCTAACCCAGAACCCTAAGGAGAAGGGAGGAGACTTACCCGAGTGATTTTCACCTATAGTGGAAGGGGAGGAGAACGTCTCAAGGGTTCGAGAGGATATAAGAGAAAGAAGGGGGTTTCTTGAGGTGATCCCCATCAGAAAAAAGGGGTGTGGCTCATGACTGTGTGAAGTGGTGTGAGGCGGTGTGGGGTGGTGTGAGGAAGGGAGCAGGGCACCGGTCAAGTGCATCGCCGGAGGGACGAAGGGGGAACTGGCTAGGAGGTAAGGGGGTCATCGAAAGAGGATGTGCACTAGAAATAGGGGAGGGAGAAGCAATGTGACCCAATAAGGGAGGGGAGTTGTAGTGCAATTCCAAGAGAAGGGAGAAGCAAGAGGAGGGAAAAAATAAAAATAAAGAAAAATAAAATGAAATAAAACCCTAAAAATTACACAAAATCACTTAAAATGATAATTAAAATTAGTAATAATATTAAAAATAACAATGTTAATAATTTTATAATAATAACAATAACTTAATAATAATAATTAACTAATTAAAATATTATCGAAAATAATAATAATAATAATCTTAATAATAATATTATTATTATTATTAAAACAACTCTTAAATAATTTTATTTTTGTCATTTTATTTTGTGTTTTATTTACTATTAATTTTGTTAATTAATTAGTTAACCAAGCACTGATCAGGCCCCATAGTGATTTGGTAAAGCCACACATCTTCGACCATGCTTGACTTATATATCAGACATTGTCAAGCCAAAAATGCTCATTTATCAGTAAAAACACAAAAATTCAACTGGGCTTGGACCACAACTCAACAAAAAATATTTTAAAGTTAGATAAAATTATAAGAAAAATTATTACAGAAGTTAGGGTGTGATGTTAGGGATATAGATGATGGTTACAAATAGTTTCTTGGAACCCCTTTTATACTAGGTCGTAATAATAATAGATTTTCTACAAACATTCCATTGGATGCCAAAGGTTTTTGAAAGGGAACATTTCTTGAGCAGTGGGATACTGATGAGCTCACAGAGGATGGACTTGATTTCCTTATTTGATACCTAGGATACTCCCTAGGATTGTTGGACACACCATTTTTGATACTCACTAGACATGTCTGGGAATGGGTTGATGAGCCGATTATTGAATGTTTCTATGTTGATATACCAGATTAGGAGAGTATTCCATTCATATCACATAATGGTCACCCCCGTTAGAGACTATCCAAGAATCAATGTCATGATTGCCTATGGACCGAGGTTTGGAAATCATACATCATACTAGATTACATGTGGATATAAGAGTTTGAAATCTATCTCAATTCCACATTTACAGGATTTTTTTTCAATATATGATATTCTTAGAGTGATTGGAGATGAGTATGGGAGAACCTATGGTTAGGACATGTATCCCCCTATGGTGACATAGCTCACTCAAAGATATTTCTGGTGTTGGCTGAAGTAGGTATAATCGATTTGGATTATAGACCTAGATATTGACTTAATGATACATGGAAGAGTGGTGAAATATCCAAATTAGTCCCCTAGTCAAAGTATGTCTATTAAATCATATGTTTATCCGTGGAATAACTGTGGATTGAATCATTTACATTATTTCTACCTTGCTAATGTAAGTATTTATTTAAGAACATGTATATATATATATGGGGATATATATACACACACAAACATACTTATATATGATGGAACTGTATCCAGATGATTGGAATCATGGACCCATTGGTCAGTTGTGGACTTATTCCTTTCTTTTTGATTTATTTATATTTTTAGTTTTGTCTTAGTTAATATGAGCATATTGCATGATCATGCACATATGATAGTAGATTTATAGGTTCATCATTGGGTTGGCCTATTGAGATTATATTCTCACCCCTGTACATGTACCTCAGTGTGAATTAAGGCCTTATTTCTTCTTTTTAGGTAGATCATAGATTGAATTATGGATAGGGCTATGGCCCAGGGTTTCATGATTGAGTAGATTTGCTCATGTGGATTTCTTTTGATCAAGAAAGAGTAGCCTAATAATTTCATGGAAATTGGGTATGTGGTCTATCTTGAAGTTATTAGTATAACCATGCACTTTTATTTCACTTTACTTATGTATACATTCATGCATGGTTGGACCAATGGGAGAACAATGTTGTATGTATGACATTGTTGTTCAGGCTTTTATAGTATTTCATTTATTATTACTTCATGTTCTACTTTAGTTTACTTATTGCTTCCATACTCTATTTATTTACTCATATAGATGATGTCAATTTATTTTTAATGTGTTTACTCTAATATGAGGGAATATTATCTCTACAGACACCCCCTAGGCCCTCACTGCTAGTCGAAAGCCTCTAGAATATAAGGAGGCATTCTTGATTCCACATAAAGAACCGGCTCGGAGCACCAATTTAGTGGATCTTGGGTTGGTATGTTACAAAGTGTTATTAGACATAATTATTTTCCTAATATCTTAATATTTGGGATATGGTATAAATGAGTATTAGGAATGGGTTAGAACCTATGATAGTATGAGACTGGTGCATCAAGAAAACCTATTCTAGTAAGAAGTCATGGTTTCCAGGGATATAAGATTTTTTTGATCTACTATGTTACTATTGTATATGATTTTCACCTCGAGTGATGCACATGTTTTGTAGATTTTATGATTTATTATGAATTATGAGCTCTTGGATGTTGGAAAGCGGCTAGTGATTGATTTTGAATCTTGGATGGAAATGGAAAGAGTCATCTTATGCATCATATTTGGAACATAATATTCACATGTTATAGGCCTTTTAGTGTGTGATTTTACAGATGATAGAGGTTAATTGTTTAAAATGTCAAAAAATCTTAAATAGTGTTTTCCATATAGTTTTTTAGTGGAATTATACTCAATCGGGATGAATTGTATATATATTTCATTCTAATGGTAGGTGATGTGGATCTATATTGAGATGTCTGATGGTGAGGATGGTGACTCGGTCCTTGTGCACATGAGGTGTAGTGACCCTTATAGGTCGATTGGGAAAGTGATGCTTAAATTTTAAACACCTTATAGGTTTTCTTCTTAGGTTCAACTATTTAAAGTGTCAATAACAATATATACATTGTTTTTCCATATAGATTTGAATGAAATTCTACTTAATTGACCATCATTTGTGGTTATCTAGTTGGGTCACTGCGTATGATGTCAATAGGTACTAGGAGGTTCCTCATAAACTATACCTTGAGGGGGTACTGCCATATACAGATACCTAGTGATATTCATTTCAGTATCTCTTCTATATTGGTGTCATCACCTCCAGGGAGAAGTTTCTTATGAGGATTCTCAGAGAGGATCAAGACCTTATAGGACGTGTTGAATGTTTTGGTACTCATAGGTCATTTTTTATTTACCTCCCTTATAGTGGTTTGATATTTTCGGCTAGGTGGTTGGAACATGTGACCCAGTTGTGAGTCTTTATTAGTAGGGATAGGTGGTAGACCTAGGGTCCCTTAGTTTTGACTCATAACCTTATAAGTTGAAATACCTTTTGATCAAGGAAAACTATGATTATGGTTGACTAAAGTTTATGAATTCCTTTATAGTAATTGATCTTGGTTATTCACTCATTTTGAGACTAATTCATGGCTAGTTCTTGGGTTTTTTATATAGTCTTGTTGATGCATTTGGATTTATATGAACCACTTAGGGTGATTTGGTTTTAATACTCACTTTAAAGGGTAGGAATGTTTGGTGCCTGTCCCTATTGACCAATGTTTCCACTTTTTCTAATGTTTTCAGGGTGCAGGTAGACACTCCGGAATGGAACACGATTAGGTAATGGGTGGTCATGGAATAAATTATGGAAAAATGAGGTTCTTGATACTGAAGAGGTATTCCAAGGGATATTTTATATTTTTTGGACAAACATTTCATGTAGCATAGTTAACAAGGTTTTAATAGAAGATGATTCACTAGAGTATGAGTACAATTATAAATGTACATGCCAGTTTCCTGTAATACCACTTAAATCTTAAATTTTCGAGTGTCCTTATGCAAGCTGGGGACTAAAGTTTTTAGTACTTGTCATAAGAATGATTTCCCAAGAGTTGTGTTCAAAATGAAAAATGTCCCTCCATGGTAGAGGAGAAAATGTTGATAAATCATGTGTCTGAAGGCATTTGACCCATGGTTTTACCTAGACATGATTTGTCAATAGATGTGGTGTTAGGATTTGGTTAAAGGAAAGTTATCCTGTTTGAGGTGAGCATTGATCAGAGAGAGAGATAAATGAAGTTTGGTAGAATCTTAGTGTACTCACATTTAGAGATGATCATGCAATATATTGAAATAATCTTGGGTATACTGAGAGTGTGTCAGCTCTATGTTGATCTTCTTTTCTTTTAAAAATCTTTATTAGTTTGATAAAGGAACCTATTGAGGTTGTGCTCGAGGAGATATATAAGGTAGTTCATATAGTGGGGACTGAACTGTTGGCTGTTTAAAGGTGGTAACCCTCGTTTTTAGTTGAAATTTTTTATTTTCATGAGCCTTTGAGCTTAGAGTTTGGTTTTGAGTTGGTGATAAGGGTATTTCTATGGTTGGGAGTACTAGATCAGTTTTAGTTAAGTATCTCACACATAGTAGATAGTTGTTGACAATGTGAGTCTGGTTGTTGGATATTCGAGATAGAGAATTTATGCAGATGATTGGGAAGAGAGCATGGCTACGAGTTTTTCTACTAAGGATTCTCTAGTTTGACAAGGTTTATAGTGGAGATACTATAATAACCCGTGTTTTTTTGGACTAGAAATTTTAGTAGATATTTGGATTTTTTTCTTTTAGATGCTTGTAAGGGGTAAAATGGTCATTTTACCATATTGAAATATTTTGGTTAATTTTCACAACCACTCCATTGGTCCAAAAATAGGGTGTCTATTATAGGATAAGATTTTAGTGGATTTCTAATTTGTTCAAATATTAGAAGACAAATTAATATTTGATGTGGAATTAATTAAATATTTATTTATTCATGCATGTTTATTCGATCATATCCTTTGAAAATAGAATCAAATTGAGATTATATATCTTCTATTGACTCCATAATGGGGGGTTTTTTCTAGGTGGGAAAAATTTAGGTCGAGCACTGGGGCTGGGCTAGGCCCCCATTTTTTTCTTTTCTTTTTCTTTTTCTTCCTTTTCATTTTTTTTCTTTTTTTTATTTATCCCCTAGATTCTTGCACACATCCATATTTGAGTTCCTTATTCCTAAAAAATAGGTTAGGGAGAGAGATAAAGAGGGATAGAGGAATATAGGTATTTTTATGGAGATCAAGACGCACCAGATCATCGTTTAGTATCCATGGACCACCGAAATGGGTGACGCTTTAGCAGATTCCTCCCAAAGGTAGGATATTTTTAAGTTTTCTCTATATATCCATGTAGATTTTAAATTTTATAGTTCTAAACCCCTATTATTATTTCTTAGGATCCCTTGATAATTGATCAATTTCTTTTGGGAAAAAATGGGGGTTTCAAGTGATTTGAGGGGTTTCTTATTCAAGAATCTTGATCACATGACATGTAGTTTAGGAACACATTTTGTGTGCTCTTTATATTTGGTAAATATGATATTTTAGTGGTACATTCCATTTATGGGTTATACACATTGTGTACTTGGTCTCAACCGTGTAGCTGAGTAAATGTCCATACAGCCCGTGTAGGGGCACATGGCCCTATAGAGTACACGACCAGACCCCATGTGGGTTGCATGTTGTGTCAGGGTACATGGTCAGGTGATATATATGTGTAGGCCTTGTTAGGTACATAGGAAGGTACCCCATGTAAGGTACACGTTGCGTACATTATCAACACACCATGTACTTGGGCTTTTACATTCCAAGTCTAGTTGGAGTACATGCCCAGGTTAGGATTTAGGATTACATTCAATATATTAGGGTATGCATGTCGTGCACTACTCCCTGCTACCCTTTTGAGGGTTTTTCATGAATTTATGACCATGAGTCATAATTGGAACCTTAAGTAGTTAATTTTTAGTATCTTTCTATTTAGATTGTGATTTTTAAAAAATTTGGGTGACTTGAGGACTCTAATGTGGCATTTCGTTCTTTTATCTAAATAGAGAGTTTCTTCTTGAGATAGTCGAATATAGTTGTCTCATGTGAGTGAGAACGTTTTATATGAGATTATAACAAAGATACCACTATTTATCAATGATTTTTAAGATCTTTCTTTGAGGATATCTCTCATGAAAGATGTGTCATTCAGGCCTAGGAGGTTGTAAGGCTTTTTGTTTTCAAGGATCACCTATAGGATTCCTCAACTTACATTTTGACCTAGAGGGTCTGGTGTATGATTCCTCTATATTCTTACTATTACATAGGGTTATATTTGGGATAACTTTTCTTACATTATAATCTAGGGAATCCCTTTTAGACCCCCTTTACCTTTATATCATTATAAAGACCCCATGTAGGATGTCTCTTCCTTCTTGAGCTGCTTTTCAGGGTCTAATGTAGGATGTATCTTCCTATTTCCCACTCGAGGATCCCATGTGAGATTCCTACTTTTACCTTATTTTCTTAGGAACCAAATTAGGATTCCATCACTCATTTTTTACATAGAGGATCCTGAGTAGGATTTCCTCTCCAGTGCTTTGATTCAAGGGACCAATTGGGTTCCCTAATGTTTTAATGATATTGAGCTAGTGTGTAGGGAGTTTGGTTAGATATGGTAATGGGTGTCACCATTGAACCCATGATGAACTTTTAATTATATGGAAATATGAAAGTAGTGGTGGGTTTAGGCATTCAACCACCCTCACTTTTTTATTTATGCATTCACTTGTTTACTACTGAGGTAGTGATGATTACCAAAGGATCTTCCTGGTTGGTGGCTGATAAGCTTGTTGTGATGAGAAATTTCTATTTGGGATGCCTATAAATGTTACCTAGGATATATCTTATTCATTTATTGGGGTTCCTAGAAGTGATTCTTGGGACCTGTATTTTAATCCTTAATCAATTGGTATTTGTAGATGTAATTCTTAGGGTCCATCTTATGAGCTTATTATATTTAATGTCACTATTACTATTACTGTATGTCCAACTTGTCATTGGGATTAATCCCTGATTAGGGATACATAGGTAGGTTTCTTAGAGTGTCTTGGCACTAATCTTATACTGGGTCACTCTAGGAATGGATTGTCCACTAGCATTCTATAGGATTCCAAAGGTTATTGGGTGGGTTCATTTCCCCTGATCAATAGGATATTGATGATATCCCAGAGGATGGACATGATAATCTTGTGTTATTTCTAGGATACTCACCAAGATTTTTGGATGAACCATTTTAGATACTCTCTAGACTTATATAAGAGCGGTATTATGATCCAATTATTTAATTTTTCCTTGTTGATATTCCAAATTAGGAGAGTATTCCTTTCATATCGCCTAACGGTCACCCCCTAAGGGATTATCTGAGTTGAAATGTCATGATTGCCTATAGACGGAGACCTAGGAATTAAACATAAAACTAGATTACACATAGAATTAGTAGTATTAAATCAATATCAATTCTATATTTAAAGGATTTTCCATCAGTATATGACGTCTTTAAAGTGATTGTAGGTGAGTATGGGTGAACCTAGGGTTAGGACATGTACCCCCCTATGGTGATGTATTTTTCAAAGAAAAATTTTTATCATTGGCCAAAGAAAGAATTTTCAATTGGGATTATGGGCCCAAAGATTTAAGTAATGATAAAAAAACCTTAGTGGTACGACATCCATCTTAGTTTCTTTAGCACATGATGTCTATTAGATCAAATTTTTATCCAGGTATTGACTGTGGATTGAGTCATTTACATTATTTCTTTTATTTAATGTAGGAATGTATATCAGAAAATGTATATATATATATATATTTATTTATTTATGGGGACACATATATATACATTAATAGTTATACTTATATATTATGGAACTACATCCATATGATCGGGATCACAGACCCAGTGGTCGGTTGTGGACTTGTTCCTTTTTTTTATGTATTTATCTTTTTAGTTGCGTATCATATAGGCTGATCATGTTGCATGAGCATACACATCTGACATCATATTTATAGGTTCATAATTGGGATATCCAACTAATATTATATTCTCACCCCTGTAAGTGAAACTTGGTGAGTATTCATACAAAATGTATATTTTTCAGGTTGATTACAGATTGCATGATGGATATGGATGAGGCCTAGGTTTTCATGATCTATTAGATACACTCGTGTTTATTTATCTTGATTGGTATAGAGCAAATCATATGTTTCATAGAGATTAGGTGTGTGTTCTCTCTCAGAGTTAGTAGTATAATCATGTACTTTTATTCTGGTTTCTTTATGTACTCCTACATGTATGGTCAGTCCAGTTGGGGAAAATTATTGTATGTATGACATGGTTGTTTGAACTTTTATATCTTTTTTTTTTGTTATTACAGTATATTCTATTTCAGTTTAATTATTTCTTTCTCACTCTATTTATTTACTAATATGGATGACATCTTTTTATTTCTGTTGTGTTTACTTTGATTTTATAAAATAGTCTCTCCATTGACATACCCTAGTCTCTCATTATTGGTTGATAGCCTTTGGTGTATGGAGAGGGGTGAATGAGGTCTCATAACGAATCATATCAAAGAACTGGTTTAGTGGATCCTATGTCGGAATGTTACACTATAGGAAAAAATATTTTCATTAATAAAATAAGGCATATAGTTATTCATTGATAGAGTGTTGGATCTATGAAATTTCCTACATTTTTTACATACTTCAAACAATGATACAGTCTATGAAATGTTTAATATATTTTGTTTAATTTTTTTAAAAAATTAGTTGGAATATTTTTTATGAGGGATAAAGATGGAATCAGTTTATCAAATTAACTTTTATAAAAAAGAAATAAGATAATTTCATTATCATAAAAATCTTAAATTTATATCTCACCGAGTCTCCAAATATATAACATTTCATATTCAATCTTTAGTAAATTATAATACATTAATAACATAAATGTATCATAAAGTTTGTCAAAATTGATGACCTATATTACCAAATTGTGGATACAAAAAATATTTTTAATTAAAAACTCTTTAAATATGGATTTTTTAAATAATATCAAGTATGATTTATTTTATTCAGGATATATAGTTCTTTATTCATATTAGATACCACTAAATAATCATCATCTAGTTGAAATCCATTTGGTTATTTATTAAAATATTAAAATAATTTAATTTCACCATGAATTTCCACTGATGTAAATTTTTACTCAATATTAGTGACTTTAATCCAATAATATCAATTATATACATGACATGTATTATTTTTCTCTAGTTTTCCATGTTTATAAATTTTATTAACACAAATTTTGTTTTAATGGGATTGTGTTAAAATATTTTATTTAACCAATTTTTGGAATATATATTTTTTCTATTTGATCAAGTTTATTATTCCTAGATATAAGTCATGATTTTTTATTTTTCTACCAATCTATTTGATCTTGTATTTTTATGAAATAACAATACTCTATATTTATTTTATATCATTATTCTAATTTTTTTAGGTGTTTCTTTATAACCTATGATATTTTTTCCATCCACATCAAATCTCTTTTTTTACTTCCATTTTGTTGTTTACTTAGATTTGAATTCATATTAATAGTATGATTTAACTTTAGAGTATTATTAATAAATTCAATAAGGTTCCTCAAATACTTATTAAAAATTATTTATCATGAATTTCATTGATTAGAATGTATCTTAAACTCTTTACAAATTTTTCATTAACCACCTTTATGTTAATTCTCTCAAAAATTTCACTAAGTCTATTTTTTAAGCATATTATTTATTCTATGGATGATAACCAAGTAATACATCTTGATTTATTACACAATCAAATAAAACTTTATTTACAGCATTGTTTTTTAAAAAAACATGCTTCAAAATAATATTAAATTTTTTAATTATAAATTTTCATACATTTCACACCTCATATGGATTCACCATCTCTCCTCCAGTTATTAAGTACCAATATTAAATAAAATACACAACATAATCAAATACCCATCAATAATTTATTTTTAGAGAAGTTAAAACAAGCAATGTCTTTACAATATTATTGAAAGTTTTATTAATTCTCTCAAAACCCCCATTTCATTATGGATTTCTCAGTAATGATATCTCATGATTTATATTATTTTTTTTAAATAATTCTTCAAATTAATAGAATTTTAATCTAGTATTTTACTAATTTAAAATGACTTAATTATTTTTCCACACATACTTTTATCATGTTTTTTGTACCTCTAAACTTAATATATTACTAATTTCTTTAATACACGAACATGATCCCTTTAATAGAATTATAATAAAATATTAAAAAAATAAAAAATATATTAACCTATAGTATCCTATTATGTCTTGGTAGTAGTAATATATGAATGCATAAAGTTATGTAATTTTGGGGATCCTTACATATTTTGTATATAAGGATCACAAAACATTTTTTATTTCTTATATATATCACAAATATTCTCTCATTTAATTTTCAAAATTAAAATTTTACACTCATCGTTAATCGTAAATATAATCTTTATGACTTGTTGAAAAATATGGTAAAAGTGATGATTTAATAATTATTTTTCCTATTAAATAGGTAATTAATGCGCATATACTTTATTAGATGTATTATAGAGATTTTGTAGGAACATATATATGAAAATAAAAAAAAATATTATACAAATAAAAATACCTTTTTTTATATAATCATAGTATTTTACATGGTAAAAAAAGTCACAATAATAAACACAACTAATGTTATAGAACACATAAATATATTGGGAAAAAATAATCTTGAAAATCATAGGATCATGTTATAAAAGAGTTAAAAATATATATGATATGTTTATATTAAAAATAAAATATTTATATATAGAATAGATTTTATATATTAACTATGATAAAAATATGAATGATTTTTTATGTTAGTATAAAGTCTTTATCTATGTGGTGATGATAAATAAATCATTGGGGATCTTAGTATTGGGATGTTATCTTCCCAATATGAAAATTTCAATAGTCATATAAAAATTTATCATATATTTTAATAATAAAATACTCAAAATAATTTTTTTAAAATATAATTAATAGTTATTAAAAAGAAAAATTTATCAATTAATTTTAATATAATTACACTAATCTGCTTTAAAATAAAAATAATATTTAATAAAAAAATTATTTTTTTCAAAATGAATAATTTTAGAAAACAGTTAAAGTTTTCTTCACCAATTAGATCTTTAATATATAGAAAACTATTTTCATACAAAATAAATCAAATTTTATATCATCATGTATGAATTAGATAACTATAAATCTATGATAATTTTCCATGGCAATACAATTTTGGGTGATTAGTATAAATATAAAAAGTGTATAAGATTAGAAATATGACATCACTTAAAAACTTACGTAATAAATGATTTAAATTATATATAAATCAATAATATATTTAATATATTTAATATTAAATTTTAAAATAATGAAATTAGTGTTTCGTCCAAAAAACATTGTTTCCAATGCCTCAATTATATTTTGTGACTATAAATACCATTAAGTATAGATAAAAGTATTTAATATATCCAAAATAGTATAATTTAATGGTGTTTGGTTCTTAAACATATAAAAAATTAAATATAGGTCCAAAATGTCATGTAACATGTTTTAAACAATTATAAAGCCAATGGTTTTCTATTTTTAAGAACCTAATGTTCATGGATTAGGTTTATAAATTTTTTTAAAAAAAGTTTCCTCATTGTCTATATATACCCACCGAACCTACCATTTCAATACACTCCATAACCATTGATCATGGTCTTTCTCTCATTTTATCTCTTAAGAATATTTAGGTAGAAAATTAGTTCAAAAAGGGTATAAAATTATATCTCCATTTACCTTTTCAAAAAATTTTCCTAAGAGTTTTTATCATGAGTCATAGTGTGGTAATTATTCCCAATCCCTTATCTACATCTATAATCTAAGATCCCAAACTCATAAGGATAAAAGTAGTTCATTCTCAAGATTTGTGAGGGGTTAAAGAAATGTAATGGTTCTCTACTTTTTTATTCACTTCCTTCTTGAAATTCCATTGAATTGATTTAAATGTCAACATGTAATGATGTAATGTTTCACTATTTAAAATCAATGATTTTATTATAAATTAGGACCTACTATTTCCTTTCATTATAATAATAGTACATGTCATCATATTTTTATAACCATCAATCTAGATTAGTGGATTATTTTATCACTAATTTATTATTCAAAAATTGTATTTAATACCTCTAAATGATAAAATTATCCCACTATATTATACTATTGTCACAGATGCTTTCCATTAAATTTTGAATATTTTATTATTTCAAAATTATTAATGGATATTCAACTTTGTAGCTAGGTAATTCAATCGAGTAATAATACATGTGTACATTAGTTGTTTGTTTGAAAACTATGATATATATTGATATAAAAACTATTTAAAATGATGGATTCATTGAACATATTATGTAGATGAGGTTAATTATATACTCCCTCAATGCATTGGTAGGTATCATAGGAAAAAAATTGTGGTATTATGAGTTTTAATTCCTCATAATGTATTATGTATTGGAATAATTTCTCGGTCAAATGGTTGTGATGTCTTGGCTAAGGCATTGACAGTCTGTTTTTTATAACTATAATTATTTATCTCATTACTATAAAATTATTTACTATTATCAATGTAATTATTTTTTTATTTTACCCATAGAAATAATATTATCATCTATTATCTATTTGATAATTTATTCACATAATATTTTAAATTCCATGATTATTCAATGTATAAGTCATTGCTCAATCCCACTTATTTAGAGTCTAACAAAAAACATTTATTTTGTTTCCCACACCCACTAGGAAACAAATTAGAGTAGTATTGACATTTTATGGATATTATCTAAGGAATTAAAAAAGTTTCATTGAATATTAATGATGTATTTTAAATGTTTGAATGTAATGTTAGGATCATATATATATAAGTATCTAATGAATAATAAACTATTGGATATTTTGAGGTGTGATATTTTGTATTTTTTATTATTTTAATTAACTAAACATAATATTTCAGTTATTAGAGTAGAATTTTTTATGTTTGGTATTATATAATGTTTGGTATATAACATATAAACAAGATTTATAAGAACATAGTTAGAAAATATAACATTATGACAAACCCTTATAGAAATTACATATATATTACTTAGTATTTATAAGAATCATATACTATTTTTTTATTTCATAGTATTACTCATAAACTAATGAAGTATATTCCATTTTATAGAAATTTATATAGATGGAGGAAACATAAACTATGTAAAAAATCATAATCACTGTAGTGATTTCCGTACCGAGCAACCCAATGAAGCTTGTGATAGACGAGAGAAAATAATCCCTATATTAGGGATGTTTAATATAGTTATGATTAATATACATGGCCATATAAAAATCTTATTACTTATTTATATAGTGTAAAAAAATTGACCACATAATGTTTCAATAAGATCCATATTTTAATGGAACCAATAATCCATTAGTGGATGAACAGTGGATCATGTTTCTAGAGATGATATCCCTTCATTCATGATGTGGTGAAAAAGAGAGTATTATCATGGATTTATTACATATATGGGTAAATGATGATTAATTTTATCCATTGATTCAATAAAATAATAAGGTATAAGAGATATAGCATATAGAATGGAATTATTTTATAGTGACTATCTTCAAAAAGTAATTTCTCCATGAGCACCAAGATAATATTGAAATGGAATTTCCAATTTAAGGAAAAAGGTGAGAAGAAATTATTTTTAATTATGTGATTACCATTACATGATTTTAAAGACATGATTTGACTATGTATGCATTCCTGAGTGAATGAATTTTCTCCCCTTTAATAAGATAAATCCATGATATAGAAGGGAATTGGTGCCTCAAAATATTTCAATACATGGGGAGATAATGTCAATTTACCTCATGAATAAGAAGCATATACCCATGTATTATTCTAAATGTAAATAAATAGAACAATAATATGGTTGGGAACCACATAGATGGAATAATGGAAAAGTGGAATATAAGGAGGGTAGAATTATAAACATGAAAAAACTATTGGAATTGAAACCTTGAGACTTTGATGAAGGGACTCATAATGTTCTGTAAGTATAGAGATACAGTCTATAATTCTAATTAATTTAAAGGAAATATAGTTTCAACCAATTTCTAATACTTAAACTTCAAATACATGGGTCAATATTCCAATAAATTCCCTATGATTCATGGAAATCAACCACAAAATATGAAAAGGGTGAAAGGTTGTGGTTATGAAATTAAAAAAATAAAATTTAAATATCTAATTGATGTAAAAGGTGGTACATTTATCATAAAATCAATGTTAGATATTTTATTATTTTATTCTTGATATAATCACCCATTTATATCATTAATGTATTCTAAGAACATTGAATCATCCAATGTTAAATTATAGATGGAGTTGTAAATCAACAATACTAATGGAAGTGTTTTTGAAATAAAGATATGGTGTGTGGTTTAAATTAATATTCATATAAGGTATCCAGTTACAACCATGATTTTTATACCTATAGTATAATTTGACCGAATATTTCAGAAGTATTGTCTTGGAAATTATAATTCAAGAATTTTCTACTGAGAGAAAGAGATTAAAATTTGAGAGGAAGGTATTTGATCCCCTATTTTTAGAGGCGATAAATCATTATTTGAGTATTTTATATAACCATAAATAGTATCCAATATCAGTGAATTTAAAGGGGAAGAAGAATAATAAATACAATCTATAGATGGAAAGGATATCCTTTGAATGTATTTTTTACCTACTGTGTGAGAATATTTTATTTTATTTTCTATATAATTACATAGACATCCACATAAATGTGAATATAAATTTTACATTGTATTCATCCCTTATTTGAAATACATATCTAAGAAATTGGATTAAATGAACCCAATACCATGTGAAGAGTTGAGTAAAAAACTAAAAGTGTTTTGTGATAATTGATTCATAAGACTTAATATCTCACTATTGGTAGAACCCGTCTTATTTATAAAAATTATGGATGATTCTATGAGGACACACATCAATTATTGAGAAATAAATTACATTAAAATAAACATCATGTATCCTTTTCCATTCATAAACGAATTTTTAAATAAAATTCAAGGTGATTAATACTTCTCAATGATTGATATTCATTTTTATTTTTATGGATTAAGAGTGAAGAGTAAATATATGTCAATGATGGAATTTCATATGAGGTCTAGATATTATGATTTAGACTCAGTGTTTATTGATTTGATTAAAATATCTATGAAGGGGTTCCTTAAAAAAACTATGGTGGTATTTATTGATTATATCTTAATATAATTAAAACTCTATCATAAGAATTTATTTGTGAATTTTACAATAGATCATAATAGAAAAGAAGTTGAATTTGAAATTAAGTTTTTTTGAATTTTGGTTCCAATAAATTTATTTTCCTCTCCATATAACCTCTAAAGATGAGATATAGATAAAAACCTTCAAGTCTAGAAGTTTTTATAGAATGGACAACACCAATAAAATGTAACTGATATATATATTTTCCTTGGTTTAGAAGGTTGCTATTGGGTATTTTTCAAAAAAAAATCTCAATTTTCTGACTTTTTAACTATGTTAACACAAAACGGGCTAAAATTTCCATATTAAAAGGAATTTAAATAAATATTAGAGGAGCTAGTAAAGAGAGTGTTCAACATATTTGTATTTATTTTTCCATCAGGGAAAGAAGGATTTGATATTTTCAGTGATCATCAAAGAATGAAATACATTGTGCATTTATTAAATATAAAAGTGGAATTAATTATGAATCAAGGTAATTAAAGAAAAATAATGAAAACTAGCTAGAACATGATATTTTGTTTTCAGATATAATATTTTCCATGAAATTATAGAGACAATACCTCTATGGTTAGAGAGGTTAAATATATATGGATGAAAATAATTCAATGTACATATTCATAATATATGTTCTTAACATGAAACATAAGATATTGTTCTAACTACTCAATGGTTAACACTATTTTATACACGACCACCTATTGATGAAAAAAATGGAAGATATTACATTGAGTTCAAAAGATCAAGGTATTTTATCAATGATGAGGATTGATAATGATAAAATATTCAGAAATTTAGTAAAACTGGATATTGATATTATTAGGGTATGGGAAACATCATTTCTTTTCCAATTGATTTCATAACCATCATTATTTGGGATGAAATGAAAATCCAAATAGTATGAGAAGGATTTATTAAAGAAAATTAAATTCATGGATGATGGAAAACTTAGGGAAATCATCTGTAGATAAAGTTTTTTGATGTTTCTAAGTTTACTATGCATACCATCAGTTCTTGAGGAAAAATGGAATTTATAGATAAATCCCAGAACTCAGATATTTCTATACCCCAAGGTGGTAACAAGGTGTTTATGGATTTAATAATACATTTAGTGTATTAAAAAAATGAACCATAAAATTTATGATTATGTTTTATGAAACTTGGAATTACAATAAAAAAATATTGAGAGACAATTTACAAAGGGTTTTATAAAACCTCTCCATATATCAATGTGGAACTATGATAATATTACATGGAAAATTGTTATTAGATTTTCTAATAAATATAATAAAAATGATAAAATATGAGTTATTGTGGATCACCTTACAATTTGATTGACATTTTCTTGAAATAATGGAGGATCCACCCCTTGGTTATATTTTTTTGATATATATTAATGATGTTGTGAGGTTTCTTTGTATGAATTTATCAATTTTATCTGAAGTTTACCCATATATGACATGAAAAGTATACATGTGTCTTCAAAAGGCTCTAAGTAGTGAGGTATATTTTTTCATTCCTATAATCCTAAAAATTATGAGAAGCTTGAGCACTCTATATGACAAGTATAATAAATTATGTAGTCATGATCACTGAACTTATAGGGAACATAAGACTAGTATATAACTTCAGTTGAATTTTTAGAAAATAATAGCTTTTATTCAAGATTTTAAATTTAATTGTAAGAATAATTAAATGATAAAAGTTTTCATAATCCAAACTACTGAGATAAATATAGAGAAAACAATTAGTTGGTCAATTACTCAATAGAAACAACTAAAAAAGGTCAAGCATTTAAAATTAATATTATGATTTCTTAAGAAATACACAAAATATATATTGATAATCAAAGGAAGGGCATGGATTTTGTTTTAGGGAATCAATTATTTTGGAAGGTATCTCTAGGAAAAGGAGTAATAAGGTTTGGTAATAAGGGTAATCTGTATCCATTGTATACTATGATTTTTGAGATTTTGGAGAGAATCAAATTCATAACTTATCATTTGTTTATCCCACCCAACCTCTCTACATAGAATAGAATATTCCATAAATCTATTATGAATATATTCATATTAAACCCAACATTTCATGCCCTATATTTAATAGGAACCCCTCAGGGGCCTATATTGAATATGAAATTAATCCCAAAATCATATCACTATTATGCCACAGGCTAAAGATAAGGACCAAGGGTATAAATCCGTCAAATGAGTACCATTACCATAATAAGTTACAAAAAGATATAAAGTAATAACCAATAAAAAGTATAATAAAAATAAAATACAATTATTCTATAATTTAGGAAATTTAAGAAAAATACATGTATCTAAAATGAAAAATAACTAATGAAACTCCTATAGATGTGACACCCCAACCACACCAAGTTCCAAAAAGATCATGTTAAGAATGATCACCAAATACCTCCTAAAAACCTAAAAATTGATTATATATATGGATGATCATAAATACATACTCAATAGTATCATGTTCAAGTATTCTCATGAATATGTAGATGTAAAATACTAACACTTTGGTGAAAAGATAATAGAAAGAACAAGATTATACCGGGTCAAATATCACTCAACCTCGTGATGGATCACTCACCAAATATCACATTATAGTATGATATAATATTTTTAAAATAATATATCAAATATGTACCACATAATGATTTCCCTAAAAAATTCACTCTCCCATTCTAACGAAAACTTTCCTAGTGTTTCTAAGTAATTCAGATATCTAGAAACATCCCATCATATCTCATATCAAAACTATGTGACACAACATAGCCACATCATCATAATCACATATCTTCCACCACATACGGTTTCCCAACCACATATCACTTTTTTATAATAATAATTTATCATAAACATGAATAACATAAACATCACTACCCTCTATACATTACCCCATCATATAGAGTACCCTTCTCTATAATATATAGAATAGAAATGGATGGATGCTAATGACAAAGCTCAAAATTAATTATCTTGAGCTCTATGAAATCAGATATATATTATAATACTTCCAAGGAAAATAAGGAGAGGTTTTCCAACATATATGAAGGTGAATATAAGGTTAATTATTCCAATATATAGTTTATCCATAGAAAATATTATGATTTGAAAATTCCTCTTGACGATAATGTTGATAGGGTTTTCAACAGAATCATAGATGTTATTGAATCTATTAAAGGACATTAGATAGAGATAAATAATATCAATATTTTTAGGTAGTTTCTTCAAAATTTAATACCATTTCATAATATAAAGTTATTATCTCTATGTTTTGAAATTTTTCTTATCTCTCCCACTTGAGAGTTTCTCTCTCCTAGGGCATCCTAGGTTTTGAGTCTCTCTGTCTGTTCGGTTTACGGCGGCTCCTCCTCCTTTCGTGCTCCTCGTATCTGCTCTGTGCCTCACCGCCCCTCCTCAGCTCCGGTGCCAGTGGTTCGCTTTCTTCTGTGCAGCTCCTCGACCATTCACGGTTTGGATTTTGTTCCTTTGACCTGGTTTCCTTCTCCTGGTCCTGGGCCCCGTGTTCCATGCTCCAAAGGAAGTCGGTCTTCTTTTTCCTCTTCTCGAATCACCCTGAGTCGCAGATCCAGGCTCCCCCCTGGGTCTTGATTTCCCTTCCGTCACAGGCAATCTATGTCGGTGCCAGATCTGGGAGAGGGACAGTGGTCCCAGATCCCCGTTCTCAAACCCCTTAAACTTTTCAGATCTGTGTGTTCTTGCCTCATGGCCGACTCCAGTTTTGAGGATCTCTTCTCCCTTTTCGCCTTCCTCCATCTTCAGTTCCTGGCGCTCAGTGCTCCGAGACTCAATCTGAGTCCGAGGATTTCTTACGCCTTCTTCGATTTTTCTTCTAGTTTCAGTGACAACAGGTGGTTCCTGGTGGGTTGTTTCCCAGTTCCTCATCTTCGCGATGATTCCACCGTGATGTGTTTGATCGTGAAGCGCCTCTCGCGATGAATCACCGCATTGGGAAAGTTCTAAGTGGATACTGCAAAGCTCCTGTTGTGGGGAATTAATTCGTGTAGTGACTGGTTTCGCGAAGCACCTATTGTGTTGCTTCACAGCGTTGAGGGATCACCTTGGGGATGCCGTGAAGCTTTTTCCACGGGGAGTTGTTCTGCAAATCCTTGGTGTGCGCAGTGTTGAAGGCAGTGTCCTGTGGGCATAGTTATCACGACGAGTCTTCTCTGCAACGTGCCTTCATGAAGCATTTTTTGCATTGTGAAACTGCGATGGTTCTACTGTGATGCGTTTTCTCCATGACGTTTGGTCTGAGCAGTGGCGTGGGTTTCTTGGGCGCGACCTTTCAAGGGGCAGGGTCGTTCGCGAAGGTCACGGAACCTTTTGGGTGGATTGTACTAGGTGGTTGTGAAGGGGTGTCTGGCCTAGTGACTTCTCTATTGGACCGAGCCTAATTTGTGTGTGGCTGGACTGGGTTGGCTTGCGCACTGGGCGTTTTTTTCGGAGCATTTTCCATGTTCCTTTGCAAGGGTTCTAGGGCCATGGGGTCCACCAGGGCGCTGGTCTTTTGGAGATTTGAAAAATCTTTTGGTATTGCTCTACGGATGCGGAACTTGTGAATCAATGGATGATGTTGTCCCTGAAAGACAAAGAAAAGGAGACCATTGAGGAACGGAGAAATTAAGACACACTTCTGAATAAGTTCATGTCTCTGCTCATGGTTGGAAAGTTCGTGGAAAACATTTCGGTAAATCAGGGGGCTTTCAAAAATACTCTACAGAACATCTGGAAACTACAGGCAGGAGTGGCTATCCGGGAAGTAGGGGTCAATCGCTTCGTCTTTGAGTTCTTCAATGAGAGATATAGAGACAGAATATTACGGGGCCAACTATGGTCATTCAATAACCAACTCCTCCTCATGGAAGAATTCAATGGGGGGGATGATATCCAACGTGTGAAGTTAACCCACTCCCCCTTTTGGATACGAATTAAAGGAGTTCCCTTCCATGCCAGAACAGAACGAATTATGAGAGAAATCGGGGACAGTTTATGTCACTTTATTGACTGGGATAGCTCAGACCCAATACAATGGGGCCCTGAGGTTTGGATCAAGGTGGATATTGAAGTGTCAGAGCTGTTGATGAGAGGAATGTTCCTGAAAATCGAAGACACCAACAGTTGGATATCATTCGAGTTCGAGAAACTTCCAATCTTCTGCTTTTCCTGTGGTCGCCTTGGCCATCTGGAAAGAAAGTGCATCACTAAACATAATATTGGATCAGGAAACATTATCCCCCAATATGGCTCGTGGTTCTGCACCAAAACGAATAAATATGCTGTTATCCCTAAGATGGAAAAACAAAAGGACTATGACCGTCTAACGCTGGCACATACCAGTTAGGCGGAACCCATACCTGGGAAAGCTCATACGACTGGACCAGTGGATCTCCCTTCGGATGGCCCTCCCACTCAGAGAGATACAAGAGTTTATCCTAACCCCCAAAAGGACAAGTCCAAAATATCTACAGAGTTGTCGACGAAGCACATTGAACCACCAATACACTGTTCAAAGCCAATGATGATGCACATAGAACCACCATATCCGAACCCTGACCCACAACCGACCGCAGTTGGCGCTCTAACAATGGAGGCCCATGGAATGACGGGGACTTCATTACCGGGCCCAAATACCCATCAAACGTGGAAAAGGGTGAAACGAGGAGAGAGTATTGGTCCTATGGAAGACCCTACACCCAGAGTCTGGAAAAGTCATAATGAAATAGGCCACCTTGGGAGTTATCCCACTAAGATATGGAAAAAAACAAGCGGAGAAACAAGTATGGAGGAACCAAAGGCAGTAGTGGGTGAGACCCCTCACCACTTGGTTCAATGATTTCCCTATGCTGGAACTATCGTGGGCTTGGTAACCCATGAACAGTTCGCATGCTTCAGCGCAATTGTGCTCAATGTCGCCCTGATATGGTTTTCCTATCTGAAACTATACAGGAAAAAAGGACACCAATGGTATTGCTCTAAAATTTGGCTTCCAATGCTTCTTTTCGGTGCCCAGACAAGGCCATGTTGGGGGCCTTTGTCTTCTCTAGAAGGACAATATCGACGTCAAAATTTTGTCCTCTCCTTGCACCATGTGGCCGTCACTATCCAAACAAACTCTCACCCATCATGGACCTATTTGGGTTTCTATGGCTGGCCATCCCATAATGAGAAGGTGAAGTCATGGGATATTCTGTTCAAGTTGCGACATGATTTACTGAGCCCTATTCTCTTCAGAGGATATTTCAATAAAATTATGTTTCATAAGGAAAAGAGGGGCGGATGCTCTCGACCCTCAGTGTCGATGTCAAACTTCAAGGACACGGTCGCTAGGGAGGACCTGGTCGATTTGGGGTATACAGGTAATCCTTTTAATTGGTTTCGCGGCAATTCTAAAGGCACCTGTGTCGCTAAGTGCCTCAATAGATTTTTGGGTTCTACTGATTGGATTAATCTGTTCAGTATGTTTCACATTGGCCATATAGCCCTTAACTACTCGGAACACTGTCCAATTATCATTGATTCCATGCAAGGAGAATTAAATAGACAACTTCGCAGACCCTTCAGATTTGAGAGCTTCTGGTCAAAAGACCAGGAATGTGAAGAGGTGATCCATTCAAGCTGGAAAAGCACTCAAGTGGATGTTTTCCTCAATCTCCAATAGGTCGCATCTGATCTGTGGTCTTGGAGCAATAAAAAATTCTGCCACCCCTACCGGCACTGTGATATCCTTGAAAATAGATTGATCAACCTCCTTAATCAAACCACTTCTAATTTCATTCTCTCTAATATTGGATCCACTCAAAGAGAGCTTGACACGGCCCTGCGTGTCAAGGAAAGTTTCTGGGCTATGCGGGCGCGGGATAACCACACTAAAGAGGGGGAATCTAATATCTGGTTTTTTCACCAGAAAGCTTTAGCCAGGCGAAGGAAAAATGCTATTACTTACATCTTACATCCCGATGGAAGCAAATTCTCTTAGTACAATGGTATCCACGAGGCCTTGACAGACTATTTCCAAAACACTTTCTTTGCAGGAACCCCTGTCATGTCTTCCAAGGTAGAAGATTGTATCAGACCC
The DNA here is from genome assembly GCA_963277665.1 of Viscum album. Taxonomy (NCBI): domain Eukaryota; kingdom Viridiplantae; phylum Streptophyta; class Magnoliopsida; order Santalales; family Viscaceae; genus Viscum; species Viscum album. Next base: position 1,700,158,802 of record OY728155.1, read on the forward strand.
ATGATCACTGATGAGATCAATAGATATATCACCAAAGATGTGACAGATGATGAGATACGCCAGGCACTTAAACAAATTCATCCCACTAAGGCCCCAGGACCGGATGGGTTCCATGCCCTCTTCTTTATACAATACTGGTACATTATCGGTCCCAACATCTGCAACATGTTAAAAAATATCTAGGATGGGAATACTAGCATTGTTTCCATCAATGAAACTGTCCTTTTCCTCATTCCCAAAATCAAGAAACCTCTGGAAATCCCTGATTTTAGACCAATCAGCCTTTGCAATGTCTCTTACAAAATCTTCTCTAAGATCCTTGTCAATCAGTTGTGCCCTTGGCTACCTGATATTATCTCGGAGAATCAGAGCGCCTTCATGGACAAGAGACTGATTACTGACAACGCGATTATGGCCCATGAAGTGTTCCATTCTATGAAATCACACTCAACTATGAAAAGAGGAACCATGGCCTGGAAACTGGATATTACCAAGGCCTACGATAGAGTGGAATGCCGCTTCATTCGTATGGTCATGCTGAAAATGGGTTTTTGCGCTAAACGGACAGATCTGATCATGGAATGCATCTCGATCGTCTCCTTCAAAATCAAGGTCAATGGGTAGCTCACCATAGGATTCGCCACATATCGAGGCCTTCTCCAGGGAGATCCCCTATCCCCGTTTCTCATCATTCTGGTGTCTGATGTGTTCTCTAATCTTATTTCCAGGGCTACATCCTCTAAATCTATTCATGGGGCTAAGGTCTTCCATGTTATCCCACTAGTGTCGCATCTTTTCTTCACCGATGACTACCTCCTGTTTTCTAGAGCAACAATTAATGATTGTTGGGTAATCATCCATGCGATCCAACAGTATGAGAGGGAATCTGTACAATCGATCAATCATGGCAAATCTAAAATTTCATTCAGTGCTGGGGTTTCTCTTTCTAAAAGGGTTGAGCTTTGCGCATCAGCTGGTATCTATATGGTTGTGAAACATCAGAAGTACCTGGGTCTTCCCACGGTGATTGGCCAATCCAAAAAAGAAATATTCACATCTCTTGTGGATAGGATAAAGAAAAAAATTCTAGGCTAGTCCCCTAAAAGAATTTCTAAATCTGGCAAAGAGACCCTCATCAAAGTTGTCATACAATCCATTCCCAGCTACTTTATGTCCCTGTTTAAGCTCCCGACTTTCATCGTTGACCAGATCCACACACGTACTGCCAATTTCTGGTGGGGAAAGAATGATGGGAGGAATTGACCCCACTGGATGGCCTGGGAGAAACTCTACAATTCCAAATCAGAGGAAGGGATGGGATTCCGGAATCTGCGTCTCTTCAATGATGAACTTTTGTCCAAGAAAGGATGGCGCCATCTTCACCGCCCATCATCTCTTTTTTCATGGGTTCTCTAGGCGAAGTACTTTCCCCACATTGACTTGTGTGCTTCCTCTCTTGGTCCCCATCCTAGCTTCCTCTGGAGAAGCATCTGGGGGCTAAAAGGCTCCTAGAAAAAGGACTAGGTTAAAGGATAGGGTCTGGCTCATCGGTCAATATCTGGACTGATCCTTGGCTTATCGATAAGTATGGCATGCGGGCTACATCCCCTATCCAACCAGGTCTCGAAAATGCCACTGTCAGCTACCTCCTTTCTGGCCAGGGACAGGGGTGGTGTCTGGAAAAAATCCTTGATTATTTTAATGAAAGGGATCAAAGAATCATCCTTAGCATTCCCTGGGTCCCTAATGCAGGCCCTGACCAGCTTTTCTGGATCAATGAGTCCTCAGGTGAATACACAGTGTGGTCTGGCTACAGACTGGCTCTTGACAACCACTCAGTCAGCCGGGTTGAGGGACCTTGGAACTTTGTGTGGAAGCTCAACTCTCCCCCTAAAATTCGCCAGTTTTGGTGGCAGGTCTGCACGGGTTCTTTCCCAACCATGATCCTCCTCGCTCACCGACATATGGCTAGTTCTAATTTTTTCCGTTTTTGCATGATCACTCCTGAAACTCCTTTGCACGCCATCATTCACTACCCGGGAGCTGAGAAAATTTTGAATAAATGGGTCCTGACTTCTGCCGCTTCAATGGAATCAGCCTTTGACCTTCCCGATATTTTGACGCGGTGGTGATCCTTTCTTTCCTCGGCTTCTTCATGTTCAATTTGCACTCTATCCTGGATTATTTGGGTCCGGCGCAACGATGCTATTTTTCATCAAGCTCACAAACCCCTTGAATTCTAGATTGAATGGGCCGCCTCCTGGATTGAGGGATGGAAAGACCACAATGGAAATTTTATGCCAGGTGATACCCCCTCCTTTTCCCTTTCTTGGAATCCCCCAACAGAAGGGACCCTTAAGATTAACGTGGACGCGTCACTCCCAAAGGATGGGCTTCTCGCCCTAGGCATCCTGACCCGAAACCATCTGGGGAAAATCCTTGCTGCAAAATACGAACCACATCAGGCTTGCTGGGAGCCTACAGTTGCTGAGGCCATGGCCATCCATTCCAGTATGATGCTCACTATGGATCGTGGATGGTTTATATCATCATCGAGTCTGACTGCCTCACCGTAATTGATGTTATCAACAACAACGATGGTGGACTCCAGGCATTTGGCTCCATCACTAGAAGAATTCGCGGGCTTCGCCAAGGCTTTTCTTACTGTACCTTCTCCTTTACCAAAAGGGAAGGAAACAATGTGGCCCACCAGATGGCGGCCTCAGGACCCTTCGATGTCAACCAGCTCTGGATGGACAATTTCCCTTCATGGATTTTCTCTTGTACGGCTGCTGATCTTCGTCATTAATGATATATGTCCTTCTTTTCAAAAAAAAATTATTATCTCTATAAGATAGATATTTTTCAATGATTTCTCTAGATGATTTGTTAAGCGATTTTTTGGCTGACAAATTGCATGTCAAAGTAAAAGGGACACCATGTAATTAAATTAAGGAGATATAATTCAATGACATGGAAAATCCTGAAATATTTAATGGGGAAATTGTAAAGAGAATGTGGATAATGAAAATCCCTCTCTTATGGACAAAAAAATCAAGAGTGTGAAATTTATATTATAAGGTAAGGTGAATTTTTCCAATTTTCTTTGCAGTACAATTGGGAATATTGTTACATGGCACCTAAGAGGATTTCATTGAAATGAAAATTAAGTAAAAGTGATATAATATCAATGAAGATATGTCCCTATAGAGGATACTGAACAACTGAGATTTCATTTGGAAATAAATTTTAAAGGAATTGATTTGTGATAAAAGAAGAAATTGATAATAAAGACTATCTAGAGGAAGTAAAAAAAGAAATCAAATATTATATAGAGGATTATATGATGGATTCTATTGAGAAGGAAGAAACTAAACACACACACAAATCTCTTTGAAGGTGTAGTGTAGAGCATGATGTAGATATTGAATAACATGATCTACAGGGAAAGAAAAATCCAAATATTAATGTACTATTTAATTAATCCTCATCCTATGTTGATTATATCAAAGTAAAGATTGACTATGTGCAAGATGGGTTAAATAAAAAAAATTGTTAGGTGAATTTATATATTTTTTGTATTTTTAAGCTGATGATTAAGGAAAAAACTAAGGTGACTACTTATGTTAATGAAAGTATAGAGGAAAAAACTAAGAAGGATAAGCCCCTTGAATAAGAGGTTGTTTCATTGAGAATGAAACTTGAATCTATAGTTAAATCAAGTGATTCATAGAAGAAGCTATAGATCAAGAGTTTCATAGATAGATAATTTACTAAAATGTTTATTAGAGGATAGAATGTGTCAATAACAATATTAATGGACAATGACCTGTATTTTTAGGTAAGAGTTAGATAATTTTTAACCCTAAGACATAAAAATTAATAAAATTGATGGGAATGAATAAAGGAAAGAAAAATGTTAGTGATTCTTGTAGTAAACCTAAATAAGTATTAGTTATAAAATTATTTCTTGAAATAATGGAAATTAGTAAGATAAAAACAATCCCCAAATATTAATGACATTTCAATAATAAAGATGATATATGAATGCTAGGAACATGTGGAGGAATGATGGGGGAATTATTTTTCCTCTTATAAAGTGTCAATTTTATGGATATATTCCTCATATAATTCTATACTATAAAGAGGAAAGAACTTATTGGATTGGAGAAGCTCCTAATATCCATAAAAGGATAGAAAATTTTCATCCTTCATCAAGTATAAGAAATTATTTCTATAGATATTTTTTTGTTCAAACATTTCACATAAATCCATTGATTGAAGGAAAAGTGGAAGTGGAAGCAGTAACTACAAAACTCTATGAAAAATGATTGTATATCAAACAAGAAAAATCCCTATAAAAATAAATACTCTCAATTAGAATAAGAATAATGTTATGATTTAACTAAACATGTTTAGGAGAAAGTATATAGGCCATCTTTTACCTCTAAATAACCAGGAAGATCATTAATGGAAAAAAAGAAAAGATTTAAAAGGCCAATATTGTATAAATTTTCCTAGAAGAAATAAAGAATAAAAACTCTAAGATTATATATAATGGTAGGTCATCTCACATGACTAGAAACAAGGATCTACAGAATAATAGTAAGGAAATAGGTGATAAATTGTGTAGTTTGGTTATGATAGTTCCCTGAAAATCAAAGGAAGTAGAAATACTTGGTTATCTTATGATAAAAAAAAGAATACATATATTATATACATGGATGTATTATGGCACATCCTATTGGGTGTGATTAAAATATGTTACTGTGGACTTAATGATATAATTAATCAGAAGGGTTGTGTTATAAAAGGGAAAGTTAAGAAGTATCTCATTATGGGATGGAGGAAAATAGTAAAGGGAACACTTGTCTTTTAATAGTTTAAGAGGATAACATGTTTTGGAATTAGATACTTAGTTTCATTTAGTAATATTTTATGGAGAACTTCTCTAAAATTAATGCTACAATGGATATCCTAAATATTATCTGAGATCATGGGAAAATATTTGACCCTTTATATGAATAATGATGGTTTGAAAACATTAAATATGGAATAAAATATCATAAACATACTTTACAATGATGTATTCATCCCAATTAATTCATATTGAATATTTTTGGAAAGTCATTTCATTTTATTTTTCACTAATTATTGCAGATTATCTGGTGTTAAGTTGATGTAGAGAGAGACAGAAGTGATAGAATGCATGAAGAGGTATTGGTGAAGAATAGAAAATGAAAATAACTTTATCACCAAAATATTGTGAAATGATAATGGATCATAGTAAAAATAAAATGAATTTTAAATCTACCTCTAAAATTATATCATCATGCATTTTTTATCCTTAGTAAAAATCCTACACCAGAATGGAGATATTGAATGATGAAATCGGTAGATTAATAATATAGAAAAAATGTACTCATTGAAAGTGGTATTTATTGAAACTTTTATAAATAAGAAGTATAAAATGTGGTTTACATGAGAAACTAGGTGGTTATGAGTTATGGGGAAGAAATAAAACCTTCTGAAATGTGGCATGGAATGAATCCCTCACTAAAGAATTTTCATATTTTTAAAACCAGAAGTTATAATCACAAAAATAATGATAATCAGAGAAAGTATAGTTGTGCTAAAGATAAAGAAGTATTTTTAGAATAATAAAAAAAAAGTGCATGGAAAAAAATTCTGCAATAATAGGATAAAGAAAATTATGGGAAGAAATAATATTAATATCACTAAGGAGAAATATATTAAGAACTGTAGAAATATATATGCTCATATGCTTAGTGAAAGGGAGGATGAAGAAGAAAATGACATTATTTTAAATTTTAATTTAACACTAGAGTATCTTAATTTTTAGGTTTCCTTAAATAATGATGATTATGATATTTAATTAGGTGAAGAAACTTTTATAGATGAAAGTAAGTCTATAGATCAAAGTAGGAACATGATATTTGAGGTTGAACTATGAAGAATTATTGGGGACATATGTGTGCCAACATAGACTCAAAGGATTATAAAGGTTTATTATGATACTTTATATTTTATGTTGCAACCAAAATCATTTACGGAAGCTTTTCATGACCCATACCAATAAGGATTTTTTTTTGCGACTCCCAAGGATCGCCTCTAATAGACTAGGTGTTGGCGACTAGTGTCGAGAGGGAATATCACTAACATGGGAGGCCTTATCCTAAATTACCTGTACACACACGCATATCCAATCCCATACAATACTGAAATGTTAAAAACTGATAAACCATGAATTTATACATCTAAAACCCCACAACCAAATTATGAAAACAAGTATAGGAAAGTAAACATGTATAAATACAAGACCACCAAAAAGAGTCTGAAGACAAGTCCTACTTGGAAGTATATAAGGGAACTTCTAGAAAGGTAACCACTGAAATACACCTCAGTTAGTCTGTATAACTAATATATAGCTATAATTAGTCCCTCTAAGACTCAATCAAAGTTTTGGTTTCATACATAATACACAGGATGTAATGAAAGGGCCCATGTAGGGGTGAGCATAACAATACCCAGTAAGACACCCCAAAATCACTAAGAATATAAAACAAGAATAACATTCAACTCAATATAGGTATATGTATACAACACATATAATAATAATATCAAGATATACTCAACAAAGACACACAATCTCATGTTAAAGTCACAATTGTAATTATAGTCTAGGAATCATGCTCGAAGGTTCCACATAGAACTTTTCTAGTAGAACACACTCCATGAGTTAGATCACATTGATGGTTTCTATACGAGATGTATTTCTCATCAGTTCACACCATAAGAGGGATACACTAGAAGTATAAAGATAATGATACATGGATGAGGATCACACCCAAGGCATTGGGTTATAGCAACAAATCAATTTGGAATAATCCACTAAGTAGAGGATTGACTTTCATATAGTGTTGGTCATGACGATAATAAGAACTCCACCTAGGGAATTATGTTGATAGAAAATCTCACTTTAGGAATAATTTATGGATTTATACAACTCTATCCAAGTATTCATATTAAGAGATCAATATCCTATGTGTAGGACATGTTTCTATAAAAACCCTCAGGGAATGGATCAAGGGTATTTACCCTAACAAAACATGTCCAAACTGAATATGACATGGGCTATAAGAAAAATTTTAAGGAGTAAAAAATGTGTACTAATAATACACATCATATCCCTATGAAACTGGGTCATAACCAAGTATTACAGACTACTCCCATGTCAGTGTTAGAGTACACGGATTGTACAACCCATGTACTCCTGACCGTGTCAGTGTACGATTGGTCAAGTCTATGTATAGGTAGTCGTGCCCCTGTACATACCTGTGTACCATCCAAGGTACATGTTGAGACAATTGGTAAGGGTCACATTTTTTGTGATAGGTTTACATGGTGTGTGATACTTAAATTCTATATGGAACCCTGGTGCGACCCCAAGGAGTCCCACACGGTGTATAGTTTTATAATACATGTTGTGTACTATGAAATTTTTTGGAATCCTGGATCTATAATGCACATCTTTGTCCACTCCCCAGGCCATCAATTTAGACACGTCCAACTCTAGAAACCAAGTTACACCATCGATCAATCTCTTTCATCATCAAACACAGGAATACAACTATAAAAACCATTTAGAAAATGGCCTCATGCATCATCCATCATCACATTCCAAAGAACATGAAATTGGGTATTTGTAAATCCATATGATCCATTGCCACTTCCATTTTTGTAAAATCCCCATGATGTACTAAGCTTGGATCTATGATATCGAACCATTGAGCCAAAAAATGGTGCACAATGGGTTATTTCTTGGTATTTTGGTCAATCCACTGGTGAAATGAAGAACTGATGATGAACGTGCAAGCACAATGGAAGAAATACAAAAAAAGGGATAAAGAGGAAAAAATCTCAACCATGTTTTTTTGTAATCAATTAATATCCATTAAAATGATGAACAAAAAACCAAGAATAAAGAAACAATTATCCCAATAAATCCCCATAGATAAACCCATCTTGAAATACGTTTGATCAATGAATCAATCTACTGGTTGATAAATTCCAATTCACCATAAAAATTAAAAAATGGGGGAAAACCAAAAAAAATCAACATCCTACCTTTATTTTGATCAATCAATGATGAATAATTAATAGGTGTTAGGCAAGATCATCAGATTCCATATGGGCATTGGTCATCGATTCTCGATCTGATTGTTGTTTTCCAATGGAACCTCCGCCAATGGATCTCCAACAACTCCTATACATCTTGAAGGTTATGTAGCTAACCCTGATATTCTTCCATAACCATATAATTATAAAATTATTATTAGGTCATGTAATAAAATAAATAAATACATTAATTTATTTTATTTTAAACATCCACCCACTATTTCACCTCAACCCAATTTCCTGGCGTGTTCTAACGTTATATTGCACCTAGTTAAAACCCATGATATGAGCTCAACAGTGGCATCATATTTCTAATCTGAGCCTCTATTAAAAATTTATTCCACTTTTTCTGTAAAATTGTGCATGCCTGTATTTAATATATTTAATAAATTAATTCCAAGAACACCAAGCCTCATAATCTCACAACATCTCAATGAAAAATCTCAAAACTATTACTAGATATATTTCAAGACTTTACATGGGAAAATTTTGGATTTTAAAAACTCCCCACTTTAGGGATTTACATCCTGAAAATAAAAACCAAAGGATACACAAAATTATATGGTTACCAATCATGTATCTAGGTCTCCATCTCCCAAGTGCTCTCTTGAAGATCCTCATTCTACCAATGGACACACACTAGGGGAATAGACATCCCATGAAGGATCCTCTCCCACTAATCCTCTATATCCATTGGGTACATAGAAAAGGTAGATTTATCTTCGGTGTCCAACTCACCCCTATCGATAACATGTGATTGATCATGTATGTACCCCCTCAACTACAACACATGGAAGAAATTGTGTACCCATTCTAACTATAATGGTCGATCTAACTAGTATAACACCTTTACAACCCTACTTAGTATATGTAAAGGGCCAATGAATATTTGATATAGCCTGTGTAACACCCCACCCCTACCTCATTGGCTTGAGGGGGCGGTGAGGGTTACTTGGACTTAAACGACATTCCCAAGGTACCAAAGGCTGGAAATAAATGTTCAGGGCTCCGACAACAATTTGGGGAATGATTTACCCTTAACATAGAACCAACGAAACAATCCACTAACCACCACTATATGATGCATGTCAACAAAACACTCAAACATTCATTCCAAAATACAACCAAGTTTTGCTACAATAAAACCCAAAAACAATACAACCAGACATGTCTACACCACATCAGAGTACAAGAGGAAACCAAACAACAAACACCACGAGCCATGACACCACCACAAGTCCACACCCAGCTCCAAGCTCCAAGCTTCACCAAGACATCACAATGCACCACTAAAGGAGGGATATGCCTTACCTTTTCCCATGTCACAGTACACTACATCTGCAAAGACACAAAAGTGTCAAAGTAGGGGGTGAGTACTAAAAATCAGTAGGTTTTCCCCAAATTACTTCCCAACACACTCCACTAGGATAAAACAGCTGGCACATTTATATAAAATGGTTAATATAAAATAAATCACAAGTGAAACCATTTCTATAAGCCAAACACGCCCTTACCAAGCCATCACACCCAAACCAAGAAACCAAGGGAAATCCATCCAAACACACAAAAATCCATTTCATCATTCACCCACTAGAACAAAAATTTCCAACTTCCAAAGCAATGCACAAAAAAAAACCAAACAGTGGAGCTTCCGTCCAACCCGTTCACCCATTCACACCTTGTGGCACTTCTCGTCCACTTATCCTTTGATGGTGGCCCTTACATCCACTATCCATCCCCTTTTTATAGTGGTACTTCTCGCCACTTCCACACAACATTCCAATCAAGCCATAACCAAGCATATAACCCACCAAGGTCACAACAACATGCAATCAACCAATTCCATTGCATATCAATCCACTTTAATAAATCACTCATTTATCGAAAACCATTTTCCATGCCAAACAACATTTCAATAAAAAAACTACTTTATTGAAAACCATTTCCATAAATCATTTTCAAAAATCAACCATAGAATCCCATTTTAAAATCTCTATTTTAAAATCCACAACAATAGAATTTCACCATAAAACCCCATTTTTCCCAAAAATCCCCCAAAACATCACCCAATGGATATCCAATAATTTTTTCACATCAAAACACAATTAATTCAAAGTACAAAAAATTAATTGTAACCAAAACCATTAGCTCTAACCAATTGAAGTCAAGAGAGAAGCCACCTACCTTTAGGGTTCCTGAGAAATCGACCCACAAGCAACTGTACCTCAAATCTAGCGAACGCACGACCGAAACCTCTCTAGATATCTTTCCCTATAATTAAAAAGACTTAAAATCAACATCCAAGGCAACCACAACCCTAGATATACACAAAACGGGTGTAGATCTAGAAAACCAAGAGATAAGGAGATGTATATCTTAAAGAGAACACAAAGAAACCAAGAGGAGAGACTTACCCAAGAGAAACCGCCTTTAAAACACCTTGAAACCTCTTCAATTTTCTTCCAAAACGTGTGGGAGATCACCATCAACCCCTGAGAACCTGAAATCCTGAGTGAGGCTCATGTGGGAGGAAGTTTGGAGAAGAATGAGGCAAGCCCGAGGGAACCTGGATTTAAAAACCCTACTTTTAAGTGGTCGCACAGTTAACCCGCATGGTTTGACAAACCATGCGCTAACCGTGCGCATGCTACTATATCGAGAGGAGGGGTCTGCACGGTTTCCTTGCATGGTTTGGAAAACCGTGTGTAGGCCTTGTGGAGCCTACTGTCTCTCCCAGCACGGTTTCCTAGAGAATCCGCACAATTTCCACTAACTGTGCTCAAACTATGCTCCCTATGGAAAGCCTCCAAACTCATTCAGAACCATTCTAAATTATCCCAATGTATTCCTAACTCATCACATGTACTTTAAACATATAAAAATGCATAAAAAAGTTCACATACCTCAAACTGGGGGTACTACATTATCCCCTTAATTGGTCTTTCCATCCTCCGAAAGTAGTGAACCCAACCTTTGTCAAAAGAGATCGGGCCATTGCCCGATCATCTCATTCTCCCACTCCCAAGTCTCCTCTCGAATCTGGCCATGCTACCACAAAAAATGAACTAAACCGATGCTTTTACCTCACAAGAATTTTTCTTGCCTATCCACAACCCGCACTGGCACATGCACCAACAAAGCATCTGGTTCTAGCTCAACATGATCCCATCGAATCACATGGTCACGATCTGGCTGATACTTTTTCAACTGTGACATATGAAACACATTGTGCACCACCCTGAAACTAGGTAGAAAAGACAAACGATAATCCACCTCACCAACCCACTCAAGAATCTCAAAAGGTCCAATATACCTTGGAGATAAATTTCCCTTCTTCCCAAACCAACGATGTCCCAACCTAGGAGAGATCCTCAAGAAAACATGATCACTCACCTCGAACGAAAACGGCCATCAACAATGATCCACATACGATTTCTGATGACTCTAAGCCATCTCCATTCCCTTCCTGATCAACTTGATCTTCTCCGTAGTCTCTTGGACAAGGCTTTTTCCAACCATCGAGGACTCACCCGTTTCCACCCAGCATAGTGGAGAACGACACAGCCGCCTATAAAATGATTTAAATGGATCCATATGTATGGATTCCTGATAGCTGTTATTTTATGAGAACTCAACCAATGACATGTGTTCCTCCCACGAGCCACTAAAATCCATGACACAATCCTGCAACATATCTTCCAAAGTTTGTATCATTCTCTCAGATTGACCATCTGCCTGAGGGTGATACGTCGTGCTCATAGTCAACTGTGTCCCAAGGGCTTGCTGCAAGGATTTCCAGAAATGAGATGTAAACCTCGGATCTCTATAGGACACAATCGAAACTGGAACACCATGCCTCTTTACCACCTCCCAGATATATATTTTGGATAGATCCTCCACCGTATGAGATTTACGAATCGGGATGAAATGGGATGACTTCGTTAGTCAATCCACTATCACCCAAATAACATCTTTCTTCCTAACCATTATTAAGAGACCTATGACAAAATCCATCACTATTTTCTCCCACTTCCAAATAGGGATTGTTAAAGACTGCAACATTCCCACTGGCCTTTGATGCCCTGCCTTGACCTGCTGACAAGTCAAGAATCTCGAAACAAACTCATCCACACTTCTTTTCATACCATCCCACCAGAACTGCGCTTTCAATGCTTTATACATTTTTTGAATTCTAGGATGAAAATCCCACCTAGAAGGATGATACACCCTAAGAAGATCCTCATGACAAGCAACTAGTACAACTATTCGATTCTGAAAACACAAAACTGAATCTCCATTCAGTTGCCAACCCTCAATGGTCTCCCCACCACTGAGTCTTGACCTCATGGTCACACACTCAGAATTGGATATTTGTACCTCTTTAACTAGGCCATCCAAGTCAAGAATCAACAAAACCGGAAAGAAGACTGCTCTATCGTCCTGGTCTTCACATTCCAACCGCATGTCAGCTATAACTAACATCAACTACCACTAGTCTGATGCCTATTTTACCACCTGAGCATATGATTTTCTACTTAATGCATCTACCACCAAATTTACCTTACCCGATGTGTACATCAAGTCAAAATAAAACATTTGGAGATATTTTATCCATATCCTTTGCCTCAAATTCAAATCCCTTTATGAGAAAATGAGCTTCAAGCTCTTATGATATGTATATACCGTGAATTTCTCACCGAAGAGATAATGATGACACACTTTTAAAGCATGGACAACTATTTCCAATTCCAAATCATGATTTGGGTAGTTCTTCTCATGCACCCTCAACTTTTGTGAGCCATACACAACCACATGATTCCCTTGCATGAGAACGCACCCCAACCCTAATCCCGATGCATCGCAATACACCACATACCCTTTTCCTGGTTCTGGAAAAATCAAAATTGGTGATGATGTAAGGAAACCCTTTAGCTCTTCGAAACACTGCTAACATTGTCCATTCCACTGGAATGGAACATTCTTTCTTGTCAAAGCTATCATCAGTGATGCCAAACATGAAAAATCACGAACAAAATGCTGATAATACCCAGCTAGACCGAGGAAACTCCATATCTCAAACACATTCTTTGGTGGTTTACATGAGATAACGACCTCTATATTTTCCAGATCCACTAAAATGACCCTTTCAGAAATCACATGGCCTAGAAAATGGACTTCCTGTATCCAAAAGTCACACTTTAACAATTTGGAATACAGTCGATTTTCCCTCAAGATCCCCAACATTGTCACCAAGTGCTGAGCATGCTCCACCCTTGTCTTAGAATACTCCAGAATATCGTCTACAAACACCACCACAAATGAATCCATATATCTCTGAAATATCTGATTCATCAATTCCATGAACATCGCTGGTGCATTCGTTAGACCGAAGAGCATAACCACATATTCATAATGAACATATCTACTTCTGAAAGCTGTTTTAGGAATATCATCCTTCCTCACCCGCAATTGATGATATCCCGACCTCTGGTCAATCTTGGAGAACCATTGGGCTCCCCTCAACTGGTCGAACAAATCATCAATTCATGGAAGTGGATATCTGTTCTTTATTGTAACTTGGTTAATTCAATGATAATCAACATAGAGCCTCAAAGTTCCATCTGCCTTTTTCACAAACAAAACTGGCGCTTACCATAGAGATGTGCTAGGCCAGATAAACCCTTTGTTTTCTAACAGTTCCAACTAGACTTTCAATTCCCAAAATTCAGTAGGTTCCATCTGGTAAGACAAAAGTGAGATAGGATTGGTCCTTGTAAGGAGATCCATTATAAACTCTACTTTTCTAACGGGAGGTAACCCAGAGAATTCTCTAGGAAAAACATCCATGAACTGATCCACCACTTCTTGAAGAACACTCTTCTCAACACCGTCTACCGATTCCAACGACAACACTGCAAATTGATACGATAACATGCCCACTGCTAGTTCCAAAAAACCCGTTGCACCCTGCCTTTCATGCCTCTCTCCTCTAAAGAGATGTCTAATGCCATTGTGTGTCATAAAATCCATTGTCCATGCATTAAAGTCGATGTGGGCCTTAAATTACACTTGCCAATCCATTACCAAGATTACATCCTACCCATCCATCTCAAGCTTTGAGAAATTCTAGGTTATCTCAACCTCTCCCACAATAATACTATATTCTCTAGACAAGAAGGCTTGACACTCTCTTCGACCCAGAGGAGTTTGAAGTTTCAAAACTGAAGGCATAATTTCTAGCCTTCAACCTAGCAAATCAACCACACGTGCAATAATAAAAGAGTGTGAAGCACCTGTATCAAACAACACTGGCATCAAAGTAGAATTTAAAAGAATAGTATCTCACACAGTGGATGGTCCCAACTAGTCATCCACCACAACCTTCTCGACTCTGAACAACACCTTTATTGCCACACTCTTCTCTTTATTGCTTTGCTGAGGCGTCGTGGTATTTTGAGAATCACCATAACTAATTTTTCTCTGCTGAAAAGGGGTATTCTGTTATCCCCATCCCATCAAAGCATACGACTTCTATGATCCCTGAGGAGTGTCACATGCACCCGACCTTGGATCATTCCGACAATAACATTGCAGATTCCCCATATGCTTACAATTATGAAATTCTCAAGGTTGTTCCATACAATCTCGCTTGATGTGGCTCATAGAAGCACACTGAAAACATCCCGGCTTGCTCTGGGGCTTCAGAGGAAGATTTACTGATCTTGCTGTCAGATTATATGCCATATTTCCACCCTAGGAATAAGATTGTCTCTTTCGATTGAACCCAATGTTAGATTTCCCAATATTCCCCATGGTTACCACCATGCTTCCTCCACCCGGAGCTCCCAACAAATCCTGCTCAGCCACCGAGGCTCTATTCCCCATATCTGTGTAATCATCTATACACAGCACTGCTGTCTTGAAACGAATGTCCTGCCTCAAACCACCTTCAATGATACGAGCTTTCAATGATGTACTACCCACCACCTTGGGTGAAAATCTCACTATGTTCATAAAATTAGTTGCATACTTCGTCACATACATAATCTCTTCCTTAAAACTGAAGAAATCAGTTGTGTGATAAATTCTGAACGTATGTGGGTATAATTGTTTATTAAAAAATTCCTCAAAACCTTCCCACGTCATACCCTAGTCCGTTCCAGATTGAACCGCCAACTCCCACCACTTAAGGGAAAGATCTTCCAACATATATGTGCCCAAATTCACTTTTAACTCTACCGGTGTTCCCAAGAACTTGAAGATATTGTTCATTCTATTCAACCATGCTTCTGCCCTCTCTGGCTCTGAATCACCCCTGAAGATGGGTGGATTTTTCTTTTGAAACTAAATCGCATGATCCACATGCCTTGGTTCATCCCCTTTTTTTACACTTTCCATAGCATGGAAATCTTGCACTATAATCTGCACTAACTGCTGGTTCACCTGAGGCTCAGGTGAAACCATGTTCTCATTGTCCACTTCCGGTTGGTCTCTATAACGCTTACCCGGTGCCATTTCTATAAACAGAAAACAAACAACCATGAGTCTCACTTCAATAGACATCAAGAATTCCCATTTCAATTTTCATTACATAACACTATCACAATGAGGCCTTCCACCTTTTACACATTTTCCATGTTTCACCATTTTTGAAAACCAAACCATTTTCAAAATACCACCAGTTTCCATGCTTCAAATCCTTCCATTTTGAAACCCAATTCAAATTTTTCAAAATCCACACATTCATATCACATCATAAACCATTATACCCTAATGAAATATGCATCCTAAAGGGATGTCATTTCTACCATGCATGCCATGCTTGTCTCATTGTCTACACCCACGACAATGAGATATCCAATTCCTATAAGTGTCTCCAAAACACTTATGTACCCAACTCCATGGTAACTTGAAGTTCAACATAAAAGGGTTAGCTACATCCTTTTATACTATACATTCCAAGTTCTGACAATCCTACATCTTGCTACCATCCCAACTCTAGGAATATACCACAACGAATGTCAACACCAAAACCAAGAATCAAATCCAAAGGACCGAACAAGATGATACAACTTGTAACACCCCGCACCTACCTCATTGGATGATCAGATGTAGACACTGGATCATCTAAGATTTCAGACCCACATAGGATATAGTCCAGCTAAGCTGTCAGACCCACACAGGATACAGTCCAACTATCTCGTCTAAGCTGTCGGATCCATGCAGGATACAGTCCATCTATCTTTTCTAAGTTGTAGGACCCACCCAGGATAGATTCCAGCTGTTCTAGAGTAATAGAGATGATCATATGTAATTACTAATTCATCTAAGATGTCAGACCCACACAGGATATAGTCCAGATACTCTGTCAGAACTGTCGAACCCACACAGGATTCTGGTATAGTTGTTTTTGTCATCGTACCCACGGAGGATTCTAGTATAGTAGTCGTCGCTATCGAACCCACACAAGATTCGGTTATAGAAGTCGACGCAGTCGTAGCCAGCTCTAGGGTTCCCACACAGCACACTCAATTTCAGGAGGGTCTGCTCCTCAAGCAAAGTGGGTCGATACATCAAATATCACGAAGTCCTGAGTTGATGTATCTCAAAGTTTCGTCTCGTCAAAAGAAACCCAATGAGATAGACGGCACGTCAATCGGATGCCCAATCTGAGAGTTATTGGCTTTTCCATTCCAGGGGCCCGGTTGGATTTATGCTCGATCCAAACCCGTCCATTTTCCAAAGTCATCTAAAACTCACTAAGAGTAGCGCAAAAGGACCGCCTCATCGCAAGGGTTCTAGTTCCATAGACGGTGCATCGTTCGGATGCGCGGTCTGGAAGATATCCACGTTTAAGAAAAACGGGCCCGGCCCGTCAAGCCCAGTGGGCTGGAGGGTCAGCCTGACCCGATTAGGTGGGTATGACCCGGTTGGGGGTTGGCCCGGCCCGATGGAGCGCAGCCAACCTAGGGACCCAGCCCGGTGGGTTTGACCTGGATAGGGGGTCGGCCTGGCCCGGTGGGGCGCGGCCCACCCGCGGACTCAACCCGTGGTAGTGGTCCGGTTCGATTCACCCAGCGGCGCCGCCCCTCCTTGTTGCCCGACTGACCAAAGTCATCTGGTTTTGTCCTGCATGAGCGGCCCGTGGTTGCGGGCCGTGGTTCCTCCGCACGCGATGCCCATTGGCACCGCGGTTTCCTTCAGCCCGTCCGGTAGGTGGTCAGCCGGTTCGCCTGCCATGTGGCCCGCGGATGCAGGCCGTGATTTCCCCCGTCGCGCGGCACCTGCAGGCACCGCGTTCCTCCAGCCTGGCCGACAGTAGCTGGCCGGTTGGTCCAATAAGTGGCCCATGGTTTTGGGCCATGGTTCCCTTCGCCGCGCGGCACCTATGGGTGCCGCAGTTCCCAGCGGACCAGCCGGTTTGGTCGGTCGGTCTCTTCATGTGGCTGGCGCGCAGACGTCGTTGCCTCTGGTTGCCGCCACCCTTGGTCGCCGCCGACTTCGGCCGACGTCGCCTCTCCCAACACCACCTTCATCACCAATACAATCAAGAATAAACGAAGGGTCGTCGGGCCATGTTTGTTCAGCCCGCACCCTCCGTGTTAGGCGATAACAAAAGGACAAATTTGAACCGAAGCATATATCAAGAATGAGGGTATAATTTTATTCATTTAAAATTATACAAAACCCCCTACCTCGATTCAAGGTACATTGTCGTAGTCGCGAAAAACAGCTTCATAGAAAACGACATCACAGAAGATGGTGTCGCGGTAGACTGTTTCGTTCTGTCAATGTTAGAGGGAGAGTCGTTGTCGTTGGCAACATTCTTCACGGGCGGTGTCTTCTCCCTTGACACGGGGAAAGAATAAATAAGAAGACATTCAAGGGCCTTCTGTTCTTCGTTGAGAGACTATGTCATTCTTCGTGGCAAGAATGTTCTCCCTATTCTCTAAAGCTCCACCAAAACAAGAAGTTTCAACCCAAAAATAATAGCTTGGCTATTATTTTTATTCTTGTTATGAATTTCACAATAATTCAAATTTGGTGAGACAATTAATTAATTTCTAATTAATTAATTGAGTGTTGGCATCTTTAATGGAAGGAGGTGAAAGGTTTAATAGTTAATGGGGGTTCATGGGAATTAAAGGGGGAGTTGAGGGGTTAGGTGCTCATGTGGGCCCCACCACACATTATCCTCTCATGGGAGGTTATGGGGGGTGTAGGCCCCACCTCCAACTCCTATTTGGAGAAGATAACTACCCCCTTAACAAAAATTATGTAACACATAAGTTTTTATTTATTTTAATAAGAAATCCCAAAAATTTACTTCTCCTCCCGAACAAACGCAACTACGGTAAAGGTCCCCTTAGGTGAATACCGACACTACGAGTTCATCGATGTCCTCGAATTTCAATTCTGAGCACTGGTTCAAAAGATAGAAAAACATGCACATACGTTTAGTGAACGTACCTGAAAAAACTTCAGAAAATGATTCTGGGCACACCGGGCCTCGGAATCAGGTTCTTTCAGAAACCGCGGACTCGTAAAATTCCAAAGAATTTAAAAAAAATCCCTTGAAATTTCTGGGTCTTTACATTACCCCCATCTCAGGTCTTTATGTCCCTGTAAAGCTACAAAACACACTTGGGAAACAAATGAGGGTACTGAGCACGCATCTGATCCTCCCACACCCATGTTCTCTCCTGGAGGTTCCTGTGCTGCCAGCGAATGCACACCAGAGGAATCGACCATCCACGTAGGACCTGCTCTTATCAATCCTCGATCTTCACCGGGACCTCTGTGAGTATCTCCCCGTCATCGATGTCAAGCTCCCCGTAGTCGATGATATGGGATAGGTCATGGATGTATCTCCTCAGCTGAGATATGTGGAAGACGTCGTGCACCCAGTACAACTGAGGTGGAAGGGCCAGGGGGTAAGCCACCTCGCCTACCCTGATGAGGACCTGGATTGGTCTGATAAATCATGGAGATAACTTGACACCCTGGCCAAATATCTATATACCTCGTCGAGGAGAGCCCCGTAGGAAGACGTGGTCACCATCCTTGAGCTCCAGTGGTCTTCATCTCCTATCAGCATAGGACTTCTGATAGCTCGGTGCAGTCTTCATCCGCTCTTGGATGATCTGCACCTTCTCCGTCATAGCTTGCACCATCTCTGGTCCT
This sequence comes from Viscum album, assembly GCA_963277665.1. Taxonomy (NCBI): domain Eukaryota; kingdom Viridiplantae; phylum Streptophyta; class Magnoliopsida; order Santalales; family Viscaceae; genus Viscum; species Viscum album. Next base: position 1,700,178,185 of record OY728155.1, read on the forward strand.
ACAAGTGCTGACTCTCCTAGGTCAGTCCAACATAGAGGTGATCTGTAAGGTCGACCATATAGTGCTGCATAAGGGGAAATCCCGATGGTGGAGTGGTAGCTGTTGTTGCAGGAAAACTCTACCAAGGTTAAGTGATCCTCCCAGTTGCGACCAAAGTTGAGGACACATACACGGACCATGTCCTTGAGAGTTTGAATGGTCCTCTCAGTCTGACCATCCGTCTGAGGATGGAAGGTGGTGCTCAAGTGAAGCTGCGTCCCAAAATCCTCTTGTAATCCCTTCCATAGTTAGGAAGTGAAACGAGCATCTCAATCAGAGATGATATTCGATGGCACACCATGAAGCCGTACGATCTCCTGAATGTAGAGGCGTCCCAATCTCTCTACTGAGACTTTCTCTCTGATCGGTAGGAAGTGGGCTGACTTGGTGAGTCGGTCTACGATCACCCAGATAGAGTCGTGCCCTCTGGATGTATGTGGAAGTCCCATCACGAAATCCATGGATATCCCGTCCCACTTCCACTCTGGAACCTTTAAGGGCTGAACCAAGCCTGCTGGAACCTAGTGCTCTGCCTTCACTTGCTGAAAAGTGAGGCATCGAGAGACAAACTCTGCTACTTCTTTCTTCATACCTGGCCACCAGTGCTTTCTTTTGAGGTCTGGATACTTCTTCACCACTCCTGGATGTACCTCTAGAGGGGAAGTGTGGAACTCCCTCAACACCTCCTCTTGTAGTGAAACTGGTACCATGATACGTCCTATAAAGATGATGGCATGTTCCCTACCTTCAGAAAAATCCATCAGGTGTCTTCCCTAAGAATATCTGAGCATGTCGCACCTCATAGTCAATTTCCCCACATTGCGACTCTCTAACTCGCTGAAGAAGTGGAGGAGTGACTGTGAGAGACTGCAGAAAGGCAGCCCCATCTCTATCCAAAAAGGATGTCTGCAACACGGCCAGCTACTCTGTCGCCTCTCCTAGCAGCTGAATGCCTGATCTCTTGTTGAGAGAATCTGATAAAGTGTTCTCCTTCCCAGGATTATAGATTATCTCGAAGTCATAGTCCTAGAGGAACTTGATCCATCGCTACTGTCTCAAGTTTAGGTCCTTCTGTGAGAAGATGTACCTGAGACTCTGGTGGTCAGAATAGACTATAAAATCCTTGCCCATCAGATAGTGCCGCCACATCTTCAAGGTGAAGACCACTCCTACTAACTCTAGGTCATGGGTAGCATAGTTCTACTCGTGTTGTCTCAACTGTTGTGAACCATACATGATCACTGCTCTCTCCTACATCAGGACACACTTGAGTCTGGTCCCTGATGCGTCGCAGTAAACTACGTACCCTATGCCCTCCTCTGGTAGCCTCAAGATGGGTGCACTGGTCAACCTCTGCCTCATCTCCTAAAAGATCTAATGGTATCTCTCTAACCACACGAAGGGTTTCCCCTTCTTCGTCAAAGATGAAAGCGGTGATGAAACTCTGGAGAAGTCTGACACAAATCTCCGATAGTACTCAGCTAGTCCCATAAAACTCTGCACCTCCATCACACTCTTGGGTGGCTCCCAAGAAAGTACTACCTCGATCTTCGCTGGATCCACTAAAACTTTAGCCTCTGAGATGATGTGTCCTAGAAAGTGAACCTCTCGAATACAGAACTAGAACTTCAAGAGCTTACCATAAAGCTGGTTCTCTCGAAGTGTATCTAGTACTACCCGAAAATGGTAGGCATGCTCCTCCTCAGTAGTCTAGTAAATCAGTATGTCGTCGATGAAGACTATGACAAAACGATCGAGGTAAGGCTAGAAGATCCTGTTCAGAAGACTCATGAACACTTCTAGAGAGTTGGTTATGCCGAAGGGCATAACCAAGAACTCGTAGTGGCCATACTGACACTTGAAGGCCGTCTTCTACACATCCTCGTCTCGAACTCTGAGCTGGTGATATCCTGACCTGAGGTCTATCTCCAAGAACCATCGTGATCCCTTGAGCTGATCAAATAGGTCATCCATCCTCAGGAGTGGGTACTTGTTCTTCATGGTCACCTGATTTAGGTGACGGTGGTCGACACATAGTCTCAAGCTCCCATCCGCCTTCTTGGCGAACAAAATCAGTGATGCCCAAGGTGAAACACTGGGTCGGATAAATCCCTTTCCCTGGAAGTCCTCCAGCTATACCCGCATCTCACGAAGCTCAGCAGGAGCCATCTGATATGCTGGAGTAGATATCGGTGATGTCCCGAGGTATAGGTCAATGTCGAATTATACCTCTCTATGAGGAGGTAGTTATGGAACGTTGTTAGGGAAAACATCCACGTACTGATCCACCACAATAGGAAAACTCAGACTCCACACATCAACCGCTCTGAGGATGAGACTAGTCCACTGATGTGTGATCGGCCGCCTCCTCCTCCGCGAGAGTCCATCCTGCACTGAAAAGGATTCATTCTTGTCGTTGAAGGTAAACCTAGTCCCATCCGTGCGGATACACCACACTTTACACCTAATACAGTCAATATGAGCATGAACTATGGTTAACCAGTCCATACCTAAGATGACATCGTAAGGCCTCAATGTCGCTACAAGAAGATCTCAGCTGAAGCTCTCACCTCCTATAGTAAGCTCACACTACTAGCACCAGTGTGTAATCATCGAGTCTGCTCCTATAGTAGTCTCTAGTCATAAGGATCGATCCAACGACTCCGTCAGAATATCCGATCTCCGAATGAGGGTAGTGGCTATAAAAGAATGACTTGCACCAATGTCTATAAGTACTGCAACAAGGGTGGAGTAGACACAGATAGTACCACGAATCATCTCAGGTGCTCCTTGGTCATAGTCCTAGACTTCCTGGAGCTGATCCTGCCTCTATCCTCCAGCTCTTTGTGGTCAGGGTGGACCTCCTGGTGGTGGTGGTGGTGGTGGTAGAGCCTCAAAATGTCATCCACCACCCGCTGCTCGGCCAACTCCTCTACCTCGTCTTCCTGCTCTCTGAGGACCACCACGGTCTAACCTCTACCTCTGCCTGGGAGGTCCCTCTACTGTCTGCTACTCATCTGCATGGCGGGTTGGGCAGTCACGAGCCATGTGGCCCTGCCCGCCGCATGCATAGCACTACCTACTCCTCGTATAGCTGACTCTGACTCATGTGCCCCGCACAACCAAACCCATATCCTTGGGTCGCCCACCTGATGGTCTAGTCCACTTGGACCTCTGCGTCATCTGTCTACTACCAACTGTAGAAGACTCTGCTACGTGTTGCCCTGTGGTGGGTCTCGCTGCTGGTGACTGCTCAACGAGAAAACTCTCCATTATAAGGGCTCGCTTCAGCACCCCCGCATGCGTCGAAATGCTGAGGGGAATCATCGAAGTTCTGATATCATGCATGAGTCCCTGCTCGAAGGTCTGGGACCAGAATAATGGGTCTCGTACCATATTCGTGGAGTAGCGTGAGAGTTCGGTGAACCACGCTGAGTACTAAGCTACTGTCATGCTGCCCTGGTGCAGATGTAGTAGCTCCTGAATCCGCATCGCAAGAAGGGTGGATGGAACAAACTCTGCCCAGAACAGGCTCTCAAAGTCTGCCCAGAGTAATGATGCCTTGTCATGCACCTGGAGCATTAGGCTCCACCATCTGCCTACTGATGCATGCATGAGACTCACGGCAAGGATCACTATGAGGTCGGATGGTGTCCCTACCAATCTGAAAACTCTCATAATAGACTCCAGCCAATCCTCAACTGTCTGTGGGTCCATCTCTCCCCGGAACCTAGGTGGCCTCTGGAACTGGAACTCGTGCAATGCACTCAGGCAGCATGCACTCTCTACTGCTGGATCTGGTGGTATCGGTGGCCTAGCGGGTAGTGGTACCGCTGTTACCTCTACTATGATGTGGCCCTGCACCGAGGGCTCGTCTCTCAGTGGACTACCACCTCGTACGTAACTTGGAACCCTAGCTGGCTGCCTTCGTGGGGTCGTCCTGAAAAGAAAGAGGTGAGCCACGGTCAAAAAAATATACCTGGTGAGCTGAAACAAAGTAATCACAAATAAAACTTTTTCAAAGGAAACACACACACAATCATTGTTTTCATGCACTGAGTCGGTAATCAGAATTCAGAGTCCTAGTGTATGGATACATCGGTCGCCGCACCAACACTGGTTTCCCTAAACTGATAACCACACCCAAATCACTTTACACTATTTCCATTAAAAGATTCAGAGTCCATGTTCTGTGGTAGAACCAACCTCCCTCTTATGCCAATTTGTCATGACCTATCCTCGGGGCTCATATCGTGACTACCCCAAGCCCTCCTTTCATAGGCCAGGGGCTGGAGACTAGCACCATAGGCTTAAATCTCTAATCTTGGAAGGTATTTCCTTTATAAAATTAAATAAACACAACAGAGTATGCAACAGGTAGTAAACACTAAGTAAACTAAAGACAAAAGAGTGTGATGGAAAGTAAATGGGCCAGTATTCAAACCCAACTGAAAAACGAGTACAAGTAAAAAGGGAAAAACAGCTATAAGTAAAGAGAAGCTCCTGGATCGTCCTCCAGGGTTCCTACATGAAGGGTAGGTACAGATGGCCTCCTCAATGCTTCATGTCTGTCCGTCTCCTCCGGGTACTGACTCGTCGGGAGGTCCACCTCCAGGTACCATCCAGTCCTCGTGCACTCCGCCTTAGTCAGCACTATTTGTCGTCTGCATCAAACACAACGAGGTTCAGGCATTGCCCGTGCAAAGGTGAGTATAAAAATACTCAGTAGGGACCCCGATACCCTCAAGGTCTCACAAAATACACTAAGGATAAACCACAGTAGAAATATACAATCACAAAATATCAACCGACCCTACTTAGGTATATGCCCATACGTATACCTAAGTTACCAATCACAGTTCGCCTCCAACTCATGAGCCCAAGCACAACTCAGTCCACACAATAAGTAAAGCTAAACACCATGATGATAATGGTTGAAAGACATGACTCACCTCACACAGGTATGCCAAAATTGTAGAGAGATATAGATGATCAGATGTAGCCACTAGATCATCTAAGATGTCGGGCCCACACAGGATACAGTCCAGCTAAGCTGTCGGACCCACACAGGATACAGTCCAGTTATCTCATCTAAGCTATCCGACCCACACAGGATACAGTCCATCTATCTCGTCTAATCTGTTGGACCCACACATGATACAGTACAACTATTCTATAGTAATAGAGATGATCAGATGTAGTTACTGATTCATCTAAGATGTCAGACTCACACAGGATACAGTCCAGCTACTCTGTTAGAACTTTCAAACCCACACAAGATTCTGGTATAGTTTTCATCGTCGTTGAACCCATGGAGGATTCGAGTACGGTATTTTTCGCTGTCGAACCCACACAGGATTTCGGTACAGAAGTCGACGTAGTCATAGCCAAGTCTAGGGTTCCCGCACACAGCACACTCGATTCCGGGAGGGTCCACTCCTCAAACAAAGGGGTTAGATACATCAACTATCATGAAGTTCCCAGTTTATGTATCCCAAAGTTCCATCTCATCAAGAGAAACCCAACACGACAGACAGCGCGTTAATCGGACGCCCGATCTGAGAGTTATTGGCTTTTCCGTTCCTGGCACCCAATTGGATTTACACTTGATCCAAACCCAGCTGTTTTCCAAAGTCATCCAAAACTCATTTAGAGTATCGAAAAAGTACCACCTCATCACAAGGGTCCTAGTGCCATAGATAGCACATCATTCAGATGCGCGGTCTTGAAGATATCCAATTTTAAGAGAAATAGGCCCAGCCCGTCAAGCCCAGTGGGTTGGCGGGTTGGCCCGACCCGGTTCGGCGGGTCCAACCCAGCTGGGGGCCAGCCCAGCCCGATGGAGTGGCGCCCCCCTAGGGACCCGACCCATTGGTTACAAACCATATAGGGGTTCGGCCCGACCTGGTGGGGCGCGGCCCACCCACGGACCCGGCCCGTGGTTGCGGGCCAGTTCGGTTCGCCCGGCGGCACCGAGCAGTGCCACCCCTCCTTGCTGCCCGGCCGGACGAAGCCGGCAGGTTTTATATGGCGTCAGTGGCCCGTGGTTGCGGGCTGCGGTACCTCCACACGCGGCGCCCATAGGGATCAAGGTTTCCTTCAGTCGGGCTGGCAGGCGGCCGGCCGGTTCGCCCACCGAGCGGCCCGTGGATACGGGCTGTGGTTTCCCCCGCCACGCAGCCCCTGCGGGCGCTGCGTTACTCCAGTCTGACCAGTAGTAGCCTACCGGTTCATCCAGAAAGCGGCCCATGGTCTCTGTCACGTAGCATATACAGGTGTTTTGGTTCCCCACAGACCGGCTGGTTTGGTCGGCCGGTCTCTTCACGCGGTCGGCGTGCAGACGCTGCTGCCTCCAGTTGTCGCCGCCTTCGGTCACCGCCGACTTCGGCCACCGTCGCCTCTCCCAACACCACCTCCATCACCAATACAATCAAGAATAAATGAAGGGTCATCGGGCCAAGTTTTTTTGGACGGCACCCTTCGCATTAGGCAATAAAAAAAGGCCAAAGACAAACTGAATCATATATCAAGAATGATGGTATAATTTTATTCATTTAAAATTATACAAAACCCCCTACCTCGATTCAAGGTATGTTGTCGTAGTCACGGAAAACGGAGTTGCGAAAGACAGTGTTGCGGATGATGGCGTCGTTCCGTCAACGTCGGAGGGAGATTCATTGTCATTGGCGACGTTCTTCATGGGCGATGTCTTCTCCCTTGACAGAGGGAAAGAAGAAAGAAGAAGACGTTCAAGGGCCTTCTGTTCTTCTTCTTCGAGAGTACATCATTCTTCGTGGGAAGAATGTTCTCCCTATTCTCTAAATCTCCCCAAAAACAAGAAGTGCCAACCCAAAAATAATAGCTTGGCTATTATTTTTATTCTTGTTATGAATTTCAAAATAATTCAAATTTGGTGAGCCAATTAATTAATTGCTAATTAATTTAGTGAGTGTTGGCATCTTTAATGGAATGAGGTGAAATGTTTAAGAGTTAATGGGAGTTCATGGGAGTTAAAGGGGAGTTGAGGTGTTAGGTGCTCATGTGGGCCCCACCACACATTATCCTCTCATGGGAGGTTATGTGGGGTGTGGGCCCCACATACAACTCCTCTTTGGAGAAGATAACCACCCCCTTAACAAAAATTATGTAACACATAATTTTTTATTTATTTTAATAAGAAATCCCAAAAATTAACTCCTCCTTCCGACCAAACGCAACTGCGGTAAAGGCCCCCTTAGGCGAATACCGACGTTGCAAGTTCATCGGTGTCCTCGGATTTCAATTCCGAGAACAAGTTCAAAAGATAGAAAAAATCACACGTACGTTTACTGAACGTACTTGAAAAAAACATCAAAAAATGATTCCAGGCACACTGGGCCTCGGAATCAGGTGCCGTCAGAAACCGCAGACTCATAAAATTCCAAAGAATTTAAAAAAAATCCTTAAAATTTCCGAGTCTTTACACTTCCAATGGATTTGTGCAGTCCTTATCTACTCCTGGATTATTTGAACATTCTCTATGGTGGCTCAAACCAAATCTCGGCCCATAAGTTCTTACTTCCCTCAGTCTGTCCGCCATAGGGGTGAAAAAAATGGGTTTCCTATATAAGGCCTAAAATTGTTCCATACAAATAGTTTAATAGTATTTATTATTTTATGAATACTCCACCAATGGTATGTGATCCTCACAACTTTGACCAAAGTCCAACATGAAAGCTCGTAACATGTCCTCTAGAACCTAGATGGTCTACTCAACCTGGCCATCAGTATGGGAGGAAATCCATCTTCAAACACATCTAAGTCCCAAAGAGTCTTGTAATCACTTTTATAAATGATATGTGAAGTAGACATCATGATAAAAAATGATCATTGAGGTAAATACATGGAGTCAAACTATCTCTTTTATGTATAGGTATTCCCTGATCTCTACTGAACATTGATCTCAGATAAAATGGAAGTGGGACAACTTGGTGAGTCATTCTATGATCATCCAGATGGAATCATGTCCCTTGGATATACATGGTAACACCATCATGATTTCCATGGATATCTCACCCCACTTCCACTGTATCACCTCAAGGGGTTGATCTAATTCCGCTGGAACCTGGTGCTCATCCTTCACTTGATGACATGTAAGTAATTGATAGACAAACTCTGCAACTCCCTTCCTCATCCATGGCCACCAAAAATGACATTAAAAGTCTTGATACATATTTAACATACCTAGATGCACCAACAAAGGATATGTATAAAACTCTCTCAGAACCTCCTCCCTCAACATCACTAGACCATCGTGTATCCTCTATAAAGAATGACATGCTTCCCACCTTTAGAAAATCCATTAGAAGAATGTCCCGGGGATATCTGAGTGCGTAGGGTATCACCATAGGCATCCCCAAGCTATGACTCCTTCTCTCGCTATAAAAGAGAAGGAGTAACAACCATCTACTGGAGGAAAGATGCTTTATATCCATCCCCAAATGATAACTTCAATGAATATAACTACTATGATGCCATTATCAACAACTATGAACAAGATCTCTTGCTGAGAGAATATACTACCATATTCCCCTTCCCAGGATTATAGACAATATAAAAGTTATAATCTTTGAGGAACTCTAGCCATCACCTCTATATAAATTTTAGATCATTCATAGAGAATATATAATTGTTACTCTTGTTGTCAGAATATTTGATAAATTACTCACCCACCAGGTAGTGCCACCACATCTTCCATGTGAATACCACCACTTCTAACTCAATATCATGGGTCACTTAGTTCTACTCATGTGGTATAAAATGGATTAAACCATAAGAAATCACCACCTAACTCTGTATTAAAACACAACCAAGACTGGTACCTTATTCATCTCAGAATACTTTATACACAACACCCTCCTCTAGAAATCTCAAGATGGGAGTTCTCATCAATCTTTGACTCTTCTCTTGGAAATCGTGCTTAAACTTCCCTATACACATAAAAGGATTCCCCTATCAGGTCAAAGATTATAAAGAAGATGATATCCCAGATAATTTAGGTATGAATTATAGTGATCCTACTTATTCTTAAATTATTATCACATCATTTTAAAGATAAACAACATAAAATAATTACAAAACATGGATCCAAAGGATTAGTGCCTTAGGAAAATTATGACCAAACATAAAATTTACATAATAAAACATAAAAATTATTAGATTATTTATTCTCTAGATTCTTAGTGTCCCTCATGTACTAATTAGTATAAGTAGTCACCTGAGTATATACATCAAAGAAAGGGGTGATCTAAAATCCCAGTAAGAGGATAGATAAGAACATGAATAAATATAACATGGGTGACCATAATAATCATCATAATAATATAATCATGGGATCATCATCATAATTATTTGAGGAATATTTATATAATTACTTGTAATATGGGAATGAAAAATAGTTAAACATCATGTCTTAGTGGTCAATACCACACAGAGTTTGGAACAAATATATCATCATTTTCATGCATAAAATATGTGAATAATCATAACATCATCATTTTGAACAAATATAGAATCATTTTCACGCATAGTTCACATTATCTCATGAGATAAATCACAATACCCAATGAATTTAGTTCCATATAATTTTAGGTGCACCCATCACATCATGAAATTTACATAATCATGCGTTCCACATAGAATATATATCAATCATAGACATAAAATAACCCATGGAAAGGAATGGTTTTCATGAGGATTTTATAATGCATACATTCATGAATAAACATTTGGGTTCCCAAAATAAAAATGGAAAAAATACTTGGTATAATCATTAATAATCTTGAGTGAAAGAGAAAAATTCTCAAGAAAAGTAAAAGAATTTTTTTAGAAAGAAGAGTTATTTTGGAAAAATCTTTACATTTTTCATAAAATCAGATTGAAAAATATATATCCTCAAAAATAAAAGGGAAATTAAATTTTAAGATCATAATATGAAATTATTCCTTTACATTAATATACTGTATAATAAAATTAGATTCATTAATTACTAAATCAATAAACTATTTTACATTTATTTTATTAATTATAATTTTATTAAGTTTTATTATTTCCATTTTGATGAGTTTTAGAATTCAATTCTGTAATTTTGAGAGTGCTCCTTTCCTTGGTTTTCATGATCAGTTCACTTGTATACATGCATGGAAGATTGTGTAAAATGATGGAAATTATAAATAATTGAAATTATATATTATTAATGAATTTATATAATTTTAATTGATCTTATATATCATTATTTTTTCCAATATTAGGTTGATTCATTAGATAAAAGTTTAAGGATAACCATTTAGATTAATTTTGTTGTCTTTTAATCACAATGAAATCATTATATTTAATTATTTAATATTATTTATATAAGTTAGTACCAAAATTTAAAAAAGTTTTAAAAAAAATTAAAATATATCTCAACCATTATAATGGTTTTATGGCCATCCTTGAAGTTGTTAAAATACAATGAAAACGCATCGTCCATGATGGTGGTAAAGTGACACATCACGAACGATGATTTCAATTTTTTAGAATGAAAGGGAGAGGATAATAGTTTTGATGATGAATTATTCCATTAACATAATAAAATAAAATTATATATAAGATACTAGATTTATCATTCCACATTTATAAGGGTGGGTGAGGAGAGAATAAGAAAATAAAATAAATTGAAAAGAAATTAAAAGAAAATGAATGTGGATTTTATCTATTGAATTGTTCTCCTTGAGAACCACCTTAAGTAAATTGGTTTTTGTATTTTATTGAGACCAAAGGCTCCTAGAAGTATGGTATTAGATTGGAAATATTATTGGGTATAAATTGGACAAACTTCAAGGATTTTTAGTTGTGAGGAGAAGTGGTGGTGAGGGGTGTTATTTATAGGGGAGGAGGGACGTGTTTTTTGATTGTTTTATCCATTCGTTTATTATTTTGGTTCAAGACTATGAATAGTTTGAAAATAATCAATAAATATATTAAATAAATAAAATTTATTTGAGATTATGTTTCTTACATCGTCAATGAATCAATAAATAGTGATTTTAACTTATACTGTTATATACCATAAATTATTGTATTTCACGATTCACTAAAAACCCAACTATTTTAGAAAAAATTAAAAAATTAACCCTAACCATTTTTTAACATATAGAATTAAAAAATTAACTCCATTTAATGAAAATAATTTTTTAAATATGAGAAATTTAATTTTTAATTACAATCGTCATTTACTTGGAAAGTACCACATTTCAAAATTATAACAGATTATATAAAATTTTGAAAAATTAATTAAGTTATCGTGAATTTATCTTATAAAAATAAAAATAAAATATTTATATATGAATATATTTTACAAAAATAAATTTTATATTAAATCATTATATTAATTGTAAAATTGTAAATAAACATCTATGTTTTATAAAAATACCAACACATAATTGATAATTTTTAAAATATTTATTTACTTATACTCTGATATAATTATATCATATTATCATTCATAAGATGTATAAATTTTATTTATACTTTCATAGATGAGGTTACTATTCAATTGGATGAATTACTATTCCAAATGGTCAAATTACTATTCTAAAGGTCAAGTTACTATTTCATCGGTATATGTTTCCTTAATTTCTAGAAATGCCTATTATATAATTCATTATTCATTAATAAGGCTTGTATTGTGTTATCAAATAGATTTTATGTGGTTTATACCATATAACATAATTATATTAAGGGATTTTCTATTAATAAAATTCTGGGTCGTTACATTCTTCCCCCCTTATGAAATATCACCCTCGAATTTTTTTATATTCTAAGTTGAAAATTTGTGATGGTGCTTCTCCTTCATCACTTCCCCCAGTTCCCATGTTGCCTCTTCGTACTTATGGTTTTTCCATATTACTTTGACTGGGTGAGCAGTCTTTCTGTGTATACCTTTATCTTTATAGTCCAAGATCTTCACTAGATGCTTTTTGTAAGAGTTGTCATTTTTCAACCGTACCACCTAGAGATTCAGTACATGTGAGGGGTTTGGTATATACTTACTCAATAAGGATACATGGAATACATCTTATACTTGATACATGGTATGTGTAAGTTTTATTCGATATTCCAAAACTCCGGCACGATCAAGAATCTTGAAAAGGCCAATGTACCTATGACTTAGATTTCCCTTCTTCCCAAATATCATGATCTTCTTCCATTGAGATATGAGGAGGAATACCATGCCTCCATCCTCAAATTTTAGGTCTTATCAAAAATTGCATGCATATATCATTTGTAAAATTTGGGATCCTTGGTGTGATGTTGAATGGATTTCAACTTTTCCACCATTTCTTCAACCATTTCAAGTCCTAGCATCTTATATCACCTACTTCATTCCAAAATGCTAGTGTTTTGCATCTTTTCTAATAAAGGGATTCATATGGATCCTTTTGGATGCTCAATTAGAAAATGTTATTATAAGGGAACTTGAACATAGGTAGATGTTTTTCCTATACTCTTTTGAAGTCCATAGAAAATTCTCTCAATATTTCTTCCAGTGTCTAAATTGTTCGCTCATATTAGGAATCAGTTTGAGGTTGATAATATGTATTGAAGTTCAGCTCCGTGTTTATAGCATGTTGGAGTCTTTTCCAGATCTTGGAGGTGAATCTCAAATCTGGATCAGATTAAATCTATAGTGGTAATCCATATAGACTTACCACCTCTATAATGTATATTCATGAAAGTTGATCCAGTGAAAAGTCATCTCGAATTATAATAAATTGAGTTGTCTTTGTAAGAAGATCTGCAACAACTCATATAATATTTTTTTCTCTGAATGTCTTTGGAAGTCTGTTGATAAATTCCATGGTGATTTTTTTCCATTTCCATGTTTCTATGGGTAATGGTCACATCATCCCCTTATACTTTTGTCTTTTAGCCTTCACTTTCTAACATACCAGGAACTTAGATGTATATTTAGCGATCACCTTCTTCATATTGTCCCACAAATAGAGCTCTGGGAGATCTCAATACATCATTGTACTCCCTAGGTGAATAGAGATGGTTGAGCTATGTGCATCACCCATAAGCTCTTTCTTTATCTCTGTATTAGATGGTACACATAGTCATGACCCAAATCTTATGAATCATTACTCATTAATTTTTAACTCTGATGATTTATATTTTTTTAGATCTTTGACCTTGTTTTGAATTTCCACATCATTTCTTTGAGTGCCTATTATTTTATTCATAAGGGATGGTTGAGAAATAATTTGATAGAGGATTGATGTTATGTCCTTAATTATTCCCATGACCATCCATTGAAAATATTAGAATATTGGATCCTTCTTAATTATGATCATTGATAATATTGTAGGATCCTTTCTACTTAGAGAATCTGCAACTTTATTTTTCTTACTAGTATGGTAGTGGATTGAGTATCCATAATCCTTGATGAGATCTAACTATCTTCACTGGTTCAAATTAATCTTCTTCTTTGTGAATATATATTTATGTCTCTTATGATTAGTATATATCTCACACTTCTCCCAATAAAGATAATGTCACCAGATTTTCAACATGAAGATCTCATCCACCAACTCCAAATCCTTCATAGGATAGTATTTCTCATGAATTTTTAACTTCATTGAGGTTTAGGCTATCAATTTATCATTTTTCATTACTAAAAAACCTAATCACTCCTTTTAAGCATTGTTGTAAACCACCAATAGTTCCCCATTTTTCAGAAGTGTGAGTATTAGCATAGTGATAAGCCTCTCTTTAATGCTTTGATGTAGCCTTCACATTCACTATTCTATAAAAACTTTTATCCATTCTAAGTTATCTTTTTTAGTGGGTTTTAAAATTTTGAGAAGTTGTTCACAAATCTCTGGTAATACCCAACTTGACCAAGGAAACTATAGATCTCCATTACAGATGTTGGTATGGTCCACTCTTTAATTTCCTTTATCTTGGAAGGGTTCATAGATGTTCCTTTATTGGTGATAACATTCCCCAAGAATGGTAATTTCTTCATCCAAAACTAACATTTACTATACTATTCATAAAGTTTCTCCCTTATCAATGTTTTTAGCCCAATATTCAAATTTTCTATATGTTCCTACTTTCTCATGGACTATATAATAATATCATCTATAAATACTCCCACAAACTTCTCAAGGTAATCTCTAAATACTATATTCATTAATTCCATGAATTTTGATGGAGAATTATTGAGCTAAAAAGGCATCACTATGAACTCATAGTGTCTATACCTCATTCAAAATGTAATCTTAGGAATATCTTTCTTCCTCACCTTTAATTGGTGATATCCTGAACAAAGGTCCACCATAGAGAAATACTTGTACCCACATAATTGATCAAACAATCCATTTATCCATGTAAGGGGATATTTTTTATTTATCATGATTTTATTGGGATAACTATAATAAATGAATAGGCACATTGATCCATACTTATTCTTGAAAAAGAGGACTAGTGTACCCCATGGTGAGGCACTCAGGCATATAAAACCCTTATCAAGATTCACTTGTAACTGCTTCCTCAGTTCCTCTAACTCAATGGTGATAATTCTCTAAGGTGTCCTTGATATAGGAATAATTTCAATTAAGAACTCAACCTCTCACTTGGGAGGAACACCAGGAAATTCTTTAGGGAAAATATCAGTATAATCCCTCATAATGAGAATGTATTCGATCATGATTCTCTCTATTTTCTTAATCATTTGAGCTAGATATGCTTTCTCATAAGTCAATAATATCCACACTTGATATGATGATTTAGAAGAAGATTCATCCTCCTCCAAACACTTGTACATAATTGGAGGATTCCTAAGGATGTGAAGGGTGATCTCCCTTCTCGACAATTGATGTTGGCTTTTTATAAAGACCGTCAATCTAGGACCAAAATAGAATCAAAATCCACAAAATGAAGTAATATTATATATTTTGGGAGGTTTAGTCCACAAAAAATAACTATGGAGGAGTTATATACTTTAGATTCAGTAATTTCCCAATTTTATATTCTCACAGATAACTTAACCTCCATATTTTGAGGTGGTGTTTGTATAGTTCTATAAAACATTCAAAATATGAAAGAAAGTATAGAACAAAAAAAAATATTATGTTCAATATTCTTGAATGAATAACCAACATACCTATAAACATATCATTATCAGACTCCACATAAATAGTATAGATGGGATAAGATTTCTCTTTCTCCTTTGGCTTTGGTGGTTACTGACATTTTATAGGCTTCCATAGTTCACATGCTCTCTACAGTTGAAGCATTGGACCATGGGTGGTTCTCTTCTTTCCTATACCACATTTTCCAGATTCCTCATGTCTCTTTTATCTTCATGAGCTTGGTGTGATTCTCTCCCACACTTGAAGAATTTTACCATCCCTTTGAGGCAATTCCCATGGTGCTTCTTCCCACATTTTTTACATATGAGTGTTTGGGTTTTCTTTCCGCCTCTTCCATTATATCATCTATCTTAAAACCCCATATTTCATTTATTATCTCCATAGCCATGTTAGCATCCTCCAAACTCCACCTCCACTTTTAGAGGACATCGAACAACTTATTCAAAACTCCTAAATTCTTAAATTTTTATAGATTTTCAAAGGTTTAGTTTTAAACCACTACATAATCTATTTATATCTCTATCATTGTTATAACAAAACCCAAGTTGTACCTTACAAGTCTTGTGAAATTTTATTCTTAATCCATGATAGATTCACCATCCTTTTTCTTCAGCTCTAAAAATTATCTCTCTATCTTTTTACGAAGATTTTGAGGGAAATAATTGTTAATAAATATTTTCACAATATCTTCCCACTCCATATATTAAATTTCATCCCTCATCTTGGTGTTCTTAATCAGTTTCCACCATTGATCGGCCACCCATGTAAATGATAAAGGGCCAGATTTACCTTTTCTGTCTCAGAATAGTAAAAAACTGAAAAGATATTCTCCATTGAGTTGACCCACTAATCTGAGACTAGTGAATTAGATAATCTACTAAACATCAGTGGTCATTTCTGCATAAAAGACACAATATCTAGTTTCTCTATCTTAGGGTAAGGCAGACATTCCACATTATTCATTTTATTTTCCATAGCCTGAGACAACTGGGTAAGAATCACCATGAAATTTTTAACTCCACCTCCCAAGGAAATCAGGATGTCACTCAAGAATTACTGCACTATCCCTCACATGGTTTTTTGGCCTAGTTTCTTTTGGTTTACACTATTATATAAAATATAAAAGGTTTTATCAAAACATAAGTCATAAATTCATGAATAATTAATTTATACCTTTGTTAAATTAAATCTAAAGGAATATCAAGTGGGGTCCCTTTTTTAGAACAAATCTTCATGGGTGATTTCATATACTTAGTATTAACTAAGGTTTTTCACCAGTGTTCTCTAATCCAAATTCTTAAATTAACTAAACCATTCTCTCATACTAACTATAGAGACCCTAATTTTTCTTACATTACTATTACATCATTTTAACGATAAAAAACATAAAAGAATTACAAAACCAGGATCCAAAGTTCTAGTTTCATGGGAAAATTAGGACCAGACATAACATTTACCTAATAAAGTATAATCATTATTTAATTCCTTCTTCTCTATCTTCTTAGTGTCCCTCATGTACTCCTTAGTATAATTAGTCACTTGAGGATACACATCAAACAAAGTGGTGAGCTAAAATCCCGGTAAGAGGATAGATAATAACATGAATCAATATAACATGGGTGATAATAATCAACATAATCATAAAATAATCATGGTATCATCATCATAATAATTATAAGAATCATTATCTAAAGTCATGGAATGTGGAAATGAATAAAAATTAAATATAATATCGTAGTGGTCAATACCACACATAGTTGTGAACAAATATTGCATCATGTTCATGCATAACATATGTGTATAATCATAATTTTATCCTTTTGAACAAATATATCATCATTTTCATGAATATTGAACATTATATCATGATATAAATCACATTACCCAATGAATTGGAGAGCTATATAATTCTGGGTGCACCATTCACATCAGAACATTTACATATTCATGTTTTCCACATAGAACGTATATCAATCATGGGAATAAAATAACCCATGGATAAGAATGGAATTCATAAGACTTTAATAAATCATTCATTCATGAATAAAATTTTGGGTTACCAAAAGAAAAATGTAATAACATACTTGGTATAAGAATTGTCAATCTTGAGTGGAGGAGAAACTTTCTCAAGATAAGTAAAAGTTTTTTTAGAAATAATAGTTCTTTTTGAAAAATAATTGCATTTTTCATAAAATCAGATTGGAAACATGTATGTACATGAAAATAAAATTAAAATTACATTTTAATAAAATAATATGATCATTCATATCATGGAAGAGTGAATAACCCAAGGAAAGGAATTGGGTTTGAGAATCCCCTTACCATAAGTCAGAATGATTTCTTCACTTTAATATCCTATATAATAAAATTAAATTTATTTATTACTGAATCCATAACTATTTTTACTTGAATTTGATTCATTATAATTTTATTAAGTCTATTTATTTCCATTTTTATTATTTTTGGAGTTCAATTTTGTCATTTAGAGAGTGTTCATTTTCATGGTTTTTATAATCAGTTCACTTTTATACATGCATGGAAGATCCTGTAAAATGGGGGTAATTATTAATAATTAGAATTATATGTTATTAATTAACTTATATAAGTTTAATTGATCTTATATATCACTATTTTTCTAGATATGAGGATAATTCAATACATAAAATTTTAATGATAATCATTTAGATAAATTTTGGTGGTTTTCGATCATAATGGACTCAATTTTTATATTTAATATCATGCATATAAGTTAGTTCTAGAACATAAAAAATGATATAACATAATTTTTACAATATATATCATATATTATAATTATTTTATGGAAATACTTGAAGGCGGTAAAATAAAATGAAAATTCATCATCTATGATGGCCGTAAATCAACACATCACGAATAATGATTTTACTTTTTTAGAATGAAAGTGAGAGGAGAACATAACGACAATAACTTTTATAAATAAAAATTTCCACTTTGATTTAATTAAATGCCTTATTATATAATATGGTTAAATAAAACACATGCACTTATTTTACTTTATTATATTCAATTGGATTTAAAATATCGTTATGTATCTTTACCATTCATAATATATCCATTGAATAGTGATCATATAATTAGTATAAATATAGGGTTTTAAAAAATCTAATTGACATAGACAAAAGAAGTGATGGCCTCAAATAGTATGATTATACCCTATGAAGACCATTTATCAGATATTTTTTGGGAGATAACATTTCTGGGATTTTACCTAGACCAGGAACAAGCCAAGATCCAACAAATTAAGAATGAACAAAACTGTTTATGGGAGAATTTCAAGCTCATTGAGATTACATCCCAAACCATGTTCACCAAACCACCCCATGAAAGTGCCACCATCATGAACATTACTCTTAAGGGTTTTTTTACTATATTAAAGGGATATAAATCAAGGACCTAGCAGTGTGAATATGTACATTATTTTTATACAATAATGAATATATTTTTATCCTATTGTTGTTATATTGTAATTTTTTTATTTCAATTCAACAAAACAAAAATAGTATTATTTTAATATTAAAATTTAATTAATGAATTTATTTTTAATAATTAATGGATTTTTAAAATAAATAAAATTTTAATAAAATATTATTATTAAATAATTTTTATTAAATATAAATGATCAAATAATTTTTACGAAGTAAAATGTAATTTTTATAAGGGTTTAAAAATTGTTATTGTCAAAAAAAACTCATCCTTTTAAATAAATATAAGTTATTATTTTAAAAGTGAAAATTAAAATATTTAGAAAATTATTTAGGTAAAATTAATATTATTTTTGTAATTATAATGTCTAAATTATCTAGTAGTAATTTTTTCATATTTTTATGTGACAGCCAAATTTTCGGGTAAAAATTAAATACCATATAAATATAATTTGTGTTTTATTAAATCATAATGACCCAAAAGTGATTTAATAATTACTATAAATGGAATCCATGACCAAATAAATGTTTTAAATTTAAAATAATTTTATTTTATGTTTATTTGATTTATTTTGTAAACCCATTATAAATCCTCCAAAACCTATAATACATTTTATGGTTTGAAAATCATTTTTTTAAGAGTGTGACTGACCTTCACATATGAAAGTTCATTTTTTATTATGTTCAGACCTTGTACTTATAAAATAATAAATAACACTCCCATTTGGAAGAACCCATGGGAAAAAACCATGGGATGGTTTTTGGTTTTTTATATTTTATTATGTACAGTCCAAAACCTAAATAATAAAAAAAAATCCCCCTCATTTCCTATATAAACCCACCCAATATCCCATTTATATTAAATAAAACTCATTTTATCATTACCATACTCTTCCTTCCACTCTATTTAGTCCTCCCAAAGGGGGACCAATCTCTCAATAATCCCCTCTCAAGATTTTGAAGTCACACACTCAATTAAGGGATCCTCACCTTCCTCTCCTCCTTTCAATTAAAGCACATTCTTTGAAATTAGTCTTCTTAATTTTAATTTTATATTTTAATTAATTTATAATAACTCCATTAATGTAAAATTTATTTTATATGGATGATATATCATTTAATCTCTCTCATTTTTACCATTACCTAAGTCGTTGCTATGCTTAAATTTCGTAAGTGATCTTCCACTCTCCTTTTTATTCAAGAACTTATTTATGTTATTATTATTAATTTAAATTTTATCATGTTGGGATATGTTATTAAATATCCCACATAATTTATATCTATATTATTATATACCCCTTTCACTCTCATTAATCCTCCCATGATCCTTTACGTACACCTGTTACCATGTCGAGATTTCATAACTGATTTCTCTCTTATCATTTTCATTCAAGAACTTATTTTATGTCATGTCTCTTAAATTACATTTTATTATGTTGGAATATGTTATTCCATATTCCAATTAATGTACATTTAATTTATAAATTATGATATCCCCTTTCCCTCTCATTAATCCTCCCACGATCCTTTATGCACAGCCATTACCATGCTGAAATATAGTTAGTATTATTTTCTCTATTTAGGTTTCTTCATTACCTTATGACCTTTATTTCCAAATTTATAAGTTGGGATACGATTTTACATGCCCATATTACTTCCCATTTTATATCTATGTGATGAGATACCCCTCTATCTCTCATTAACCCATTTTTACAAATCTTTAAGTGACGTCGTTATGCTACCAAAGTTTCACCACAATCTTCCAGGACAAAACAATTATGTAGTGAAAAACATACCCATTTTTTATCAAGGGTGTTCATATTTATTAAAATATACTTTTTGATTGAGAACATATATATATTTATTCCAAAATACTAAATTTTGGAATAAATTTTTTTGATGAATGAATCTTTTTTTTGTGATCTATATGAAATACTTAAGCATGAGAATGAAATGAATATGATGGGTGTGCCTCGATATCCCTCCAATGCATTGGGAAATGTTTAGTATCATGATATGTAACATTGGGAAAAGGAGTGAATCTGATTCCTTTACGGGACTTTTTCCTCCATGATGTATTTTTATTTTTATCCTTGAACTATGTTTATGATTCAGTGTTCTAAGTTGTTTCCGCATTCCCCATGTCATGATTATAATGCTATATCATGTCTCATTTTCATGTTTATGACCCATAATTTTATTATGAACCATAAAAATTCCTATTTCCTAACATTTATTATATTCTTTATGTTATGAATTTCTTATTCCCTTACTAGGCTTTATAGCTCACCCCTTTTTTATTTTTATCCCCTGGTTATCCCGTACAGTTTTAAAAGCCATGGAATTTTAGAAAAATGTTAAGGAAATTTTTAATAATTTTGTATCTCATGTTCAAGATGTTATTACATGTTGATAATTCTTAAATACATTAGTCTTATTGAACTTTTGGGTTATATTAAGTGTAATATTATGTAATAAATCATACATTAATGTGAAATAAAGATAAGGGTTGTTACAGTTGGTATTAGAGGGATTTTTAGTTATTTTTGGAATTAGGATTAGAAGACTTTAGTGAAGGCCTTGTGAATAATACTAGGTGTAAGAAAATATACCTAAATTTTGGTAAGTATATAGTAAGTGTTTTATCAAGAAAATATATCCATATCTAGATACTACAAGTGGAATTGGTTCTGGAACAGATGTACCTAGGGGTCAGATCTGAAAAGGTGCATAGGCCTCATTTGGGGTAATCTAGTACAAGATAATGGGCCTTATTTTTCACCTTGTTTGACACTCACGGGGTATATTGTATGGTAAATTAATAAAATCATTATGAAACACTATTAAGGGAAGAATAAAATTCCCATAACAATATATGTTAGGAAATAGATCATTGATAACATATATTGAAGCCTAGAAATTCATATTCTAGGGAAATAAACTTAATTTATAATTTATCCCTTTAATTTAGTTGGATTACATTTTTTTGTTTAATAGTTTGAAAATAATTATACCTAAGTTTATTTTGGATGAACTAAATTGCTATAACTGGAATCAAAAGGTGAAATATGTGGTTATCAACCATATTTTCATGCATTCCTTCATATCATGAAAGTATACTAGAACTATTAAAATGCCATCACAAAGCATGGAGGTAAAAATGTTGGTGAAAATAGAAAATGAGGAAATTATTTCATCCTAAGTATATAACTTCTCCCTTGTCATAATTTGTGGTTTGAACTTCCCAGTGAACCTTTTCATAATTCCTTTTGTGTAATTTGATACAATTATATTCATGAATTGGATTTCCCTATATATATACAACATGAATTTTTAAAAGAAGGATATTACTCTCTATATTGAGAATCAACCCCCGATTCTGTATAAGTGTAAGGATGAAGATGATTCATCTTTAGAACCAAAATCTCAAGAATTAATATAATTTTCCTATTAGAAAATTTATCTATATAAAATTATTGATTCTAAGTAATGAATGATCCTTGAAGACATGACTATTGTTAGGTAATAATATAATGTATTTCTTAAGGAATTTCTTGGTCTTCCTCCTAGATGAGAGGTTGAATTTTTATTCAAACTTATACATGGAGCGTTAACAATATCCAAGAATCTTTGTAGAATGTATGTTGTGGAAATTTATGAGCTGAAGAAAAAACTATAGGATAATCAAGATAAAGGGTTCATATGACCAAGTGCTTCCCCATGGGATGCACCAGTCCTCTTTGTCAAGAATAAAGATGGGTCAATGCACATTTGAATTGATTATCATGATCTCAACAAGATCATGATAAAGAATAAGTATACTCCATTTCAAATTGATAACTTATTCAATCAGTTATGTGGAGCATAATACTTCTCCAAGGTGGATCTGTAGCTGGGATTTTACCAAGTTAGAGTGAAGAATGAAGATATCCACAAGACTGATTTTTGCACAAGGTATGAGCACTATGAGTTCACAGTAATTCCTTTTGAGCTCACTAATGCTCCAAAAATATTCATGGACCTGATGAATAGTGTATTTAGAGATTACCTCAACAAATTTTTGGTAGTATCTATATATTATATTATAATATACTCTAAAACCAAGGGGGAGCATGAGGAGAATCTAAGAATTTTTCCAATGACCTTGTAAAAGGTGAAGCTTTATGCCTAGTACAAAAAATGTAAATTCAAGTTAAAACAAGTATCATTATTGTGGAATATCATCATAATCCATGGGATATCTATAGATACTTAAAATACAAAAGCATTTGATGGTTGGATAGGGCCAAAATCTATGACAGAAGTAACACCCCTACCCCACTAGGATGGAGCTGGTGCATTACTTGTGATATTGGCATGGTTAAAAGGAATGAAAATCCTAAAGAAACAATCAGTTTAGTAGTATTGAAGAAACTAGATTCATAGATATAACACAAATTACATTGAAAAAAGTTACAAGATATAATACATAACAAAACTAAAAAATACAACCACACGAACTCAATAAAAGACCTTCTCTTCATCACCTGTTGAAGGTAAACAATGAAAGGGGTGATCTAAAATTATTATTAAGGGTTACAAAAAGTGTAAGAATGAGTAAAATAATAATTTAATCATAATCAAGCTGACATAATCAAAATGGCATAGTGAATAAATGAACGACTAATTCCTTTAATAAACTGAGAATGAAACTGCATCCATAGATTTTGTCATTGTGAAAACCTCATGGATAATAATAATAACTGAAAATGAATAAAGAGAATTCTTATTAATTGCACATCATGTATCTGGAACATGAAACCATAATACCATAAAAATGGTTTACTACTATGGGTAGAAACCCATCTGATTTTTGGAAACCAACTCAAAGGGTTTGTCGCCAAACTGTTTTGTCTCATGAGACCTACCGATGCATCGAGGGGATGTAGCGGGCCCCATCCACCATTGTATGTCCAATAATTCTTTATACATTGATTCAATACAATATCAATAAGCCCTTTCAATATCAGTATAGAGTAGAGTATACGGATTCATCAATATTTCCATAAATAAAATAACTTTACAAATAAACACTGTATGTAAAATGGTATACGGTTTAGAAAAAAAACATATCCATGAAATTAGATTATGGATATTTAATATAAATATAATTTCAAATTAAAATTGATCTCAAATGGGTAGTAGGTACACAACATAAGGATTATTAGGTGCACAATACAAAGTTAGTCACAACAAAAAGGTAGTAGAGACGAAGTCCCTTACCATAATGTAATCCATCGAATCATATGACCAATACTTAATGAACATCAAATGAAACATTTAATAACATTAATCTAAAGAGAATCATGTTATTATATATCAAATGGTATTACACATATTCCATATACAAGGAATAAGTGGCAAACAATGAAAATATCACAGAAATGAAAGTGAGATGAGAAACCCCTTACTTTATGCTTGAAGGTGTTCTTGTCTTGTTTGTAAAGACCTGAATAAACAAAGTATTATTTTTAATTAATAATTCAAGAACCTCTTTTATGTTTAATTGATATGGTATAACCTTATTTAGTTCATTAATGGCCTTTTTTATAGATTTAAGAGATTCAATTTTATTGTTTTGGAAGCACTTTCTTACTTGGTTTCATGCTTTGTTTACTTGTATTCATGAATGGATGTTGGTTTGAAATATGGTTAAACATCCAGAATTGTTAGTACAAATTATTATAGAAATTAAATAGACATAAATTTTCTTACAATGATTCTGGTTATATACTATGATGATGCCTCATTCGATGAGTTTAAAGATAAACGCTTGAATTTGGATTGGCAGTTTTTGTGCTAAATAAAATTGTTTTGTATTTTTATTCCATATTAATAATGTGTAAAGATTCCAGAACATTAATCCAGGTAAAATACATATATTATGATCTGGTTCAACCATATATTTGGTTTCATGGCCAGACTTGAAATAATTAATGGAAATTGAAATTACAACGTCCACGATGTCAGTAATTCGACACATCACGGACAATGTTTTTATTCCTTAAATAAGTGGGAGAGGAGAAGAATAATGATGAAGAATTTTCCAAAAATATTATAACATCCAAAATATACAATATTCTGAAGAATAAATGCCTCTTTTTTAAGATGCAGTGAGGAAAGAAGAAGAAAATAAAGGAGTCTTAAAATGAATGAAAACTTGATAAATTTCTCACGAAAACTCAGCAGCCTAACGGCGTCTCTTAAAATTTCATAAAAATAGTTTGATGAGAGGAATGGAATATCTCATCATTAATACATAATATGTACAGTAAGGGGGATTATTTAATGAAATAACCCAACACAAGTCAAAGGGAAAGGAAGAGAATAACATAAAATGAAAGAAAAGAATGAAAATAAAAGAGGTTGTTTACCTCTTGATCTCTTCTCCTTGAGATCCTTCTTAAGGGCTTTGGTTTTGGTATTTTGGTGAGACAAAAGATTTATGGACGTGGGGGAGGAGGTTGGAAAGGTATTTGGATAGAATTTTGGAGAAGACACAAGGCTTGAGAGGAGTGAATGGAAGGGGGGAGAGGGAGGTTTTATAGTGTAGGAGAGAGGGGATTTCTTAATATAAAACTCATTAATTTATTATTTCTCCTCAAGACAAGAAATAGTGATTATTCCATGACCAATAATAGTAAATGGTTCATGTGAATTCGAACCAAGTGGGATTACATCAGCAGAGCATCATCGATGACTCAATTAATCCATTATTTAGCATTTATTGTAAATTATCAGATTCGACTATTCATAAAAAAATTCAAGTATTTCAGAAAAATCCCAAAAATTCACCTTAACCATTTTTCAACATATAGAATCTAAAAATGAAGTCCATTTTTCAAAAAAAAAATTCTAAATATGGTTTTTTTAATATTTAATTAAAATAATAGTTTATTATCAAAACTAGTTTTAAAACATTCATTAACTCATTCTAAAATATAGGTATATCATACTTCCAACTTGAATATTATTTTTATACCACCATAGGGTAGGTTAAAATTCATTAGGGTATATCACTATTCATAAGGGTAAGTTAATATTCATTAGGGTAGGTTACTATTCACCAAAAAATTATTTTTTTTATTAGACTCCAAAAAACATCTTGAACATAACCGTGTATGCTGGATTTTTAAAATTCAAATCACAAAGCTGGTAAATTTAAGTTTAGTGGCTAAGTTATGGATATATCCTATAAGTAACCATGTTTTGTTCCATAGGGGATCAGTGATTCATGAAGTATATTCTACCTAATGAATAGAGTGTATTTAAGAGAAAAATACCATAAAATGTTTGGGGTTCTACAATAGATATCTGTAGTTTCCTTGGATTAGCTGGGTATTATCATCAATTTTTGAGAAATTTATCATGATTTTAAAACCCTCTAACCAAGATAACTTTTAAGGGAGTCAAGTTTTATTAGAATTATGAATGTTAAGAGTGATTCATGGAATTGAAAATGAGACTTATCACTGCACCTACTCTCACACTACCCACAAGTGAAGAGCCTTCCATGGTATTCAATGATTCTTCGAATAAGGGATTGGGTTGTGTGTTAATGAAAAATGATAAAGTGATAGCCTACACATTAAGGAAGTTAAAAATTCATGATAAGAACTATCAAACGCATGAACTGGAGTTGGTTGTAGTGATCTTCTTTTTGAAAATATGGTGGCATTATATATTTGTGGAGATGTGTGAAATATATATGGATCAAGAAAATTCAAATATATATTCACACAGAAATAGATGAATATTCACTAAAAAATATGGTTAGAGCTGATCTAGGAGTATGAATTCTCAATTCACTATTATCCTAGGAAATTGAACAAATTGGAATATGCTCTAAGTGGAAAGGATCCAACAATTGAATCATTAATGAGAATTGATAGGGATCCAATATTCTTAAATTTAGAAATTATGGAAATTGGAATCATAAAGGAAGGAACATCATTAGTCCTTTCACAAATTATTACTCAATCATAACTTATGTAGAGGTTAAAATATGATAAAAGGGATGATGTGTGAATTCATAATAAAGTGGAAACTATATGAAAATGGATGATTTGCATATCTGAACCTTCTCCATTCACTAAGGATGCATGAAGATGTATTGAGATATCTAATAACACTATTGGTTGGATAATATGAAGAAGGATATTATGGAGTATACATAAAGATTCCTTGTATGTCAACAAGTGGAAGTAGAAAGGAAAAAATCCAAGGGGATGATGCAACCATTACCCATACCATCATGGAAATTGGAAAGCACCACCATGGACTTTGTCACTGGACTTCTAAAGACATCCATGGGAAACAATGATATATGGGTTTTGTGGATCATCATAAAAAGACATCTCACTTTATCATAATTTGAGAGGATTTTTCACTGGATCAACTTGAACATATATACATCTGATAAGTGGTAAGGATTCATGGAGTACCACTATCGATTTTATCCAATCGAGATCCAATATTCACCTCCAAGTTATGGAAAAGTATCCAACATGTTGTAAACACTGAGTTAAACTTCAGTATGACCTATCATCCTCAAACTAATGGCCTATCTAAGTAGACTATTCGGACACTAGAAGACATGTTGTGATAATATTCCAAGGACTTAAAAGGATTATAGGACTAACATCTTACTTTGTTTGAGTTCTCCTACAACAATAGTTTCCACTCGAGCATCCAAATGGATCATTATGAAGATCTTTATGGAAATAGGTTTAGAACACTTTCATTATTTGATGAAGTTGGGTAATACAAACTGCTAGGTTCTGGAATAGTTAAGGAAATAGTGGAAAAGGTTAAGACCATTCAGCAGTACATCAAGGATGATCAGAGTCTACAGAAGTTCTATGTTAAAAATCATCAATGAGACCTATAGTTTTATGTTGGAGACATTTCATTCATCTATATATCTCCATCAAATAATGTGATGAGATTTGGGAAGAAGGGAAATCTTAGTACAAGGTACATCATCTGTTTTTATATCCTTGATCCCATCAGAGCAGTGGCCTATTGACTAGTACTATCAACAAACCTACTAAAGTACATGACATATTTAATGTATCCCTCTTAAAGAAGTATATAACATACCCCTCATATGTACTCAATCTATAGGTGGTACCATTAGAGAATTATATCTCCTATGAAGAGAAGCCAGTTAAGATATTATATCATAATGAAAACGTTCTACGAAATAAGACAATGCACCTTGTCTAAGTGTTATGGGAAAACCAAAAGCTGAAGAAGAGACATGAGAACTGGAGGTGGTGATGAAACATAGTTACCCTTATCTATTTTAGTGTGGTAAAATAATATTTTGAGGATGAAATTTCTTAAGGGGGGAAGATTGTAATTCCCCAAACTGTTATAAATAAAAACTTCCCTTTTGAGTTACTTAAATGTCTTATTATATATAAAATGGTTATAGAAAAAACATGCACTTATTTTTTTATTATATCTAATTGGATTTAAAATAACATTATGTATCTTTACCATTGATAATCTATTCATTGAACAATTATCACATTATTATCATAAATATATGGTTTTAACAAATCCAATTAACATAGATAAAGGAAGTAATGGACTCAATCAGTAGGATCTTACCCTATAAAACCCATTTATCAAAGATTCCAATGGAGATAGAATTTCAAGGATTTTCACTTGACTAATCCCAATATGATATAAAATACCTTAAGAATGAGTGAAACCATTTATGGGATAAGTTCAAGCTCATCGAGATCATGGCCCAAACCATGTTCATCGAACCACCCCATGAAAGTCCCACCATCACACACCTTACTCTTAGGGTGTTTTCTGGTGCATTAAATGGATATGTATCAAGACCCTAACAATATGAATATATACATTATTTTTTTATATAATAGTAAATATATTTTAATATTATTATTTTTACATGGTAAATGATTTTTATTTCGATTCAATAAAACAAAAATAATATTTTTGGTTAATATTCAAATTCAATTAAGGAATTTATTTTGATAAATTAATGGATTTTTAAAATATATAATATTTTAATAAAAAATTATTATTAATTTTTTTTATTAAATATAAATGATCATATAATTTTTATTAAGTCAAATGTTTTTTTATAAGGGTTCTAAAACTATTATTATCAAAAAAACCCATAATTTTTAATAAATGTTAGTTATGATTTTAAGAGTGAAAATTCCCTTATTTATAAAATTATTTATATAAAATGAATATTATTTTTTATCATAATATCTAAATTATAAAATGGTGAATTTTTCTAAATTTTCTAAGATATTCAAATTTTTAGGTAAAAAATAAAAGCCATATAAATATACTTTGTGCTTTATGACATCATAATGAACCAAAAGTGATGTAATAATTACTAAAAATGGTATCCAAGACCAAATAATTGTTTTGCATTTAAAATAATGTGATTTTAGGTGTATTTAATTTATTTTTTAAAGCCCTTATGAATCCTCCAAAACCTATAATATATTTTATGGTTTTAAAATCATTTCTTTAAGTGTGTGACTCACCTCCATATAAGCACGGGCATTATTTTATTATGTTCGGACCTAGGCTTTATAAAATATTAAAAACCCCTCCCATTTGGTATAAAACATGGGAAAAACCATGGTATGGTTTTTGGTTTTTGATATTTCATTGTATCGAGCCCAAAACCTTAATAATATAGAAAACCCCCTCATTTTCTATAAAAACTTACATAAGCTCAAATTTATCTTCAACAAAACTCCTTTGAGAATGTCCATACTCTTCCTTTCACTCTCTAGAGTCCTCCAAATTGTCCCCCAATCTCTCAATATGCCCATCCCAAGCTTTTGGAGTCACGCACTCAAGTAAGAGATCCTCACATTCCTCTCCTCCTTTCAAATTCAAGTACATTCTTTGAAATTAGTCTTCTTAATTTCAATTTGTTATATTATAATTCATGTATAATCATTAACTTACTGTCTAATGGATTTTATATGAATGATATATCATTTATCCTGCCTCATTTTGACCCACACCTAAGTCATTACTATTCCAAAATTCCATAAGGGATCCATATCACACATACTTTCCTTTTTTTCTATAGGATGAGATACCCCTTTCACTCTCATTAAGCCTCCCATTATCCTTTATGTACACCTGTTACCATGCCAAAATTTCATAAGGGATTTCTCTCTTCTCATTTTCATTCAAGAACTTATTTTATGTCATTTCTCTTAAATTACATTTTATTATGTTGGAATATGTTCTTATATGTTACCGTTAATTTAAATTTTATGTATAAATGATTAGATCCACTTACCCTCTCATTAAGTCTCCCATTATCCTTTATGTACACCTGTTACCAGACCAAAATATAGTTATGATTATTTTCTCTATTCAATTTTCTTCATTACCTTATTCCTTTTATTTCCAAATTTACAATATTGAGATATGATTGTAAATGAACATATCACTTCACATTTTATGTTTATTTTATGAGATACCCATTTCTCTCTCATCAACCCATTTTTATGAATCTTTAAGTGACATCTTTATGCTTCTAAAATTTCACTGTGATCTTCTATGAAAAATCAATCATGTAGTGAATACCATACCCATTTTTTGTCAAGGGTTTTCACATTTATGAACATATAATTTTTCATTTAGGATATAAAATATATTTATTCCACACTTTTTATTCATGGAATAAATTATTATGATGAATGAATCCTTGTTTTATAATCTATGTGGCACACTTAAGCATGAGAATTAAATGAATATGATGGGTGTACCCAGATAACACTTTAATGCATTGGGTAATGTTTAGTATCATGATACATCATGTTGTGATAGGGATTGAACCTAATTCCTTTATGGTAATTTTTACACTATTATGTCTTGGTGGGTTTATCCTTGACCTATGTTTATGATTCAGTGTTTTAATTTTTTCCACATTTACCATTTTATGATTATCATGTTATATCAAGTCTTATTATCATGTTTATGATCCCTAATCTTGTTATGGCCCATTTATATTCCTATTATACAAAATTTGTTATATTCTTCATGTTATTATATGTTTATTCTCTTACTAGGATTGATATCTCACCCCTTTCTTATGTTTGTCCCTAGGTTACCCCGTGTAGTTTTAAAAGACATGGAATTTTAGAAGCACAGTATGGAAGTTTTTAATAATTTTTTTCAACCCCATGTTCAATATGTTATTCCATGTACCTAATTCCAAATACACTAGAATTTTTAATCTCTTTGGATGTATTAAGTGTAATCTTTTGTAATAAATCTAGTATTAATGTGAAATAAAGAGCATGTTTTTTATAGAGAAGATGTCTGATGATGCATTATTACATTAACATAATAATATCTCAGTATATATATGATACCAGAGTTATCATGAAACTTTGATAAGTGTATTTGAGGATATAAAACGAAAATAAAAGAAATTAGAAAGAAATTAAAAGAAAATTAAAGGGGATTTCACCTCTTGAATTCTTCTCTATGAGGGCCTCCTTAGGGAAATTCATTTTGATATTTTTTTGAGACCAAAAGATCCTTGAAATGTGTGAGAGGATTGGGAAGTAGATTTTTTATAAATTTTACAAGATTAAATTTTATGGAGTTGTGAGTAGAATAGGTTGTGAGGGTTGGTATTTATAGGGGATGAGGGTGTGTTTTTTTTATTATTTTATTCATCGGTTTATTATTTTTGATCAAGAATATGAATAGATAGAAACTTATCCATAAATAAATTAAATAAAGAATGATTATTAGATATTATAGTGATTACATCATCCATGAATCAAGAAATATTTATTTCAACTTATACTATTATATACTGTAAATTATTGTATTTCACCATTTACCAAAAAATCAACTATTTTTAAAAATTCCTAAAAATTAACCCTAACCATTTTTTGATGTTAAGAATTTAAAAATTAACTCCATTTTATGAAAATAATTTTCTAAATATGATAAATTCAATTCATAATTAAAATCATCCTTTACTTGGAAAATACTGATTTTAATATTATAACTGATTTTATAACATTTTTAAAAATTAATTAAGGCCTCGTAAATTTATCTTATAATAATAAGAAAAAAATATTAATATATGAGTCTATTTTATGAAAAAAAACTTCTCTATTAAATAATTATATTAATTATAAAATTGTAAATAAACATTTATGTTTTATAAAAATATCAACACTTAATTAATAATTTTTAAAAAAATTATTTACTTATATTATGATATAATAATATCATATTATCATTTATAAGATTACTAAATCTTATTTATACTTTCATAGATGAGATTACTATTCTATTGGCTGAATTACTATTCCTAATTATCACATTACTATTTCAAAGGTCAAGTTACTATTCCATGGGTATTGGTTCCTTAATTTCTAGAAATGCCACTTATTTCATTAATTATTAATTTATAACGTTTCTATTGTGTTAACAAAGAGATTTTATGTGGTTTATAATATATGAAAAAATTATGAGAAGGTAATTTTCATTGATAAAATTTTAGTTTTTTACATGAATCTCTAATATTAGCCTTCCAACCCAAGGAAGCTTCTCACCTCCGTCGTTCTCTTGGGTGGATCCCAAGCTAACATCGCCTTGACCTTCACTAGTTCCACTACCACCCTATCTTTTGAGATAATGTGTACCAAAAACTAGACCTCCTGAATCAAGAACTAGAACTTCATGTGTTTCTTATAAATTTTTGTTCTCTCAGAGTGCATCCAGAACCATCATCAAGTGTCTCACATACTCTTCCATATATGTTGAGTACACTAGAATATCATCAATGGAGACTATCATGAACCGGTATAAGAAAGTTTGAAATATCCAGTTCATGAGTCCCATAAACACTACTAGGGAATTATTTATGAAAAAGGGTATCACCAAATACTCATAGTGACCATAGATACATCTGAATATCTTCATTGGTATTTCCTTATCCTATACTCACAACTAGTGATATCCTTATTTAAATTTATTATTCAAGAACCATAATTACCCTATCATCTGATAAAATATTTCCTTGATACTTAGTAGTGGATATTTTTTATATTTGGTCACCTATTTTTGGTGATGGTAGTCTGAACATAACCTCAAGATCACATATTCCTTTTTGGTGAACAACGTTGGGGTTGCCCGCATTGAAATAATGGGTCTACCAAATCCCTTCCTCTAAAATTTCTCCAACATCACTATTATCTCAAAAAGCTCAATGAGAGACATCCAATATGATGGAATAATTTTCAAGGTCATCCTTGGGTGTAGATCAATGTATAAGTATATCTCCTAGTGGGGAGGTAAGTCTGGAACGTCCTCATAAAATACATCATCATATTCCACCACCAATACTGGGAACTGAAAAATAAAATTATCTATTGAACCAAGGGTCATGGTAGCAAACTAATGAGTAATCAGTTTCACCCTCCTATGAATGGGTCTATCCTACGTTTCTTAGGTTTTTTTCACCCACAAAGGAAAACCTTGTCCCATTATAGTGGAAAAATTTCCTCCTCTACATGAAATTTTCTATCTCAACATGAACTGTAGATAACCAGTCTATACCTAAGATGAAATCATAAGGACTCATCTATATTAAAAAGAGATCCTAATAGAAACTCCCACCTCCAAGAGTCAGGCAACACTATCAAAACATGTGTGTGATCGTTGAGTCATCTTTGGTAGGAGTATCCATGTGTAATGGTCAAGCCAAGGGCTTAATCGGAATCTATAGTTCTTGAACTAGATATGTAGCAATAAATGAATGAATCAGACATGTGACTATCAGTAATGTTGACAAGGTAGAAAATACACATAACATACCTCTTATCATCCATGGAGCCTCTTGGTCATAAGCCTCGACCACCTGCAGCTACCCCTGCCCTTGTCCTCTTGCTTCCTATGCTTGGTGTGGACAACCTAGGGGTGGTGGTGGTGGTTACAAGTTGAAGCATCTACCACCTCCAACTGCTCTCCCAAATCCTCTACCAAGTCCTCCACCCTATATACCTATATTATCCTACCATTTCCTCTATCTAGGTGTCCCATACACTATCTCTCTATCATCCATATAATAGGTTATATAATCTAATTCCATATGTCCCCTACTATCACATGAGTATCACTACCTCTCCCTCATATAACTAGACCCATCCTATGAACCTAAAACCATAGAACCTATATCCTAGAATCACCTCCAAAAATTTATTGGATTTTCAAGGTCTTGAGACTGATGCTAGCTCCCTGCTGCTGAATTCTCTACTCTTGAGTGCCCACTATCGACAACAACTATTTCTATCTTCTTATCCAAGAAAATATCAACCACCAAATTTCACTATATCACCCCATCATAGGTAGGAATAGAGGTATAAAGTTATCTTGGATGTCTCTACATAGTTATCACTCAAATTTTTGATCCCTAAAGAACTAATCCTGAACCATATCCATCAAGTACTCGGAGAGGTTTGTGAACATCGATGAATACTCAACCACTATCACACTGCCCTGATGAAGCTGTAGAAGATCCATGATGTATAAAACACTCAACTTAGTTGGAGATAAATCCTCTATGAAAAGGAAATTGAACTTTGACCATGAAAGAGACACCTCATTATAAGACTGGGTAACTAAACCATGACATCATTCTGCAAAGCCATGGAGAAGGATTGTTGGAAAAACGAGCATCTGATCTTCCAGTGTCCTCAAAAGATGGAAAAATCATGTCACCACCTCAAGCCAGTCATCAGCCTATTGTGGGATAATCTCACTTCATAATTTAAGGGGTATAAGTTACTGAAACTTATAAAGCACACTCATCCTACACACCACATCTGCTGGTACCATAGGTACCATTTTCTACTCAACAGGTGGTGGTATATCTAGTTCACCACCTAGTGGTTACACCTTTAGAATAGGTCCTTGTATCAATGCATCATCACTGAGGGGATTATCCTCATTATTCTAATTTTGAATACTAGCTGGCATACATTATGGAGGAATCCTGAAATGGAAAAATCATATAACGATCAATGTGTATATCTGGGGAGCTAAATTAAGAAGTACATATGAACCATAACCCATTCCTATATGATACATGTACCAAATTTTTTCCTAAAACCAATGTAAACATTTACTTAGTTTAAAGGTAGGTGATCAGAGTCCTGGTGCGTAGATATGTTAGCCACCACACCAACACTAGAGTCCATGGCCTAAAATCCAAACTCGAAACACTTAAAATGGTGTCCCCAAACCAATGTCATAGACTCCAATCCTATGGTTGAACCGAATTCTCTGATACCACTCTATCATGACCTATTCCAATGGGGAAAATTCCATGACTCCCCCATCCTACCTCCAAAAGGCCATGAGCTGGAGACTACCATCGAGTAAGAATATCAGTAACATGGGATGGAATATCCTAAACTAATTGTACACACAAACACATCTCCAAGCCCGTACAGTTATGAAATTAAAAAAAAAGATAAAACAATCATGCATACATCTAAAAACCCACAACCAAAGTATTATAAAAAGTACTAGAAAGTAAATAGTTCCAAATACAATCCCACAACAAATAGTTTGAAAACAAGTCCAATATGAAATTATAGAAGGGAAATGCTTGAAAGTTAACCACTGGAATACACCTTGGTTAGTATGGCTCATTAATCTCCATCTGTGATTTACTTCTCATCGAGTCTCTCCATAAGAGTTATACACTAGAAGTCTGAATATAATGATACACAGATGATGATCACTCTCAAGGCCATGGGGATACCAACAACTCAATATGGAATAACCTACTAAGTATATGATCATACCTACATAGTTTTGGTCATGATGATACCAAGAACCAAACCTAGGGAATGATTATGATATACGATCTCCCTTCAGAACTCAAAGAATGATTCTAACAACTCAATACAATAATTACCACTAAAGGAATCACACTCCTATGTGTAGAAAAAGATTTCATACAAATCCTCATGGAATGGATCAAGGGTACACACCCTAACAAAACATGTCCAAACTGAAGAGGAAAATGTATCCAAGAAAACATTGAAGGAGTAAAAAGTGTGTCCCTTCATCATCAGGTCGTACCCATGTATCATGAAATGTGCCCATGTCTATATTAAAGTACATGTTGTGTCTATGCCCATGTACTCCTGAATGCATTCATGTATGTCTGGTTGTTTCTGTGTATGGATAGATGTGCATGTGAAAATTCTTGTGTACCATCCTAGGTACACATAGATCCAATGAGGAAGGATCACACGTTGTGTGATGGGGTCACACATTGTGTGATACTTAACTTCTCCATGAAACCCTAGTGCTACACCAGGGGGTCCCACATGTCATGTAGATCTACAATACACAGTGTACTAGGGGATTTTTCAAACTCCCAAATTTGGAACACATTTCTTCACTAGCTTCCCCATCCATCGATCCAGCCCTTCCCCATGCTATAAACTAAGGTACACCATCATCTGAGACCTTCTATTGTCAAATAAAAAAATTAATCCATTGAAACTATTTATAAAATGCCTTCATGCATCATCCACCATTGGATGTCGAAGAACACAAAATACAGTATCCCTAAACTTTTCTGACCCACTACCTCTTCCGTCATTATATAATCCCCATGATGTACTAAGTTCTTATCTATGATATCAAACCATTGTACTAAGAAACATGTGAACAATGTTTTATTTATCATTATTTTGGTCGAACCACTGGTCAAACAAAGTACCAAGGATTAACGTACAATAATAGTGAAATATATATAGAAAATAAACAAAGGGGAACAAACCTTGGCCATGTTTGGTTTCCCCTGATTCGTTGCAGTTAGAATGAATAATGAAGAACCACAAATAAATAAACAATTATCTCAATAAATTTCCATATATAAACCCATCCCACGATATGGCTGATCCATGGATAAATGTTTTGTTCTATTGACTGACATTATCTATAGAAATAAAAAATGGAGAAGCAAAACTGAATAAATCGACAAACTACCTTGATTTTGATTAATTGCTAAAGAATAACAAAGTTGTGTCATTATTGTTGGTGAGATCTTTAGATTTCATTTCACACCAATTGTTGATCCTCGATCTAGTTTTCATTCACCAATGGAACCTCCTCCAACGGATCTCTAGCAGCTCTTCTAAATCTACAGGGTTATGTGGATAACCCTAAGATTAATCAATAATTGTATGCTTATATAATTCATATAAGGTTGGGTAATAAAATAAAGTAATTTAATAATTTAATTTATTTTAAACATTCATCCATGATCATGCCTCAACACAAATGCCTAATAAGTTCCAAGGTTAAATCACGATAAGGGTAAAACCTATGCTCTAAACTCAATGGTGGCCTCAGATTTCTAATCTGAACCTCCTTTTAAAAGTTATTCCATTTTTTAGGAAAATTGTGCACATGTGAATTTAATATATTTCAAAATTTAATTATGGATGCATCATTCCTTGGAATATAACATCATTTAAGTTCCTGGTCTTGAAAATAATTCTAGATATATTCCAATAATTTATATGGAAAAAACTAGTATTTTAAGAAGTTATAAAAGATAAAAAATGGAATAATTACATGAATGAAGATTTGTATCAAATAAACAAAAATCAAACTTGGAAACTTTTAAAGAATATTGAATGTCACAAACTGATTGTAACCAACTGGTTCTTAAAAAATAAATTTAATGAACAAGGAAATATGATCCAAAATAATTCTTGTCCTGTGTGTAATGGAAATGTATAGATTGATGGTTTTGATGTTTAAGATGATTTTTCACCTATTATAAGGATAAAGTCAATCAATAATTTCTTAGATATGGTGATTTTAATAGGTTTATTTATTTTTTAGATGAATTTTAAAATGAATTTTTTGAATAGTGTTCTTCTTCAGGATGATTACATTGAATAAAATATGGTATTATTCATTGATGATGATGATACCAATGTGTGTGGGTCTAAGAATGACTTTTACATTCTAAAATAGGTTCCTCAATCATGGTATAATCAACTTGACTTGAACTTAAGAAATATGGAATTTAAAAGAGATCATTTTGACCACAATATTTATATAAAATCTTTTGAGTAAGAACAATTTAAGGTGTTGTTATACATGGATGACATTATTATCGGAGTTTGTGCCCTATAACAAACTTATTTTATACTTTATGAAAAAATATATTAATATTTTTTAATATTAATAAATTTCTTATCACATCATGATTGATCTTTTGCACTAAATTGAATGTGATAATGTCCTAAGAGTAATTATTACACTAAAAGGTCATAGAGGATCCTTGCTATGATGAGAACCCAGAAGTTCTATGACACTATTCTTGAATATATGTTATATAGACATATGATATCATTTGAGGGACACAAATGATATTGGCTATTAGGGGTGGATACTCATAGGACTTTGAGGCACCTTCTCAGGGTGTACACCCTTGGTAATGTCCATGAGGATATTATGAGAACAGGACCTTTCAGTAGGAAATACACATTTATATATTTCATTGGATGTTTCTATCTTCATAAGTGTGTATTGTTCCTTAGACTTTAATATTATTATTAATGACTATTATGAGTTGAACACTTAAATGTATTGAAGAAAATTATGATGACAGATGTTTTCGGTGAGGTAGGATATGTTGGGTGTGTCATGAGTAATATTTCATTAATGAATAATGCAAGAAAGGATTTATCCCTTCTATTTTTAATGAAAGATAATATTTGAGTTCCTTTTATGGAAATGATATACCCTAAATAAATTTATGACCATGGTGATCGATAAGAATGTTCTATTTTTGAAATTTCAAAGAAAGAGATATCGAGCATATAGGTTGATGACACTAGCATGCAACCTTCTCAATTTAAGATATTGTGATAAAGGGATTATATTACATGGTAAATGTTTTTATGATGTGTCATGTCATTTAGGAATTAAATTCTTTCTCTATGGGTGTCTTGGCATGTTGCAAGACACTAACCTTGGACTTTAGGCTACTCCGCCTAATGCCACTAAGAAAGAGGCCTAGAGGTCCAGACACTAAGTGTATCTAGTATCTTTGTTAAAAAATATTTTTTTTAATTATTTAATAATTTGAATAAATATTATTCCTAGTTTTGGTTTAATAATTATTCAGGGATGTATGATCATATTTATTCTGACACTAATTATTCGAGATAATATATATTATGGGAGTCATATTTGATAAATATTTATTTTCTTTTTAGTGAGGATAATATTTATATATTTATTGGAGAATAATGAAGTGAAATTTATTTAATAAATAAATTTACATTATTCAATGTCCAATAAATATGGTAGAGGATTGGTGGACCGAGTTCAAGGGTGTAGTGAGAAATAATAATGTTGAATATTATTTTAATAAATAATATTTAGTTATAATTCACAAGTTATCCTCTTGTCAAGAAATAATAATAATTACTATTATTATTTGAAATGGGTTTTCACTAGGATTAATAAAATAAATAAGGAAACTTGTGAAATTATTTTATTTTAACCCTATCGATATAAATATACAATTATGATTATTTTCTCATAACCCTAGCTAATAAAATTTTTGTAC
Organism: Viscum album; assembly: GCA_963277665.1. Lineage (NCBI taxonomy): Eukaryota > Viridiplantae > Streptophyta > Magnoliopsida > Santalales > Viscaceae > Viscum > Viscum album. The sequence goes on from OY728155.1 coordinate 1,700,217,565, forward strand.
ACAATTAATTAGAGAAAAGATATCAATCCTAGAGAGTTCATCCCTCTCCAAGAAATATCTCAAGAATGAGAGAGATCCTCCTCCACCAAATCAAGGAGAATTCTTTGGAAATGGTTCTCATGGCGATCGAAGGAGGACATCGAAAGTGAAGGTATCTTCTATGCTAGAATCTAGAGACTCCTTAAACAAGGTCTGGAGATTATTGGAGCACATATGTATCACTACTAAAGTAATCCTACACTTGGATTCTACAATGAAACAGTAGCGCACTATTGATCTGTGTCCAGATGAATCAACGAAGAAAGAATAACCTTAGTGGTAATTCATATTTAATTAAATTAATTGTAAACAACAAGTGTTGATATACTCTATCTTGGTTCAGGGTTAATAACCCTTTCTTGTTATTTGATTCAAATCCATTGATCATGGCGTTCATCATTTCTTGATCTTGGATTAATCATTGATAATGAAAAAAATTAAAGTTGGGCACCACCCCTCCCGTGCTTCCACTGTGCCTGGAACCTACAAGTTGTATTAGTATGAGCACATCATTGTTTATAATTATTTAGTTTTGTTGATGATTTACACATTCATTTTTTATTTTTTCTATTTGAGGTTAATCATTCTTTAAATCTGAATTATGAGATCTATTTATTCCTCTATAATTTCTCACAAATCTAACAAAAGTGACTAATTTTATGATTAAAATAAATTCAAGGATCTCATACGGAGGTCCCAAGAATCTTAGTCATATAACATGATACTACATGTCATGTAATCGTCATTACATGTCATGTATTCATGTTTAATGCATCAAGATTGATTTGGAAATCAATTCAAGATTTTGCATTGAGTAAGGAATTAGTTACACCATTACTGCACTACATGTTGACCAAGATTAATTAGAGCATGGTCATCTAGACTACACACTATGTTGCCCACTGGACACGACATGTAGTCCCTTCAGGTCATGGGTCAGGTCATGTATTCCATACATGGCCTACTCGATTGGTGACTGTGTAACACAGAGTCAACATGGCATGTGTCCCACTGTACCTGTCGTGTACTCCATGATTTTAGAAGTATGTCTCACATGTCTAGTCCCTAGGTGTGTATATCAAATAGATGATGAATGGTGTACTTGCTGTGTAGATCAGATCTACATGCCTTTTACTTTTACCAGATTACATAGATTTAAAATTTACATATTTTACTATGTAAACCTTGAGAAATATACTTGTGTGTGGTCATAATGATATGAAAATATATGTCATAGGTTTTAATATACATAAATATTTAAATTTTTAATTAATATCTATGTAATGTTCAACATTTTTTTTGTCAAGTATGAGTTTTATTACAGTCATTATTCTATGTTCATTAAAGCATGACATGTTACCAAAATATCTTGTAATTCATGTCATCATCTGTGAAGTAAAAATAAAGAAATAATGTGATAATCCATGCATTTTATATACCAAAAATAATAAATTTTATACAATTATAATAAATTTCGGGTAGATTTGGTTGGGTATTCATCGAGTTACCTCAAAGGTACAAGTTATTTACACATTTAATTTTAAATGAATTTATTGAATTTTTTTTAAATTATAAAGGCTGAAAATCTCATTGAATTTCGTATAATTATTAAGATAAACAGATTGATTAATTAAATATAATAATTAATCGATTCAAGTATGATTTATCTTAAATAATAATTATTAATAATTTAATGTTAGTTTTATTAAATATTTAATTTGTTTCATGCTAGTGGATGATAATGAGCTAGACCAGACCTTTGTATGTGATTGGTTTCATTTTAATTTATTATTAAATTAAATGTTGGCATGTGTGCCTTCTCTCCTCATTAATATATAGGTCCTGCATGCCTATGGTTTCTTTTATGTAAACCCCCTTTTACCCCTCACCTGCATGTGAGTAAGATCATATGTAATGGATGAATCTCCCAATCTATTGGAGGTAGTTTAATTTTAGAGCTAAGGTGAAACCAATCCAAGGAGATACAAAGGTGTATAGATTGAAAAGTATAATCACAAACCTAATTGGTTCATGGTATTTCTCCCCTAGGTTAGTGGTTATTTTATCAACCGCTAGATAAAAAAACCATTAGAACAAGCTCATGAACAAACCCTTAATTCTATCAATTTATTGGTTATTTCATTATATGTGTTTTTTTATAATCACATAATTAATGAATTAACAATCATGCCAGATGGAACAAAAATAAACTAACTTATGCATAAATATTATATAAATATATAGTTAATCACTTAAGTAATACCACTTAATATTAACAAGAATTTGATAAAGGTAATAATTTAAAATTTATACATAAAGGATAAAATCCCTCAATAAAATATTATGTCGGTATATCCTTTCATTACATTAGTTAAAATCGAACCATACTTCAAAGTTCTTGACCAACCAAAGTTGTGGTTCTTTTAATTATTGGAAAATTATAACATGAGTTTTTGGGTTGGTTTGACTTGGTTCACATCAAGGGTTGATTGTCAAAGTAGGACTAGGTGTAACTTAGAGTCAAAGGTTGTTGAAATATAATTAAATTATTTTAGGATAGGGGAGTCCACTCAACGGATCAAGGAACTATGAGTTAATGCACTTGGAATTTGGAATTCCTACCTAAAACCTTTCAAGTTTCTTGACCAACCAAAGTTGGGGTGATGAGAATGGTAATTTATATCCTTGCCACTTGAATGTCCAAGAAATAAGATAATCCGAAGACAATGGTGAGGACTATTGGGTTTCGATAAAATAATTAGAGACTAATAAATATAATATTTATTTATTTTTATACATTTAAAAGATAAAGTACTAAATCTATGCTTATATTATTTGTAAAAATAGTATTTAAAATGACATCAAACATATCATTGTGATCTATACCTGAGAATGAAAACCATCTCACCATCATGAATTTACAGGAGTGGAAAAGGCGCATATGGGTCATCCTTCTCCATGAAGGGAAATTATATGTGTTGGGAGAACCTTTACCAGTTGAGCCTAGAAATGAGGTGAGTGATGAAGAGCTATCACTCTATGAGAAACATCTGAATGATGCTACATATGTTCAGTTTTTCATGCTATCATCTATGTCTAATTATCTCTTGAAGAAATGCGAGGATATTGATTCATATAGTATGATGTCTCACCTTAGAGATCTCTATCAAGGGAAGGAAATAAAAGAGAGGTATGAGATCTCCAATTCTTTGTTCACAACTAATATTGGAGAGTATGTGTCAGCTGGGCCTCATGTAGTCAATCTTATTGTCTACATTGAATGCCTGGACATCTTAGGGATTAAATCCCAAATTAGTTGTGTACATAACTCATACTATCATCACCTCCCAAGACATTATCTAGTTTTATTATGAATTATAATACTATCAATAATTAGAAGAGCCTGTCAAAAATTATAACCTTGATTATCCAAGTGGATAAGGATATGGGGAAAGAAAAACCCACAACCCTTATGGTGAATAGGAAAAAGAAGTACAAGGAAAGGGGTAAAAAGACTTATAAATAGTACAATTCTCTTGAGCACCATCCCACCAAGAATAAGAAGATCCCAAGGTAGGGAAAGGAAGAAGAGTTTGTATGTTTTTTAGGTGGCAAGATAGGCCAATGGAAGAAGAACTGAACTCAAAAGCATGGGAAAACTAAATGTGTGTTCATTATCGAATGAAATATTTCCATATATACACACTGGGTATTAGATACAGCTTGTGGTGCTCACATATATATCCAAATATAGGAACCAAGTAGATTCTAGAAGATTTCCATAGGGGAGGTGGATCTTCAAGCTACCAATGGTGTGAGGCTAGCTGCTCTTTCCATTGGTGACTACCAACTTTCATTACCAACAGGAATGATTTTGGTTTTATGTTATTGTTATTATGTACCTATTGTTACCAAAAGCATTTTTTTTGTATCAAGTTTAGATAAATATGGGTTTATTTTCATGTTCATAATTATTTTTTCCTTTTATAAGGACAACATATGTTATGGTTTGGAACATTTAAATAATGGTCTATATGTAATAAATTATGAAAATCAAGTGTTATAAATTGATAACAAATCATGTTCACATGATTCATATAACACCCAAATTTGGAATCACCGTCTTGGTCATGTAAATAAGAATATTTTGACAAAGATCACTCAATATGGCTATTTATACTCTTCTGATCTAAAACCCCTTGATAGATTTCATTCTTATTTACAAGGAAAAATGACCAAACCACCATTCAGTGGATAGAGTGAAGGATCCATAGATCTTATAGGATTGGTACACACTAATGTGTGTGGACTATTTACAGTATAATCTAGAGGTGGATATTCTTACTTCATAACTTTTATTGATTACTTCAGTAGATAAGGCTATATCTACTTGATGAGTTATAATTCTGAGTCCTTTGAGAAATTCAAGGATTTCAATAATGAAGTATAGAATCATCTTGGTAAGAATTTAAAGAATCTTTAATCAGATCACGTTGGTGAATATATTAATCAAGAGTTAATTTACATTCTATAGGATTTTGGGATTTTTTCTCAACTCACTCCACCTTATCCACCACAGGATAATGGTGTTAGTGAAAGAAGTAATTATACCTTGTTGGACATGGTATGGTTGATAATGAGTCATAGAAATATTCCATTATCCTTTTGAAGATATGGATTACAAACTATAATATACACATTAAACTGAGTTCCAAATAAAGTATAAAACGAAATTCCCTTCAAGCTATGCAATGAAAATAAACCCGTTTTGTTGCATACACATGTATGGGGTTGCAAGGAATTTGTTATGGTTTTATTAGGAAAAAAACTAGCACCCCAAGGCTTGAAGTGTATATTTATAGGGTATCCTAAGTAAAAAAAGGATATTACCTAGACAACCTCTTAGATAATAAATTTATCATCACTAGATAAGATGTATTTATTGAGGGGGAGAACATCCTCCAAAAGTATAGTGGGAACAAGATTGACTTCAATGAATTTTATGCTCAAGATACACGAGAGTTGGTACAAGAATAGATTCCACAGGTCCCTATGGAAGAAGTATTTCCTAAAATGTAAGTAATCTATAAAAGTGTAAGAGAGGTAAGGGAAATAGAGAGATATGGTTTTCTAGTCACCAAGGATAATGACTCATTATTGTTGGACAATGATGAACCTCTCTCTATCAAGGAGGTAGTAGAGAGGCCAAGAGTAGTAAAATATCTAGAAGCTATGAATTTTGAGATTCCATGTATCATAACAAATTTTGGGTTCTGGTTGATGCACTAATCGATGAAAATCTTGTTGGGTGTAAATGGTTATTCCATATAAAACTATACATGGAAGGTAAATTGAATACCAATAAAGAAAGGCAAGTGGATAAAGGTTTTAAATAGTGTCAAGGTATTAACTATGATGAAACCTTTTTTATAGTTTCCATGTTTAAATCCATAAGAATCATATTTTCTATTGTATCTTACCATGATTATAAGATTTGGGAGATGAATGTAAAAATTGCATTCCTTAATGGGAACCTTCATTAATATGTCTATATGACACAACTAGAAGGTTTTGGGACACCAGGTAATGCCAAAAGGGTTTTCAAGTTTCAAATATCCATTTATGGATTGAAAAAAGAATCTAGGTCATGGAATATTGTATTTGAGGAATCCATAAGATAATTTGGTTTCATTAAAATTTAATGTGAGCCATGTGTTTCCAAGAGGTTTAATTGGAATGTGGTCCTTATCCTAGTAGTGTATGTTGATGAAATATTACTTATTTGGAATGACATTCCAATATTATAGTCCGTTAAGGACTATTTGAACAACTGATTCACCATGATGGACTTAGGTGAAGTATCCTACATTCTAGGGATCAAGATCATTCATGATAGATACAACAAGCTACTAGGACTAATCCAAAGTACATATATTGACCAGATACTAAATATATTTAGTATAGAACAATCCAAGAGGGTATTGGTTCCAATGTCACATAGTTTACATCTTTCAAAGAAAAATTTTCCCCATACACAAAGGGAGAAAGAATGAGTAAGATCTCATATGCTTCAGTGATGTGATCAATCTTGTATGGAATGTTATGTACTAGACTTGATTTTGTCTATACATTGATCTTGGTAGGTAGATATCAAGCAGATCTAGGAGAACAACATTGGACTACTGTTAAGACTATCCTTATGTATCTGAGAAGAACTAAGGATATGTTCCTAGTTTATAGAGGAGATGAGGAGTTTTTCATCAGAGGGTATGATTATTCTAGTTTTTAGACATATCAGAATAATATGAAGTTGCAATCAGGATATCTTTTATGTCTTAATGGAGGATCTATGAGCTAGAAGTGTTCAAAGAAGATATTTGTAGACTATTCTACAGAGGAGTTAGAGTACATAGAATCTTTTGATGCATACAAGGAAAACTTTTGGATTTGGAACTTTGTCCAGGAGCATGATGTGGTACCTAGCATTAAAGATCCTATCACATTTTATTATGATAATACTGCAGTGGTGGATCTTACAAAAGAAACAAGGTCACATCAACAGACAAATCACATACTCCAGAAGCATCACCTATTGAGGTATTTTTATCATAGGGGTGAAGTTGAAATAAGTAGAGTACCCACAGAAGAGACTGTGGTAGACCCCTTGACTAAATGCATATATCAATAGAATTATAAATATCATGTGCAAGCTTGTAGACATATGTTTGTTAAGAGTTGGCTCTAGTGTAAGTTGTATTCTTTTAGATTTGGTTCCCTAGAACCAAATTATTTTTTACTTTTTGATAACTTATATTCATGGTTTTGAATATTAATAAATTCCTTATCACATCATGATTGTTCTTCTACATGACATTGAATGTGTTAATAAACTAAGAGTAACTATCCCACTAAAATTTCATAACAGATCCATGCTATGATGAGAACCCAGAAGTGCTATGAAACTATTCTTGAATATATATTCTATAGTCAGATGATATCATTTGAGGGACAAAAATGATATAGGCTATAAGGGGTGGAGACTCATTGGACTTTGAGGCACCTATCATGTTGTACTCTTTTGGTAATGTCTAGGAGGATATTATGAGAACAAGACCCACCAGAAGGAAATCCACATTTATAAATTTTATTGGATGTTCCTATATACAAATTTGTGTACTCATACTTAGACTTTAAGATTATTATTAATGAGTATTATGAGTCATTCGCTTAGTTGTATTGACGAAAACCATGATGATAGATGTTTGTGGTGATGTAGGATATATCGAGTGTGTCACGAGTAATATTGAATTAATGAAAAATTCAAAAAAGGACTTATTCCTTATATTCATTAATGGAAGATAATATCTCAGGCCCATTTCTGGAAATGATATAGCCTAAATAAATAAATGTCTAGGGTAATCAATAGAAAAGTTCTATTTTTGAAAAGTCAAAGAAAGAGATATTGAGCATAAAGCTTGATGAAACTCACATGCAATATAAGGCCTCGGCCTTAAACCTTACTTAATATTGAATTAAATGAATAATTCACGTTGAGGATCTTTTCAGGTTTAGAGTTTTAGAGAATTAGAACATAATTATTACATCTCAAAAGATTACAAAGTAGTCACTTCTACTAAGTTTCCATAATAAAAAAAACTCTTAAAAAGAAACGTGTCTAGTTCCATGTTTTATATAGGATGACATTCCCTTGATCCCATCCTTGACCTTATTCCACATTAAGTCCTGTGAAAACATTTCAAAAAAAAAACTTTGGGTGAGCATAAAAAGCTCAGTAAGGGATACAGAAAGAATGAAAACTGTTAGTTTTTCAAACATCAAATAAACCATATATACTCTATCAAAGTAATACCTTCACCTTCATGAAGTAGTAAAAAACTCTTCACTGAATAAAGTATCATTACTTACCTTTTTGTAACCAAAGGATTACCATAAAATCCATAAAAAGAACACATAACATATATAAAGGTAACTTGGGACATAAACATACTTAATTGGAATAACCATACGGTCGACTTCCACACATATCACTTAATGGAATAGCCATACGGCCAATTTCCATACATACTTAATGGAATAGCCATACGGCCGACTTCCATACCCAATGCATTGGAGGTTATAACGTAACCACCCGTCCTGGTATTCACGGCACCACCCGTCATATGGTTTATAACGTAACCACCCGTTAAAATATCCAAGTACCAGTATAAAATCATAAAACATAAAACCAATATAAAGGAATGATAACATTTCCACATTTCAATCACAACATATCATAAATATATTGACATAATAGAATCCTTTTTCAAAACCATTTTCAATACCAAAATACATAAAAGAGTATATGGTATTTATTTTATTCTAAAAACATTACGGCTTGTTGAGAAAGCCAAAGACCAAATAATACTCGCGGTGGCGGAAAAGTTCATTGTCGCCGCGTACATTAAAAGAAACATTCCTTTTTGTTGTTTTGTAAAACTCTTCATAGAAAAAGATTCCTTTTGTATAAAAGTAAAATTCAAAGGGGTTTATACACCGTATAAAAGAAAGTTGTGTATAAAACGAAATATGCCTCAATGAAAGGAGATTGAGACGAAGTCCCTTACCTCGGGTCTGACTTGACTCGATCGTTCTTTAACGTCCTGAATAATAAACTTGAGTTAATTTATACTTGATTAAGAAACTTTTTAAAGTTCATTATTCCTTTTATATCACTTATTTCCATGTTATAAACATTATGTAACCATTTAAGTTAATAATGTTTGTTTTCTCAATATTTGGTTCTTAAGGCGAAAGTGGACTTCTTACAATTACATGTTGTTCGTGTGGTCAAAGGTTCTTTATATCCAGAATGAAATTCCCGATTTGGATATAATATGTATCATATATATCCAGCATATACATGTATTTATAATATTACATAATCATTTAGGGGTAAGAAATGAAATGCACCGTTCATGGAGACGGTAAGCCGTACGTAAGCATGAACGCTACTTTCATTTCTTTGTCATATTAATGGAATTAAAACTAAATGAGAGGTATGTATATTTTAATTCCAGAATTATATTCATCATTTAGATATATCATTAATTACATATATCCATTATATACATGTACTTTTAATAGTACATTACATTTGGGGATAAGAAATGAAATGCACCGTTCATGGAGACGGTAAGCCGTACGTACGCATGAACGCTACTTTCATTTATATCTCATACTTTAATGGAAAGAAATAATAATGATATAGAGGTATATTATAATTCCAGTATAACATCATATATAATAACTTTAAATCCATCCTTTACACGTCCCACATATGGCATTAACGAATCACATCACTTTGAGGGGGCGGTAGTCCGCACTTCCTTAAATGAAGATATCGTGTTTACCCATAATGGAAACCATAAAGGTATGCCCAAAATGAAAAATACATAAGCTTAAAGAAAAAATAAACATATTATATATCATATATAAAAATAGTGACATCATAATGGCCACCCTTGAAGGTGTTAAATGAGTATTGAAAAATCATCGTTTCGGGAGGCAGAATTTCTCCATCCACGGAAACCGTATGTTCTTTAACCATTTGATGTAGTTGTGTGAGAGTGTAGCTCGAATAAATATTATAACAACATCCTAGTATATTGAAGATACTAGTGTTGTTACAAAAGAAGTAAATAAAAAGAGTTTAGAGGGTTGGAGAAGCAAAATAAAACAAATGAACAAGAGAGAATGAATTACCTTTAAAAGTGTAACTCCTTTTGATTTGAGCCTAAAGGCTTCCTTTGAAAGTATTCTGCCCAAAGGGAATCCTCTAGGATGAGGATAGGGATGTGGAGAGAGTAAATGGTCAGGGTTTGTCCGAGCCAAAGGCTTGAGGAGTGTGTGAAATGAGGTAGAGGTGGGGTCTTTTATAAGAGGAGAGGAGGGGCACTTTTGTAAAGTAAGGAAATATTACTTTATTTGAAAATGTGTTTCGGTTTTAAAAGGTACCACATTGATATAATTCGTGGATAAGGTGATGAGGGTTCGAAATCCACTCATCCAATTGGTTTTGGACATGTGTAGTTCATATATTTTACATTATCTTTCCATTTTATTTAAATCGTCAAATAATGATGTCATCGCTGCATCATTATTATGTCATAAATAATTTAATTTATTTAGTGTCTAAAAATTATAAAAAACTACTATGATGCAGGGAATCTTCTTAGCTTTCCAATGACTATTTATAATCAAAAATCTGACTTGTATAACCCCATTTAAAAATTGTTTAGTAAAACATATCATGTTTGTGTCATTTTTACTTTTACATTAAATAAAAAGTTATTTATGTCATTTCCCAACCAAAGTGTCTCCATGGGGTCCCCAAGTTGACCCATGGCTTTTCTTGGTCGGCCATGACACAACCAATGAGGTTAGGACATGTGTCAAGCTCATCTTATTTTATTAAAGCATTATTTTTACCTTAAACTACACTAATTACCACTAATCGCGATTAAGAACTTAATAAGTTACTATTCACCAAAAAATTATTATAATCTCATTGAACCACATTTTACTTCTTAATGACAACCATGTATGTTGGATTTTTGAAATTCAAAACACAATGATGGAAAAATTTCATTTAAACGGAAAATCAGTCTTTATAAGTACCACTTAGTGGTTTCACTATTCATCAAAAATTGAAGTTTTTCAGAAAATTACCAAAAATTCACCCTAAGCTATATTTGATACTAAGAATTCAAACATGAATTCTATTTTACAAAACTCAAAACATATAAGTCACATTAATTAATTTAATAATTAATTCCCGCTGTCAGAGCAAATAGCATGTTTTTATGAAACAATAAGTATCAAAAGATTGACACTAGTTTTAGTCCGATTTCAAAGTGAAATTAATTCCAAAGACCACTATTGGATTTAATGGTAAAAATATTTTCTAATTTCACTTTAAAACCAATTCAAAAGATAATCTAATCATATAAATAAATTAGATTAAAAAGTGGTTTTGAATTAAAATACAACATTTTACACTATTCATTAAAAAAATGAACTTTATCAGAAAGGTACCAAAAATTTACACAAAGTAAATTTTGATGTCTCGATTCTAAAGAAGAGTTATATTTGGTCCAATAGAATTTATAAGATCGATCAAAACTATATTTAATGATGGTTATCCGTCAAAAGGTGATAAGTGGACCTTTCGTGAAAATTAGGGTATAAATGCCTAAAATTGAACTCTTTCCGTATTTTAAGCCTTTATCTTTTATTGGGTAAATGTAAAAACATTTAAAAACATATATAATCATATTTTAGTTATTTAAATCCATTCCTGCCAGTACAACGGCTACTCATTAACTAACATTTAAAATAATATTATTTTATTACTTGTGTGCAACGTAAGTTTTCAAAGAAACTAATCGTTGCGTACCGAGTACGCTATCGAACGTAGAAACCCCTTTTAATTAAAATTAATATTTAATTCGTAAATATTAATAAATATGAAAATTCGTTATTCTTTATTTACCTGGGATGTTACATCCTTCCCCCCTTTTGGGAATTGTGTCCTCGCAATTTTATTCACTTATCAAAATAAGTGGGGGTATTTATCCCTCATAGCATTTTCAGATTCCCACGTTGCCTCTTCAATCACATGGTTTTTTCCACAAAACCTTTACCTGATGAATCACCTTATTTCGTAACACCTGCTCCCTGTGGTCAAGAATCTGGATAGGTTGTTCCTCATAAGATAGGTTCTCTTCCAGCTGAACTACCTCTGGACTCAAAACATGAGATGGATCTGGCATATACTTTCTCAACATTGAAACATGAAAAACATTGTGTACCTGAGATAAACTCGGAGGTAAAGCCACCCGGTATGCAACTGATCCAACTCTCTCCAGAATTTCATATGGTCCAATAAACCTTGGACTCAGCTTTCCTTTCTTACCAAATCTCATCACACTTTTCCAAGGAGAAACCTTGAGAAAAACATGATCACCTACCTCGAAAGATAGATCCTTCCTCCGGTTATCCGCATAACTCTTCTGCCTACTCTGAGCTGTTCTCATGTGCTTCTGAATCAACTGAACTTTTTCTGCCATCTCTTCTACCAATTCTGGTCCCATCAGCTTCCTTTCACCCACTTCATCCCAGAAAGCCGGAGTTCGACACCGCTTCCCATATAATGCCTCAAATGGTGCTATCTGTATACTGGAATGAAAACTGTTATTATAAGAAAACTCAACCAAAGAAAGATGTTGGTCCCAACTTCCCTGATAATCCATCAAACAAGCTCGTAGCATATCCTCCAAGGTCTGAATTGTTCGTTCTGACTGCCCATCTGATTGAGGATGAAATGTTGTGCTAAAATTTAATTCAGTACCCGACGACTTCTGAAGGCCTTTCCAAAAGTTAGAAGTAAACCTGGGATCACGATCCGATACAATGGAGAGAGGAACTCCATGTAACCTGACTATCTCTTTAAGATACAAACGGGAAAGTTGATCTAGATAGAAAGTATCTCGTATAGAAAGGAAATGAGCAGATTTGGTCAAGCGATCAACAATAACACAGATTGCATTATTACCTCGAGATGTCCTCAGTAATCCCACAACAAAGTCCATGGATATGTTTTCCCATTTCCACTTTGGAACTGGTAAAGGCTGAAGCATCCCTTTCGGTAACTGCCGCTCTGCTTTAACCTGTTGACATGTCAAACACTTCACAGTAAAATCAGCAATGTCTCTTTTCATTCCATCCCACCAGTAATACTCCCGCAGATCTCTGTAAATCTTAGTACTGCCAGGATGAACTGAAAACGGGGAACTATGAGCCTCACATAACAACTCATTCTTCAACTGTGAATCACAAGGCACACATAACCTCTTCCCAAACCTCAAAACACAAACACAAACTTATCCAAGAACTCATGGAAAATTTTATTCATAAGGTCCATGAATACAGCAGGTGCATTAGTTAACCCAAAAGGCATAACTACAAATTCATAATGGCCATATCTAGTACGGAACGTAGCCTTCGGAACATCTGCTTCTTTTACTTTCAACTGATGGTACCCCGACCTCAAGTCAATCTTCGAAAAATACTGAGCTCCCTGGAGCTGATACCACTTCATTCGATGGCCCAACATCTGCTGAAGTTTTTGCAAAGGATTTTACCACCACTTTTTGCTTGTAGTCTGGCTGCATTCCCCCAGTTGAGTTCTTCGTTGGACACTCGTTTTCATAATGACCCATTTCATTACACTTAAAACATCTTACCGTTGGCTTTTCATTTCCTGCTTGATCATCTTCCTTACAGTTACGAGAAATATGACCAGACTTACCACACCGAAATCACTTACCAGACTTGGATAAACATTCTCCAGGATGCATTTTACCACACTTCTCACAGGATGGATATTTGGTTTTCTTACCTCCTTACTTCTTTGATGAATTCTTCCCCTTTGCCTGTCAACTAGACCTCTTATTCTGTTGTTTGTCATAGAACACCTGATCATCGGCAAACTCCATTTCCACCTTCTCCACACATCAAACAAGTTTTTCATAACTTTCGAACTCACGAGAAGTTAAATCCCTTCGATACTTTGGATTTAACCCTGAGTAAAAAACGGTTTATTTTACTATCAAGATCTCGTATGAAGTTTGGAGCATACCTTGCCAATCGAGTGAACTTTTCTTCATAAGCAGCCACTGAATCATCCTCCTGCCTCAATTCCAGGAACTGTTTTTCCATCCTAAGACGAACCACCTTAGGAAAATATTTCTCAAGAAACATACCTTTGAATTCGTCCCAGTGAAGATCCTCAATCTCATCACTATCCCTTATATTTTTCACCATCGACCACCACTGATCAGCTTCACCTTCAAAACGGTAAACAACAAGACTAACCTTTTGATGTTCTGAACACCCCATGACAACAAAAATCTTCTCCAGTGCTTTCATCCACCCTTCAGCTTTCACAGGGTCAGATGATCCTCTGGATGATGGGGGATGTTGCCTCATGAAATGTTCCACCACTGACATGTTCCTCTGCGGTTGATCCGGCTGATCTCGTGCATGGATACCACCACCATTTATAGCCTGAGTCAACTGTGCCATCACTGCAACAAATTGTTCAGTTCCGATTCCGACCATCTCAGGTTGCTGATTTGGAAGGTTATCTTCCTCCTTATGTCGTCCCAACATAGCTGCTTTGTTTCCTCTGAGGAAAACCATTCTGAACACAGAAATATCTTAGGCGAAGCAACATGGTAATCCCTAAATGCTATATCATTTCAATCATATTATAATTTAACAATTTTCTAACTCCTAAAGTTGTCTAAACCGACCTTTGATACCAACTATAAGGCCCCGGCCTTAAACCTTACTTAATATTGAATTAAATGAATAATTCACGTCGAGGATCTTTTCAGGTTTAGAGTTTTATAGAATTAGAACATAACTATTACATCTCAAAAGATTACAAAGTAGTCACTTTTACTAAGTTTCCATAATAAAAAAAACTCTTAAAAAGAAACGTGTCTAGTTCTATGTTTTATATAGGATGACATTCCCTTGATCCCATCCTTGACCTTATCCCACATTAAGTCCTGTGAAAACATTTCAAAAAAAACTTGGGGTGAGCATAAAAAGCTCAGTAAGGGATACAGAAAGAATGAAAACTGTTAGTTTTTCAAACATCAAATAAACCATATATACTCTATCAAAGTAATACCTTCACCTTCATGAAGTAGTAAAAAACTCTTCACTGAATAAAGTATCATTACTTACCTTTTTGTAACCAAAGGATTACCATAAAATCCATAAAAAGAACACATAACATATATAAAGGTAACTTGGTACATAAACATACTTAAGTGGAATAACCATATGGTCGACTTCCACACATATCACTTAATGGAATAGCCATACGGCCAATTTCCATACATACTTAATGGAATAGCCATACGGCCGACTTCCATACCCAATGCATTGGAGGTTATAACGTAACCACCCATCCTGGTATTCACGGCACCACCCGTCATATGTTTTATAACGTAACCACCCATTAAAATGTCCAAGTACCAGTATAAAATCATAAAACATAAAACCAATATAAAGGAATGATAACATTTCCACATTTCAATCACAATATATCATAAATATATTTACATAATAGAATCCTTTTTCAAAACCATTTTCAATACCAAAATACATAAAAGATTATATGGTATTTATTTTATTCTAAAAACAATACGGCTTGTTGAGAAAGCCAAATACCAAATAATACTCACGGTGGCGGAAAAGGTCGTTGTCACCGCGTACGTTAAAAGAAACATTCCTTTTTGTCGTTTTGTAAAACGCTTCATAGAAAAAGATTCCTTTTGTATAAAAGTAAAATTCAAAGGGGTTTATACACCGTATAAAATAAAGTTGTGTATAAAACGAAATATGCCTCAATGAAAGGAGATTGAGACGAAGTCCCTTACCTCGGGTCCGACTTGACTCGATCGTTCTTTAACGTCCTGAATAATAAACTTGAGTTAATTTATACTTGATTAAGAACCTTTTTAAAGTTCATTATTCCTTTTATATCACTTATTGCCATGTTATAAACATTATGTAACCATTTAAGTTAATAATGTTTGTTTTCTCAATATTTGGTTCTTAAGGCGAAAGTGGACTTCTTACAATTACATGTTGTTCGTGTGGTCAAAGGTTCTTTATATCCAGAATGAAATTCCCGATTTGGATATAATATGTATCATATATATCCAGCATATACATGTATTTATAATATTACATAATCATTTAGGGGTAAGAAATGAAATGCACCGTTCATGGAGACGGTAAGCCGTACGTACGCATGAACGCTACTTTCATTTCTTTGTCATATTAATGGAATTAAAACTAAATGAGAGGTATGTATATTTTAATTCCAGAATTATATTCATCATTTAGATATATCATTAATTACATATATCCATTATATACATGTACTTTTAATAGTACATTACATTTGGGGATAAGAAATGAAATGCACCGTTCATGGAGACGGTAAGCCGTACATACGCATGAACGCTACTTTCATTTTTATCTCATACTTTAATGGAAAGAAATAATAATGATATAGAGGTATATTATAATTCCAGTATAACATCATATATAATAAATTTAAATCCATCCTTTACACGTCCCACATATGGCATTAACGAATCACATCACTTTGAGGGGGCGGTAGTCCGCACTTCCTTAAATGAAGATATCGTGTTTACCCATAATGGAAACCATAAAGGTATGCCCAAAATGAAAAATACAGAATCTTAAAGAAAAAAATAAACATATTATATATCATATATAAAAATAGTGACATCATAATGGCCACCCTTGAAGGTGTTAAATGAGTATTGAACAATCATCGTTTCGGGAGGCAGAATTTCGCCATCCACGGAAACCGTATGTTCTTTAACCATTTGATGTAGTTGTGTGAGAGTGTAGCTCGAATAAATCTTATAACAACATCCTAGTATATTGAAGATACTAGTGTTGTTACAAAAGAAGTAAATAAAAAGAGTTTAGAGGGTTGGAGAAGCAAAATAAAACAAATGAACAAGAGAGAATGAATTACCTTTAAAAGTGTAACTCCTTTTGATTTGAGCCTAAAGGCTTCCTTTGAAAGGATTCTGCCCAAAGTGAATACTCTAGGATGAGGAGAGGGATGTGGAGAGAGTAAATGGGCAGGTTTTGGCCGATCCAAAGGCTTGAGGAGTGTGTGAAATGAGGTAGAGGTGGGGGCCTTTTATAAGAGGAGAGGAGGGGCACTTTTGGAAAGTAAGGAAATATTACTTTATTTGAAAATGTGTTTCGGTTTTAAAAGGTCCCACATTGATATAATTCGTGGATAATGTGATAAGGGTTCTAAATCCACTCATCCAATTGGTTTTGGACATGTGTAGTTCATATATTTTACATTATCTTTCCATTTTATTTAAATCGTCAAATAATGATGTCATCGCTGCATCATTATTATGTCATAAATAATTTAATTTATATAGTGTCTAAAAATTATAAAAAAATACTATGATGTAGTAAATCTTCTTAGATTTCCAATTAATATTTATAATCAAATATCTGACTTGTATAACCCCATTTAAAAATTGTTTTAGTAAAACATATCATGTTTGTGTCATTTTTACTTTTACATTAAATAAAAAGTTATTTATGTCATTTCCCAACCAAAGTGTCTCCATGGGGTCCCCAAGTTGACTCATGGCTTTTATTGGTTGTCCATGACACAACCAATGAGGGTAGGACATGTTTCAAGCTCATCTTATTTTATTAAAGCATTATTTTTACCTTAAACTACACTAATTACCACTAATCGCGATTAAGAACTTAATAAGTTACTATTCACCAAAAAAATATTATAATCTCATTGAACCACATTTTACTTCTTAATGACAACCATGTATGTCGGATTTTTGAAATTCAAAACACAATGATGGAAAAATTTCATTTAAACGGAAAATCAGTCTTTATAAGTACCACTTAGTGGTTTCACTATTCATCAAAAATTGAAGTTTTTCAGAAAATTACCAAAAATTCACCCTAAGATATATTTGATATTACGAATTCAAACATGAAGTCTATTTTACAAAACTCAAAACATACAAGTCACATTAATTAATTTAATAATTAATTCCCGCAGTCAGAGCAAATAGCGTGTTTTTATGAAACAATAAGTATCAAAAGATTGACACTAGTTTAAGTCCGATTTCAAAGTGAAATTAATTCCAACAACCACTATTGGATTTAATAGTAAAAATATTTTCTAATTTCACTTTAAAACCAATTCAAAAGATAATCTAATCATATAAATAAATTAGATTAAAAAGAGGTTTTGAATTAAAATACAACATTTTACACTATTCATTAAAAAAATGAACTTTATTAGAAAGCTACCAAAAATTTACACAAAGTAAATTTTGATGTCTCGATTCTAAATAAGGGTTATATTTGGTCCAATAGAATTTATAAGATCGATCAAAACTATATTTAATGATGGTTCTCCGTCAAAAGGTGATAAGTGGACCTTTCGTGAAAATTAGGGTATGAATGCCTAAAATTGAACTCTTTCCATATTTTAAGCCTTTATCTTTTATTGGGTAAATGTAAAAAAATTTAAAAACATATATAATCATATTTTAGTTATTTCAATCCATTCCTGCCAGTACAACGGCTACTCGTTAACTAACATTTAAAATAATATTATTTTATTACTTGTGTGCAACGTAAGTTTTCAAAGAAACTCATCGTTGCGTACCGAGTACGCTATCGAACGTAGAAACCCCTTTTAATTAAAATTAATATTTAATTCGTAAATATTAATAAATATGAAAATTCGTTATTCTTTATTTACCTGGGATGTTACATGAAACCTGCTTGATTTCAGATATTATGAAAAAGGTACTATATTACATGGTAAAAATTCATATAGGGTGACATATCATTGTAACATTAACTTCTTTCTCTATGGTTGCCTGAACATGTTGCTAGATGCTAATCTTGTACTTTAGGGTGATCCTCCTAATGCCAGAGAGAAAGAAGCCTAGAGGGCTACACACTAAGTGTATCCAGTATCTCAGTTAAATAATATACATCGTTTATTATTTAACAAGTTGAATAAATATTATTCCTAGTTGTGGTTTAATAATTATTGATGGATGATTGATCGCATTTATTCTGACACTAGTTATTCGAGAGAATATATATTACTGGAATAATATTTAATAAATATTTATTTTCTATTTAGTCAATATATTATTTATATATTTATTGAAAAATAATTTATTGAAATTTATATAATAAATAAATAGACATTATTCAAGGTCCAATAAATATGGTGGAGGATTTTTAGATCGAGTTCAAGGGCATGGTGATAAATAATAATGTTTAATATTATTTTATTAAATAATATTTAATTATAATTTGAAAGTTAGGATTGTGTTAAGAAATAATAATAATAATACTATTATTATTTGACATGGGGTTTCCCTAGGATTAATAAAAATAAATAAGGAAACTTGTGAAATTATGTTATTTAAACCCTAGCAATATAAATACCCAATTATTATTATTTTCTCATAACCCTAGCCAAGAAAATCATTGTGCACGTCAAATTGGATAAAAGATATCCATCCTTGAGAGTTCATACCTCTCCAAAAACACTCTCAAGAATAAGAGATATCCTCTTCCACCAGATCAAGGAGAATATTTTGGAAGTGGTTCTCAAGATGATTGAAGGCGGACATCACAAGCTCAAGTATCTTCCTCGCTAGCACCCGAAGACTCCTTCAGTGACGTCCAAAGATTCAGGGAGAATGTGTGAATCACCTCTATAAGAATCCTACGATTGGATTCTACAACGCAAAATAGGAAAATTACAGATTTTTGTCCATACGCATCAATGAAGAAAGAATAAACTTGGAGGTAATTCTTATTTAATTAAATTAATTATAAAAAACATGTGTTGATCTCCTCTCTCTTAGTTCCAGGGTAATAATTGTTTCTTATTATTTGATTCAAATATATTGATCATAGAATTCATCATCACTTGATCTCAAATTAATCATTGATAATAGAAAAAATAAAATTTGTTCATCACCCCTCCCATGATTTTGATGTGCCTGGAACCTACAACTATATATGGAAGAAGTAGAGATAAGTCTACATTTTAATTTTCTATTTTAGTGACTTCATAATTTAAAATTTCCATTATTGGTGAGGTCACATACATTATGGGGCAATAAGATATTCTGGATGAGAAATACACCTTCATCTCATAGGAAACTTATGTGAGAGAGAAGTTGAATAAATTTGATACACATGATTCAAAGAAATGTCTACTCCTATTATGGTTGGATATAAGCTTGGAAATCACCTGATGGATAGTTTCTGGTTCCAAATTTTTATAGGATAATTATTATCAACTTATTATATTTGATAGAAACATGACTAGATATTGTCTTTAAAACTATTCTAGAATCTCATTTCCATTGCTTTCTAAAGGAAGAGAATCTCATATTAGTTATGGGAATTATGAGGAAAACCAAATGCGGTATCAATTATTTCTTGCATGGTTGTGTTTAGAAGGGTAATGAGTTATATGAATTATCTTATGTGGGTTGGTTTAGAGATGTGGTGGATAATAATTACACAATTAGTGGTATATTCTTTATCTAGATAAAATGTGAATGATGTTTGAGTAAGAAATATAAAATAAATTCATGAAGTATGGAATAATTGGAATACATATCAGTGAAAAATGAATTCACATAACTTCAATGGATGAAAAAATAACTCTAAGATATTGGTGATAAAGTTCATTATCCAATGGTGATATTCTATTATAATAAGATTTTCATCGAACACACAAATAATCCTATATAATACTCATTTACCAAGAATATAGAGATCACATTTTACATTATTAAAGAAATGATAGACCAAGGAATGGTCAAGATGATGTATATTAAAACTAATGAACTTGTTGAAGATATCATGACTAAACAAATTTAAACTATTATGTTTGAGAATAATTTATTGTAAATTGATGTTCAAACACCTCACATATCTTGAGGTGATTTGGGAATATCCCTCTCCCCATTGTAATGACTAGAACTTTTATAAATGAAATTCCCTTCTCGATTGAGTAAATGTATTATATTTATAGAAAAACCATGCACTAATTTTGTTATTTTGGACCAATATAGACTATTAATTTCAAAATACCATTAATCATATTATCTTTTCATAATATAGTCATTGTATAATGACCATTAAGATTAGTATATATTAAAGGTTATGATAAAGTCCATTTGATAAAAACGGAAGAGTTGATGGACTCATCCCATATGATCGTACCATATAAATCTCATCTATCAGATCCTCTGAGGGAGATGGAATCACTAGGATTTTTCTGTGACTATGACCAAGATAAAATTTAATGAATAATGCTTGACTGAAGTTATTTATGGGACAAATTCAAGCTTATTGAGATCAAAAACCAAACTATGTTTTCTGAACCACCCTATTAAAGTTCCATCATTGCACACCTTTCCCTTAGGGAATATGATGATGTAATAAGGGGTTATGTATCTTGAACCTCGTAATATGAATATATATATATATATATATAATAAAATAATAATTATATTTATACCTTTTTATTATTACACTATAAATGACTATGTAATGAGTATGATAAAAACTACTTTTTGACATTAAGAAATCAAAATTGTAGTTCATGGGAAATATATAGTTTCAATTAAAAAAAATTGATAAATTTAATAATTTTTTAACTAAATTGTATTTTAATAAAATATTCTTATTAAATAATTTTTATACAAATTTAAATGGTAATATAATTTAAATAAGTCCAATGTAATTTTTATAACAGTCATAAATTTATTAGTATTGGAAAAACTAATATTTTTTCTTAATTAAGGATTTTTATTTAAGTAAAGAAATAAAATTTAGGAAAATAATTTTATAAAATAAATAATATTTTTTAAATTATTATAATTAAATTATATGATGGTGAATTTTTCATAATTTTCTGAGACAATCAAATTTTTTGGTATAAATTAAATATGATATAAATATACAGTCTGTACAATGAATTCATAATAGCCAAAAAGTGATGTAATAAATATTAAAAATATAATCCATAATCCAAAATAGATTTACCTTTTAAAATATTCTATTTTTAACTTTATTTGATTAATTTTATAAACCATTAACAAATCCTCCAAAACCAATATTATGTTTTTAGATATTAAAATTGAGTCTTTATGAACATGACTCACTTCCACATCACTAATGGTTTTATTTTAATATTTTCAGTTCATTTATTTATTAAATATTTAAAAAAACTTCTATTTTATATAAACCATTGGTATAAAACCTGGTAAGGTTTGAGTTTTGGATTATATAACCATATAGAGTCTAAAGCCTAAGTTTAAAAATTAATAATGAATTACCCACTATTTCTCTATAAATTCTCACCCAAACTTCCACTCCTCTTCACCAAAAAACCCATTGAGAATTAAATTCCTACTATATCCCTCTCTCAATCCCACTAATATTGTTCCTGGGATTTTAATAATCTCCTATCAAGATTTTAGAATCACCCTCTCACTGTAAGGTATCCTCTCCTCTCCATTTTTATTTCGAGTACTCTCTTTGTACTAACCCTTTTGATTACCAATTGTTTGTGTTATAAAGTATTTTTAAACATCCCTTTTATTTTCATTATGTTTCACATTTAATTAGATAACACCTTTCACTCTCGTTAATCCCTTAAAAATCCTTTATCTACATCTGTTAAGCTGCCAAAATTATCTCATGATTTTCCATGTCTAACATTTATAGTACGAATACCCATCCCCATTTCCACTCAAGGGTATTAAAATAGACTAAAATATAATTAATTTATTTAGGAATTTAATTTATGTAACCTATACTCCTTAATAATGGGATTAAAATTTATGAAATTATTTCTAATGATGTGTGATCTATGTGGCATGTAAATGTGTGTACATGATATAAATGTGTCAGGTGAGCCAAGAATTATACATCCCTCCAATTAATTATGTGATGTTGTTATCACATTATATTATATGTATAATCCACATAAGGTTATCCTAATAACAATATGTTTATCCTTAACTTATTCTCATGATGCCTTTTTTTATTCTATTTCAACATTCTTTTATTGTCATGATGTTATCATCATATATGATGCATCAATGTTCATGTTTATGATTATTACACATTTTATGTATCCTTAATATTTCTCTTGAATAAAATTTATTACTACCATGATGTTATTATTTGATTATTTCCTTACATGGCTTTATATATCACCACTTTCTTATGTACATCCTGGGGTTATCCCATGCAATTTTAGAAGACTCATACAATTTTTAGAGCATTTTAAGGAGTTTTAAATATATTTTTTATATCCCTTTTTTAGGTTATTATATTATGAATCTAATTAACCAAATACACCATGATTTTTTATATTTTAGGAATAAATTATGTGTGTATTTATATATTAAATCATGAATTATGGTGTATTAATTATATGGGTTGTCATAATTAGTATCAGAGGAAGGTCTAATTATTTTTGGGGATTAGAATTAGATAACTTTAGTGAATGTAATATGGATAAGACTAAACATATTAGAAAATTCCTAATTTATCATAAGGTATAGATTATGTGGTTTCCAAGTAACAAAATATTGATATGGATACTACAAGTGGATGTGGCTATGGCATAGTTTTACCTGTGGGTAACAATCCCATAAAGGGTGTATTGGGCATTAACTCATCCATCACCCAGTGCACAATATAAAGTCCTTACTATACACCAGGTTTGAAAATCCCAAGGGATATAATTTGGTTAATCTATAATAAATTTATGAACCATTATTACAATATTAAAATTACACATAAAATTTTTATGATAGGAAATAGACCACGGATTACTCATATTAAAACCAGGAAATTCATTAGTTAAGGAATATATGTGATTTATGATTTATCCCATAAATGGTCATAGTTTCCATTTTATATTTTAATTATTTAAAAATTCTCATCCCTAAGTATATTTGGTTAATGTAAATTACTATAACTAGAATAAAATAGAGAAATATAGGCTTATCATCCATTAATGATCTTCAGATATCTGACGAGACTATGATTTTACACGATCTTTTATATTATGACTGTTTTATAGAAATAGTCAAATAGAACCTCAACACATGAAAGTGGAGATATCTATGAAATTATAAAATGGGGAAATTATTTCCTCCCAAGTATATAACTTCTCCCTTGTACATATTTTTGGGTTGAATTTCCAAGTGAACCATCAGATACACCCTTTTGTAAAATTTGATGTTATTCTAAGTATGGATTGTTTTTCCTTGTATACGACCATCATAAATTGGAGAGATAAGGAAATAAAAAGTAATATCATAAATATCCATTTGACTCTATATAAGTTCAAATAGGATGATGAATCTACTTTATTATCATCATCCCAAGCATGGGTATTTTTTTCCTTATGAGTAAGTGTATCTAGATCAACTAATTGATACTATGGAATAGATCACCCTTAATGAAATTCCTATTTTAAGGAAATATATTGATGTTTTTCTCGAATAATTTTATAGTCTTCCTCTAAACCATGATTTTGAGTTACCATTTTATCTTGTACCCTGAACATTTCCAATATCCAAGACTTGATATTTAATAGTCACTGTGGAATGTGAATAGACTATATAGAAACCATAAGATAATTTGGATAAATTTTTTATATGACCATGTGCTTTACATGGGTTGTATCTTTAATCTTTATCATGAAGAAGGATGGGTTAATTCACCTATGCATTGATTATCATGATCTTAACAAGATCACGATAAATTAAAAGTAGCATCTTCCATGGATTAGTGACTTGTTTGATCAGATTCATGGAGCCCAGTATTTCTCTAAGTTGGATCTTTGTTAAGGTTATTATATAGTAAAGTTCAGGAAGGAGGATAACCCCAATAATTCTATTAATATAAGGTATGGTTAATATGAGTTCATAGGGATTCAATTTAAACTCACTAATTCTCTAGTTATCTTCAAGGATACATTGAATAGATTATTTAAGGATTACTTTAATAATGTTTTGGTAGTCTATATAGAACATATTCTTATCTACTCTAAAATAAAGGATGAATGTGAGGATCATTTCAACACAATACTTAAGACCTTATGTAAGGAAAATATATATTCAAAGTATAGTGAATGAGAGTTTTGGAAGAAGTAAGAAACATTCATGGGGTCTGTTATCACCAATAATGGGATATCTATGAATCCTTAAAAATAGAGGTAATAGAATGATGTCCTAGACCAACATTTTTAATAGTGATCAATAGTTTCCCTGGACTAGTTTTTTACTATCATTTACATTTTAGAAACTTCTAATGATTTTAAATCCCACTAACCAAGCTAACTCAAAAGGAAGTGATGTTTTTATGGACTGATGAATGTGAAGAGAGATTTAAATAGTTAAACAAGAGTCTAAACACTATGCATATTCTCAAATTACCCAACAATGGGGAAGTATTTGTGATATCCAATGATGAATCAAAAAAATTATTGGATTGGTAAATCATACAAAATAAGAAAGTGATAACTTATGCCTCCCTCTAATTAAAAATCCATGAGAAAAATTCCCAAACTCACGATTTGGAATTGGTTTCAATGATCTTAACATTAAATATTTTGTTATATTATCTATATAGAATGAAGTGTGACAGATATATGTCTCATAAAATTTTCAATTATAAATTTACAAAAAAAATCTCAATATATTCCAAAAATGGTGGTGAGAACTGATCAAGGATTATGATTGTTCAATCAATTACCATCTTGGGAAGGAAAAAAAGTCACATATTCTATAATTAGAAAGGATCATATAACCCTATCCATAATAAAAAATTAAAGGGATAAAATATTCTTATACATGAAAATAATAGACAGTTTATTAATATAAGGATATTTATCCTACCTTTCTAAAATAACTTATCAATCGTCCATTATTTAGAGGATTTAGGGGCCTAAAATGATGATGATGTTTTGTAGAAAAGGGTAGTGAATACGCAAGACCATATATTTTTTAAGGATAGAGTTATAAGGTTTTAAATTTAGATATGTGTCTTATAAAAAACTAAAACATGATAGGTAAATTCTATATGATTCACTTAGATTAACCATCTCCATTAATTTATAATGCACTAAAATGTATAGATATCTAAATAAAAAAATATGGTGAGATAATATAAAGAGAGGGATTGTAGATTTTGTATCTCGATGCTTGGAATGAACAAAATTAAAGTTTTAATGACATAAGTCTAAGGGTATCATAAAACCATTTCTCATAACTATATAGAAATGGTAAAAGATAACCATGTATTTTTTCATGGACTCCCCAGGACATATAAAGGCAATAATGTCATCTAGGTGGTAGTTGATCACCTTATAAAGTTAAATAATTCCATTTTTATCAAGTAATATTTCTCTCTTAACAAAATATCTAAGGTATACATAAGGTAAGTGGTAAGACTACATGAAGTACCACTCTTCATTATAACAGATTGAGATTATAGTATTACCTCAAGGTTCTAGAGAATCCATCATTAAGCACTAGATACAAAGATGAATGTAGTAATATTTATCACCATCAAACAGTTGGTTAACATGAGTGAACCATTAAAACTCTAGAGGATATAATTATAAAATTTTCAATATATTTCCAAGGATGTTTTTATCATCACCTTCCTCTAGTGGAGTTATAATATAACAACTGTTTTAATTCTAGAATTCAAATGGCACCTTATATGGCTTTGTATGGGAAGAGGTTTAAAACTAAAACATGTTGGGATGAAGTTGGAGAGTGGATACTTATCAAACCCAATTTTATCCATGAGATTATAGATAAGGTAAAAACCCTTAAATATCATATTATATTCACTTAAAGTTGACAGAAAATCTGTATAGATAATCATTAATGAGGCCTGTAGTTTGAGGTTGGAGATAAGGTGTTCCTTCATATATCTTTGTGGAAGAAATTCATGAGGCTTGGGAAAATGGGAAATCTTAATCCAAGATAGATCATCCACTTTGAGATCCCAAACCACATAAAAGTTGTGGAATATTGACTCTAACTCTCACATAATCTAACCCAAGTACATCATGTGTTCCAAGTATCCTTCTTGTAGAAATAAAAATGAACCCCTCAAATGTACTGAATCCAGATGTGGTACCCTTTTAGAATGATCATTCATACAAGGAGTATTTGGTTGAGATATTTTATAACAGATTCAACATTCAACAAAATAAGACAACTCACCTAGTAAAAGTTTTTGTTAGGAACCATAATTTTGAAGAAGAAACATGGGAACTGGAAGAGGTGAAAGAATATAAGTAACCTCATTTGTTCTAGTGTATAAAATGAAATGTTGTGGGTAAAATTTTTGAAGGGGAGAAGAATGTATCGACCTAAACTTTTATAAATAGAATTAATTTTTTTATTGAGTATATTTCAAATAGTTATAGAAAACACATGCACTGATTTGGTAATTTTGGACTGGTATAGCCTATTATTTTTAAAAAAACATTTAAGAATCTTAACCATTACTAATATAGTCATTTTATATTGACTATTAATATTAAAATATGTTAATAGTTATGATAAACTCAATTTTCCATAGATGGAAGAAGAGATGAACTTGACCAATAAGATCATTTCAAAGAATCACATCTATCGAAGCTTCAAAGGAAGATAGAATCACTAGAATTTTCCATTGACCAATCCCAAGATGAGATTAAACAACCAAATCTTTAGTAAAACCATTTGAAGTATAATTTTTAGCTTATTGAGATCATATACCAAACCATGTTTTTTGAACAACCCAAAGAATGTTCCACCATTACACACCTTACATTTAGGGAATACACTGGTGTAATAAGTGGTTATGTATCTAGATCCTAGTAATATGAATTTTTATATTTTATTTTTAATTAAATAAATCTTATATTTATCCATTTTTATTATTTTTTATAAATTATTATATAATGAGTTTGATAAAAATTGGATTTTGATGTGAATAATTCAAAATTATATTTTTGGGAAATATATAGTTTTAATTAAAACACGCTTTTGATAAATTCAAGAAATATTTTAAATAAATGATATTCTAATAAAATATTCATAATAGATAATTTTTATTTAAATATAAATGATAAAAATTATAATGAAGATCAATGTAATTTTTATATTTCTCAAGAAAATTAGTATCGTAAAATCTAGTGTTTTTTTAGTAAATAAGGGTTTTTATTTTAAAGTTAAATGTTCATATATAGGATTTTTTTTTGATAAAATTAACATTATTTTTGAAATAAACATGTAGAAATTTTACTATAGTGATTTTTTCAAAATTTTCTAAGATAGTCAAATGTTTTTGTAAAAATTAAATTCGATATAAATATATGCTATGTATTATGACTTTATAATAGGCTAATTGGGATGTAATAAGTAAAATAAAAGTAATAAATGACCAAAATATTATTATACCTATAAAATAATGTATTTATAAATTTATTTTATTAATTTTCTTAAACTTTAATGAATCCTCCAAAACCTATATTATATTTTATGGGTTTAAAATTAATTATTTATTAAAATTACTCACTTCCATATCTCTAATGGTATTATTTTAATATTTTTAGTTATTTACCTTATTAAATATTTAATACCACTCTTATTTTTATAATAAATTAGTATAAACCATTGAAATTTTTTGGTTTTGATTATTTTATCCTATAAAGTCCAAAACCTAACATTATAAATTAATAAAGAATTACCCTATATTTTCCTAAACATAACCACCCAACATCCCACTCATCTTCAAAAAAACCCATTGAACACTAATTTAATATCTCTATACCTCTTTAAATCCCATATAAGGTGTTTCCGTGCTCTTAATAAGTTCCTCTCAATCTTTTTATAGCACCCTCGTAAGGTAAGGGATCCTATCCTCTCCCTTTTTATTTTGAGTGCTCTATTTTCACTAAGACTTTTTTATTTTCAATTTTCCATATTAAAATTTATTTTACATATAAATTTTATTTTCCTTATTATTCCCATGTAATGGTAGAACACATTTTACTCTCATTAGTTCGTTCCATGAACCTTTATGTAAACTCGTTATACTGTCAAAATTTTCCCATGATTTTCCATGCCAAACTATTCTATTGTGAATACCCATCCCCATTTTTACTAAAGGGTATTCAACTAGATTAAAATATCCTTCATTTATTGGGTAAATCTATGTATGTAACACACACTCCTTAATCTAGGCATTGAAAGTAATGAAATATTTTCTTATGTTGTTTGATCGATGAGGAATAGAAATTCTTGTACATGATATAAATGTGATGGATGGACTCGAAATAATGTTTCCCTATAATGAATTGGGTAAGGTCTTTATCTAATGAGATTCCATATATTATTCATGGGATATTATCTTAATAACATAATATTATGATGTCTCATAGGTTATCGTCGACTTATTATTATGATGTCATGTTTTATGTTGTTTCAACATTCTTATGTTTCCATGATGTTAGAATCTTATATCATGCTTGAATGTTCATGATTTTGATTCTCACCCATTTTAGTTCAAATTAATATGCCTATTTAATAACATGTATTAATTTAATAATTTTATGATTTTATTATTCACTTATTTTGCTTTATAGATCACCCCTTTCTTTTTTACTACCTCAGGTTATCCTGTGTAGTTTTAGAAGAGAAATGAGATTTTAAGATCATTTTAAGGAGTTTCAAGTAATATTTTTGTGTCATTGTTTCTAGTTATTATGTTATATATCTAATTACCCAAATAAACTAGGCCTTTTGATATTATGGTATTGTATCATGAGTGTCTTTATGTAATAAATCAAGAAATTATGTATATTAAAGATACGAGTTTTAATACCCATTGTATAAATTCCTTTACATGTTTTTCATGAATAGAAGGTTCCCAATCTATTTGGGTTTATTATTAAAGGGTTATAAAATTCATGTGAATTTAAATTTTATATCATGTGGTTTCAATTAAAAAATCACTCTCTTGTACAAATAGATTTTTTTGTGTGATTGTCATGGGATATATGATATATCAGGAAATGCATGAATACTGGGGGTGTTATGGAAAAATGAATGTCATGAGGCATGTAATCCTCTCTTGATAAATTTTTTTTCTACACTGATAACTTCTCACATATACTTAGAGTGACAAAAGAGTTATTATATTTCCTTTTAAAATTTTTAATCATCTGTATAGTGCTGAATTTCATATTAAATTTCCAATAAAAAGGTGGATTATAACGGAACCATGGTGATATAACCTATCTTTTAATTATGTATTGTGTTTTTTTAAGTCATTATTTATTGATCCTATTTTTTTGAACACTAATGGAGAATATTTATAGAAATTGGAAAACTAAAAGTCTTTTGATAATGGAATAATTTCCCAATGTTTGTCAATTTGTGTGTGTGTGAAATATTTAGGGATAAGGAAGATTTTTGCATAGTAGGTACACAATACCCACATTTTAGGTACAAAAATATCATGGTTGATCCATGGTAGAGTTTATAGTAAGCGGTGTGTGTAGATAGTTAGAGACCACACATGGAGCACATAAGGTGGGATTCATGAAGGAGGACCATGTATGGGTTATGTGGACCTTGTAGAAGGTTAGTGGTCAGAAGGCAGTGATTTTAGGTGAAGCAATAAAGTTGGTGTATATGGTTTTCAATTTGCATAGTTTCCATAAATGAAAGAATCTTATTAATATAGGTTCATAGTAGGAAGACCAAAACATTAAATTAGTCAAAGGATTTAGTGAAGGTTTGAATAATAATCTTAGTGTTTAACAGGTCTTTTAGATGAGTTTTCTATAAATACCCAAATTATAACATCATTAATAAAAACTAAAAATCATAAGAAGAAAACGAATAGTTTATGCAATGTGAGAAAGAGATACCTTTTGGTCAATTCACAATGATTAGGTTCGCTGAGGAATGATGTGAGAAACAAGGGCCTATATGGGAAGTTCATAATGAGAAAGGTGGATTGTGTAGAGAGTACATGTATGGGAAACCATTCAGGAAGCTTTGTGAATAATGTTCATAAATTAAAGTCCTAGAGGTAGTGAAATACATGCAGTTTCAATGAAATGGAGAGTCACCCAGGTTACATGTAGAGGAACCATTCGTGTTATATTGTTTGTGTGGTTCGTGCACAGTGCATGTAGGATTATTTTCATGATTGGTGAATGGTGAATAATGGATCATTTAGTAAGAGTGAAAAATTAATTTTGAATAAGGGTTTTTCCCACATGATAATTTCCTATTGGTATTATCTAGATGAATTAGTTCATTAGAGAATTATACTAAGTCTATCATGTAGAAAATCTTAGAAAAAATTCATTCTTATCTGGAGGTGACTGTAACATTGATAAATTGAGTAAAATTTCATCCAATATAGTAGGAAAGGAGGAGTTGATAGAATATATCCAATGGAGGTAGTTCAAAATCACTTAATTCTATGTAAATGAATATTTTTTAGCATGAAGTGACCATGGTTGAACAATAATAATCCACACAATACATTGAAGCTTAGTAGATTTCGGTATGAATGGCACATCATTGGATTATTATCCCTAGAATATCCCTTACTAGTGAACCATGAAGATTATTGTGTAATTTTTTTCTACATTTTTCTATTTAATAATTGTGTACTATTATAATGAATATTTATTACGTTCTTACTAACATTTCTATAATATCTGTTTTAATCCAAATAAAAATATGACACCCTGATTCACCCCTTCTATTTCAGGGTGTCTCAAGGTAAAAAAAATTATGAATTCTCTTAGTTACATTACTTGTGGTGTGAGTATCCTAGTTAATTTAAATCCTATTATACTTAAAACATGCTATAAGAGAATTTCCCATGTTGTTAATAAGTATTTTATAGTCTAAACAAGAGTCAAAGAACACGTGTTTTATACAATTATACTCCCCTTCAATATCAATTAAAATGAAATCCACTGGTTCCTCAGACACTTCCAATTCATTATATATTGGAGTAAAATATGGTGGAAGAGAACTTGAGTGATATTTTGTATACATAAAACTTTACCCACTAAATTGTAATCATCCTAGGAATAACCAAATTCTAAGAGGTTAGTGGTAAGCTCGTGGAATTGAACTGAATAGTAGTGGTATATGGTTCTAGTTTCAAGTGATAGTCAAAATACCATCATAACATAATAAAATTAAGACCATTATAGACACATGAGGAAAAACACCCTGGTAAAAAAGGACCTCCATATATGTGAAATGAAAAAAATGATTTGAGTCCAAAATCCCTACAATCACCCTATTTTTCATACACTTTGTTTCAGATACATACCTATCAAAAGTGTTAACCAATGGATTTCATTTTCTAAATTGAAATAATAAATAATGATTCAAAATAATAAAATATTCAAAGAACTCCAAATTTATAGGATTCACATGATAATGAGAAATTGAGGATTAATGGGTATAATTCCATGATCTTATAGTACCCATTTAATTTTCTAAGGATTTTCTATCAAAATCATTTTTTGTTTTTCTATGAAATAAATTTTTCCATGAGAATAACAACTGATGAAGATTAAATAATGATGAATATAAAAAATTTCGAATGAAATCATTCTATATAATTAATTGATGTTTTTATTAAAGATAGGTTTTATTTTTAAAAACATTTCTCAGTTATTTGAATAATAAAACTCAAAATTTTTGTTAAATTAATTATATATAATCATTAAATATATTAATATTATTCCAATTAACACATGTTTTAAAGTTTTAATTTATCGATTAAGTTAGTTTTAGTGTGGTTTTTTCATAAAATTTTTGATAAAATTGATGAAACTTTTTTATATTCAATGCACACAAGGATAGAAAACTGGCATAGGGACTCGACTCCATGACGGCCACCCAAACCCAAAACCCCATGCCACCACACCCACTTGTGTGGAGAAATTTTGATAAAGTTGATAATAATTAAATAATGTTAAGAATATTTTTTTCAAATAATATGTCATTTTATAGATAATAATGAAACACGCCTAACAAGCATTAGAACACATAAATCCAATGAATATAATGGTTATTACCAAAATATAAAATAAATATCTTAATAATTTTTAATGAAAACATATTTTGATTCATAATAAGAAAATAATATATCTATGAAACTTAAAAGGATATGATATGAAAAATTTATGGTATACATTAATCAAACTGATGAATTTATATGAAAATATGATATGGAAAAATTAAATTTGACCAAGATTACCTCTAAAAAATATGAGATTTTTTATTTTTTTAGAAGTGGGAATTATAAAAGAATATAATAGACTTATAACCCAGAAATTTTGGAAATTTATAGCTTAATTAAAATTATAATATTTTATAAAAAAATATTTAAATAAAAAATAAAAAAAATTAGAATATGGGGGTTGAGAATTCTATGAAACTATGTAAAAAACCATAATTTTTTACTATTATTTTAAAAAAATTCATGTATATTTAAAGGCATGATGTTATGTATTTATTTATTATTATAATTAAAAATATGATATTAAACACTCATGTATATATTGGAATATAATTATACATTTATTATAATAAAAATAAAAAAAATAATAATAAATTATATGTTTAGGGGTGTGTGTACTTTTAATACACAATTTATGATAATAAAGTATTAAATCAAGTTATTTATCTATATATTTGAATAAAAATTCATTTTTTGTGCTAGTTTCCATTTTCAAAAAATTAATTTCCTTTTTTTCACTTAGATGACAATGATAATATTTTTTCAATTTGGGGTTATTTAATGGTTGTATTTTCAATATTAAATGATGTTATAACAATTAAATTATTAATATTTACACGTATATTTATATTAAATCTTTAAAAGAAGAGAATTATTTAGAGAATTTATGGATTACCATTACATCATGGCCATAATAATAATGTGATTTAATTTAATACTAATTTTGATGAGGTATTTATAAATTTTAATAGATGCAATAATAATTAAGTGAATTATTATTAAATTTAAAAATATTATACTTATGAATGTTTGGATTCTTGAAATTAATAGGGTATTACCAAAATATTATAAAATATTATTAATGTAAGAGATTATATTGATGGGGAATTATTCAAGTACAATGTAATTGTTCCTATAATTGAATATTAATATTATGAAAACATATTGAAAAATTATTAGAGTTTTAATTAATTATTATTAAACATATGATTATCATTGAACAATAATAATTATTTCACCCATGTTTTTTTGTCTTTTGGTTCTTATTATATGCTAAATAGTACCTATGTTAAAATGGTGTGAAAATAGAGGAAATCAATTTATTAATTAAAAGTTAGTGAAAAGAATAGTAATCAGAATTGAGAACAATAAAGTGGATACTTCATTAGATTCATCTTAATGATTTTGATATATATATATATATATATATATTTAATTTACTAAAAAACATGATGTCATTAAAGATAATAGAATATATAAATATAGGGCTAAATTTCACCAATGAAAATTATAAATGGTAAATAATGTTTTTTTCATTAATAATAAATTAATATTCTATAAATAAAATAATATCTCTTTATTAAGAATATAAATATTTAAAAATAACTTGTGATTATATAAAAATAAATGTGTATCATGATATGAAAATTTTGAATTAATATAATGGATATAAATATAATTATAATTTATAGTATTATTTATGATGATGTGTATATGGTGATACAATATGGTTAATGATATTTAGATTATATGGATATAGTGAACTGAACAACTCAATAATTGAAAGTAAATCATCATTGGATTATAATGAGTTAAGGATATAGAAATTCACAAAATATGGCAAGAGGGTGTTATAGATTGATATATGAGAAGTTTTGTGAAACATGGTATATGGATAATTGATTAGATGGAATGATTATTTTGATTTTATTATCTACCATAATGTTTTATATAGTCTAGTGTTTAGTGGATATCGATTGTGATAACAAAATATATTTAAAAAATTTACACTCACCCATCATCATGGGTTAGAGTGAGATTATAACATTTACCATTCACACCCACTACATAGGTTTGAGGAAAAAATATTATACCAATATAACTACAAAATATGATAAAAAATGTTTCACCTATGTACTTACACTCTTTCTCTTATGTATATCAAGGATCAAGTTGGTAAATTATGTACTAAGTATTTATTTATACTTCATCTGTAACATTGGATTTATGGTGGAACATATATTCATATGTGGATCTCCTATATGATTGGGAAAATGTACCCTTTTATTATCTCAGGATGGTGAATATAGGGTGACTCATTAGTAAATGAATACTAAAATGAGATGTGATAATATATTATTATTCTAAATTATGATATTTTATTAATTTATTATTATATACATTTGGGGTGGATTAGTTCCTACATCAGATGAGGATGGTTTTTTTGATTCTATAAATTTATAGAGGGTTATGGACATGAAAACTCTTTTATTAAACATGGATAGTATAGTAGTACAATGAGTCTCATAGAATAGATTTTATTACTCTTCTCTAGGATCCTAAGTAATAGATTATAATATAGTGAGGCTGATATTCTTGGATTCAGTTGGTCTCTAAAAAATATAGCATGAGTTTGGGTCCTTATTGTATTGATATAATTATGTGTGATTATATATCTATATGACTAAATTTCCATTTAGTAACTGTGAAGAAGGTGAGTTATGGGAGGGTTGAAAAGAACTGGTCATCTCTATTAATATATTAGATGATGATGTGTCATGAGATTGGTTTTGAGTAAAATTTAATTATTGAGGATGCATGTTGACATAATTTATTTATAGGGGCCATCTCATAGCTTAAGGTGTGTATATTTAGTATTATTTCCTACTTTTTATATAAAATCATTCATTATTAAATCTTGTATCCATGAAATCTATAAATAAATAAGATATATGACTTTGGAGGCTATATAATGGTAGTTGATTGGCTTTGATAGTGCATATTTTTCATCATAATGACTATATTCGTGTCATTTTTGTAGGTTTATATTTGATTTGGATATTTAATTTTTATTGGTGATTCATATAATATCATATATTATTGAGATATTTATTTTATATGCATGTGTTTCATTTCATGGTAGGTTTTTCTTCTATATTAAATTGGATGATGTTTCTTTAAATTTTGTGATATGCTATATTTAAAGGTAATTAATTTGGTCATTTGAATAGATATCTTAGTTTTGGTAACAATATTTATCATTATGAAAGGTATTTTTGGTGTTCACATATCGATATATGATAATGATACAAATATTAAACAATGATATTAAGGAATATATCTTATAATATCAAGCATGCGCTAAAGACTCACTTACATTATTCATATTTTAAATAATGTTTCACCAAATATAACACGTCATAATAACATAATGACTTACATTTTTATAAATCTATCTAGTTATATTTGTCAAATTTTGGAAAAAAAATTTAATGAATATAATAATAATTCATAGAGGATAATATCTGACTTTGTGAAATTTTTTATTATTGATAATGAAGTTCCAAGGGATGGTGAAACATTATTGAGAGGGGTAATTTTTTTTGGTAACTTTTTTAAAATATTTTTATATAAACTTAAGTAACCTATTTGGGTGATGGATCTTATTAAATTTTAATGTTAAACTCATGTAACAAAACAAATAATGAATAAGAATAATCATACAAAGAATAAAAGGTAACATGATATAGAAAATGTGTATGCATAATATTAATGAATACATACATCATATGATTATAATCATCCAAGATATAATGAGTCCATTATTATGATAAGTAATATTAAAATGGGCTGGTGGTATTTTTTTAATCGAGGAATATTTCATCCTATTACTCTTTTACAATTCCTCTATGATTTTACTAATTTCACACGTAATTTTTTAAGATTAAATAAATCTAAATAAGACAAAACATATTGCAAAATATGTATCTACGTCAGTATGAATGATATTATACAATTTTTTTTAATAGTCATGATGTTATTATAAGGTTTTTTCTTCTCACATACAAAAAAAATCCCAAAATATAAAAAAATGTCTCAATATTTATATGTATACTCGATATAATCAAACTTATCCATTTTGGCTAATATTGATAAAAAACTCAATCACATTCATTTTTAATAACATTCACTCATGTAAAAATGGAATAATATGGAATTACCATCTCATATATCTCCTAATATCTTATTTCTATTTCTTCTCAATTACCTTTCTCTATTTTATGGTTTTCAACCCCCATTATCTCTAAATTAAATCTTACAATCAAAATTAATTGGTGTATGAAACCAGGGTACTCTAATAATAAATATCTAAATTACATGGACCTATTATTCTATAATTTAAATTTTCATAGAGATAAAAAAATATTCATATATTAATCTATAAAAAAACTATTGAACAATTTATATGTTAAAAAGTACTAGAAATCAATAAACCTTGTCGTAAAAAATTGATATATGTTGATAAAAAACAATATAAACAAACCTCATCAATGTTTGTGAGAGATTTATTAAGTGATTAATTTTATATTTATTTTAATTATACTTTCTTATCTATGATTAGATTATATTAAAAGATTTTAATTTATGAAATTTATCTATATTTATGAAGATCGTTTATTATACATCATAGATTACAACTTGTAATTGTTTTTAACACTAAATTGAGTATTCATTAATCTCTAATATACTAATATTTGTTCATAATTAATTAACCCATTACTAACATCAAATAAAAATAAAGTTATCCTTTTTAATCATGTATTGAGAATAATATAATATATCATGCAAAAAACATTTCTTATCAACCTCATTTGGCCTATACATCCCCAATTTCAAAGAATATTTTCTTCACCCAATATGGGATACTTCCATATTATTCCCCAACATTATCATGTCAATAAAAATTGATTCCAAACATCATTATAACATCCAAAAAAGTAATGTAACTATTAATTACAATATTTTAATAAATAAAAATCAAAAATAAATACCTTTTTGTTTATTTATGAAATCTATAAGAAATAAAAAATATTCTATTGGTTGGTGTATATTCAAGAATTAATGTGAATAACCTTTATTTAATAAAAATAAAATAATTATTATTCTATTTATTTTTTGTTCATGAATAGTGATATACACTTTGTGAATGTTTCATCCTCCATTGATTTTGGAAGATATTCTCATGGATTTTATTGGTTATTTTCACCACTTTTCATCTTCTAAATGGTGTTCTCCTTAGTTTAAGGATGCCTAAAAAATTATCTTTCTTGACTGAGAAAAATTTCATCAAGAATTATGATCTAATGCAACTATAAACTCATTTATAGGAAAAATTTTCCCTTATACTTAAGCATAAACATCATAGTGACTTTAATTACTATGCACAACTTTTTGAATCAAACTATATGGTATCTTTAAATTAACTGTATAATTACACTACCTATCAGAAATATTTTACATCGTTACTTCATTTAAATTCATGGTTATAACTCACTAGTTTTTTTATTTTCCTAATTAATTTTAATATAACGATAATTTGGAATAAAAATTGTAAAATTTTGAAAATTTTAGAATTTTTAAAGTAATAGTGTTTTTAGAAACATTTCATAGTAATCATTATTCATTAATATCCCTATATTGGTATTCATACAATGTTAGTTTATTATATCAGAAATCATGCACTGTAACGGTACATGCCTGTAATTTTGACTTGAAACATTTTTTTATGTCCAAACATCCAAAGACACACCAAAATCAATTTATGGATTATTATTGGGATAATGATTAATATTTATCATGTTTTATTACTTATAATATGTTTTATTAATAATTTTCTTTATGTACCTATAAAAATCATGAAAAAAAGACATGTAACTTATTTTATTTTGAATTTTCATTGGATATGGAATTAGGAAAGAGTATAGACCTAGTTGAACATCAATGGGGAAGTATAAAGGGAATTTCATATAGGATGTGATCATTTAGGCTAAGATAGTGGGGGCCATAGGCCATCAAATATTGCTCCTTTAGGTTACAAACTTTTAAAGGGGTTATTATGGAGTGGGTCAGACTTTTCAAGATGGTGTGGAATGTCCTTGATATCACATGTGTGTGTTATTTATTTCCATGGTTTTTATCAATAGTACCTTAATAAATTATTACTATTATTTATTAGTTGAATTTATTGAATAACATTAAATTATTGTTGTATTATAATTATTATTACTAGATAAGTAATATATGGGGGATAATTATAAGTTATTGTTTTTAGAAAACAGTTTTTGATAAAATAATTATATTATTATTATTGGATAAATTTTTTATATAAAAATGTTTTACCTTTCTCACCCCCATACTTTGGATAATAGTTTTCATTGGAATCCATTGGAGAGGAGATAACCATTTCATTTATTCCCTCTAATTTCCATGGATGTTCTTCAATAGAATAATGGTATGTTATTTATATTTCCTTCTCTTATTTATCCTATTATCCTCCTCCATATGTTCTTATAAATTTTCAAATCAAGGTTTCATGGGAAATTTTTAATTTACTTGTCATGGTAAAACCCTAAATTTACATGGGTATTTCATTGTTTAAGGGGTTCATGACTCCTATATAACATAGATATATTTTTAGTTCATGAAAGAATCAAGGTTATATTTTTTTCCTTGTAGTTGATTCCATTTTTTATCCTTTCAATAGAAAATCCATTGAATCTTGAGTTTAATAAAGTGTTTTTTATCTATAAAATTATTTAAAACAATAAATATAATTGATTTATAAAGGTTTCCCCTAGATTTTTCACAATTTTTTTTATTATTTCTAAGGGGTTTCTATGGGTTTTGTATATAAAATTCACCTCACATATTTTCATGTGTGTAAAGTGTTTGATTAAAGGATATTATAACTTATTAACATAGAAATATATATTTCATAAAGGATTCAAATTATAGGGAATTTGAAAAGAATATATTCATAGGGTTTTAATAATTTTGGTAATTTAAAATGTTATATATATATATTTTATTTATATACAAATATAATAATATAATTGAAAAATAAGTGTTTATATAAATCTCAACTATGGTATTCAAGGGATTCTATGAAAATATTCTTATGGGTTTTTTTATATAAATTTTATGATGACATGAAAGTGTTTATATAAATAATTTCATAGTGTAAAATTATGCTTGGTATTATCAAAGGGGGTTTTAATATAATATATTACCTATTTTTTATTACACTTTTGAAAAAATAAATGCATTCCCATGATATTATTTTATGGATTAAAGTTATATAACTACAATTTGTATGATTTATGAAATGTTTTTTTTTATTAAATGCATCTTTTTGAAGATTCTAAATTGATGGATGATGGGTAATGTAAAAATAAAAAAATTATTATTATTTTTGTAATAATCTAAGTGAATTTTATTTAGGTAAAAACGTATTTTAAATACCTTGGATAATGGGTGTTCATCGAGTATATGCTCTTATGTTGAATTATATTAAAACTATGCTATGTTTTTCTTTGTTTTATTGAATGATACTCATGTGCATTTGACACTACCATGGATGTAAAATAATTGGGTTAGGGAGATCCCTTTTAAACTAAACCTTAATGATATTGTACTTCCATGTAAAGTAAACCATAGGGACATAAATCTCCAATAAGCATCGAATGGTTTCATTAATTCCATACAGAGTATCAAAATAAAAATTTATAAAACTCAATTAACACTAACTAAATTAAAAATATAGCGCTATGGAAATCAAAATTGATTTATATAAAATGGGAATAAATGACTAAGAATATTTTAATAAAATATATAATATTTGTCTTGAATGATTTGAAAACATGTGGAAATAAAATGAATAAATTTGGTTTGTTTTAGGAGAATGAGAAAGAGAGAAAAGTAACAACACAAAAGAGGTTTCCAAAATCAATTTTGAAATAAATCCTAGAGTTTTTTAGTTTTAGGGTTAATGAAAAATTAGATTATATAAAATAATATAATTGTTTTTTAATGGTGTTGGAGTTGGGATTTTTTAGTTTCAATGGTCATGAAATCCCCTCCTCAATGTGACAATCTCCCTTTTCCCATGGTCAGGTAATTTAGGTCACTATTAAATCATGTTTTTCCTGATACCAATTTTTAAACTAGATTAACCTAAATATGAAAATGGTCATAAATGAAATAGGGTAATATGTTTCTAAATTGAAAATTGATTTCTATAATCATCAATCATTGATCAATATTTAAGAATAAGAAAGAGATTGTAATTTATTAATTAAATTATGGAACCCTAATACATGGATGAAATAAATAATAATAATCTATTTCACCTTACCCCTTTTACTATATTACCCTATAAAATGTAAGGATCTATCCCCTCATTATATTAATGATGGAGAACTAGTGGAGTATAAATAACTAAATATACAAAAGAAAGTGGAGAGAAATACTGGTGAGGACACTACATAGCATAACTTCTCTCCCCAAGATTTGGTCTCCAGAATCTTTCCTAGTAGCAATAGAAAAACTCTCTATTTATAGACTTCAATGGATATCATGTTTCATTTTGTTATTCATACTTTCATCCCAATATGAGTCATGGGTCTAACCCATAATTAAATGGTCGCTCGGGTCTTTATTTTGTGTGTTCCATAAAAAATTTCATCAAACATTTGTATATGGGAAAGTCTTTCAACTTTAAGAGTTTGAAAGTTATGTCACTCCGTGAAAGTATCAACCCCTATTTTTTTTGCCTTTTTCTCTACTTCACACTCCAAAATTGGATCCCTTATTTTAATATATTCATGTTCTTAACTTGATTCAAAACATTAATTATATATTTCCATCTTTGGAACCTCTATTTCTCTCCACTTATTCAGTTTCATCTAGAAAAGTGTGCCATAGGAATCCTTTATCATGGTAAGCCTTATTTTAGTGGATATCATGGTCATTTTTAAACCTTTTTCTCATATCCCATGAATTGAATAATCCTTACCAATATTAAATATTCCATTAAAACAAAAATAATTAAACATTTATATATAAAAATTGATGCATTTAAATATCAAAAAATATATGCATCAAGTGGATGTATTTGATATAAACTAAATAATACTTATTTAGTTATCCCATATAAAGTTAACCCAAATGTAATAACACTCAATAGGGGTTCCAAGGATTCAATATATTAGTCTCTATTATAAATAATCAAAGGTTTAATTTTTGGGTTTTGTTTGTTGAAAATTATTTTGAATAATCATCCAAAATTATTCAAGGATTGTATATAATTGATTTCATTAAGGTTAAAGGTATTTTGGAAGAATTTTATGATATTCTATCTAGAAGGCACAAAATTGTGTTTTAGTGATGCATACAAATCCATAAATAATTATCTCATGTTATATGTAAGATTCTGTGATTATTTATGAATTCTCTATTTGTATCCCATGGTTTACTATGTCATGAATTATAGAGATAAAAACATAATGGTGCAACATATAATAAATATATTTTAAAATTTTTTGGATCATTTTAAAAATTCTTGTAGTAATGGGAACCCGATGAAAATATTATTATACACTAGATAAAGTACTAATTTTTATTAATAGTAAGATCATGAAGAAACATTAGAGTCTATAAAATGATGTGAAGGTCTACATTGTGATGTAATGACTAAGAAATTCTATAGTTATTTTATACTGTTTAAATTTCAATATAAGAGGTTTGTTATTCCATGAAACATGATTCAATGCTATTTTCTAAAAAGGTACATTTCTCTAAATTTTGGAGCTCATGTCATGATAA
This sequence comes from Viscum album, assembly GCA_963277665.1. Taxonomy (NCBI): domain Eukaryota; kingdom Viridiplantae; phylum Streptophyta; class Magnoliopsida; order Santalales; family Viscaceae; genus Viscum; species Viscum album. The sequence continues at coordinate 1,700,260,309 of OY728155.1, forward strand.
ACAGAATAGTGGAGCATTGTTTCATGATATAATGGGATAGGTTATGAGTGGGTAAATTGATGTAAATTTCCTAGAATCCATATTTTCAATATTTTATGGATTTATGAGATCCCAAATAAGGAATGTTTATTTAGATTTAGTTGTTAATTTTTTATGATATTTCCCATCATAATTGATGAAAATAAATAATAAAAAAATAAGGGTGGTATAGATATTCTCACAAGATATAATTGATATCATATCTTTAAAAAGATAAAGATGATTTGTATTAAAAAAATCCAGGAATTTTGGATATTTTCTTGAAGCCGAGTTATATAAATATTAGATATTTTTTCTTGTATTTTTGATGAGACTCTTAAATTTAAAGAAATATGAGTGGATTATTACCCTATTACTAGTGTAATATATATATTTTTTTTCAACGATGATCAAGATTTTTCTTGGAGGAATAGTGATCTTTCTAAGAGAATGAGAGTGAAGAGATTTCTATTATTATGAGGGTTATAAAAATGGATTTTTAATATAGACTATTTGAAATTATAATACACAAGGAATGTTTTTTAGTGAATTTGGTACATCGATACACTACTTTTGTACTTCCTTGGATATGTACCTACCCAAGCGAGCAAAGAAAAAATCTCACTATTTAATATTTTTAGGATTCAATAATTATGTGTTTCATTTTGAGGGAGATACGAGTGATTCCATTAAAAATGAAATAGATTTATTGGAAGGACTATTTGAAATTTAAATTCACTAATTCACACCCTCCCCCTTAGGTTATATTACTTATGTGGAACCAAGAAGTGGTATCAGTGTATAATATTCATATTGTTGAAGTATTATTTGTAGAAACCCATTATAATGGTTGTAAACACCAAATTGGTTTGAATAATTAATGGAAACAATTTCAAATTATTGAAAAAATAGATGAAATTTTACTTTTAATAATTGTGAATAGATGTACATAAGGCTTCTTTACATAGAATAATAAATACTATAGAGTGTGGATAATTATCATAATGATATCAAAATGATTTGGATGATGTTTCCAAAGGAATTAATGTGATGAAAGGATCATTTTCCAACATAATCTTCCTGGAGTTGATATCATGAAATTCCCCAAACTATATATGGGAATAGTATCTAAATATATGTAAATGTGACTCTAAGGTTGGGTATTCAAAATAATAGGTTATTTTGAATAGGTATGAGTAGTAGAAGATGATCTCAAATGAATCTATCAATACATTCTTTGGTTGAGTGAACATGATTATAGAGGACATGGAAATACTTAGAGAAATTATCGATCTATAAAAATCATAAAGTATAACATGAAAATACTGATATATCAATTCAATGAAATGGTCTTGGGGGTTAAGGAAAAGGATAAAAATGATATTATATTGGATAGTATTCATTGAACTAGTATTACATATGATATGAAGAACAAATATAACGACTCGATGAAAGTAGAGAAATCTTAAGAAGTGGGATTTAAAGTGACAAATAAGATCATGGTGAAGGAATATACTAAAGAAACTAATGTCTATAATTTAATATAATTACTTTCATAAAATACTTGTAGGGGAAAAGAAAAATTCAAAAGAAAAAATTAACTATATTTTTTATAGTGCAGAAATGTTGGAAACTATGACAACCCATGCATTTATTACACATTAATTCATGATTTATTACATAAGAACACAAATATTATAAACCAGAAGATTGATAAGTATAGTTTTTTTGGTAATTAGGTACATTAAATTAAAACTTAAAAATAGGTGGTATATTGGCATTATTGAGAACATCCCTAACATGATCATAATATTTCATCGTTCTTAATACTATATGGGATAACCGGGGGACATACATAAGAAAGGGGTGAACTATACAGTCCATTAAGAGAATAAAAATGGAGTAACATGAAAAAGTATGAAATTTTAGTCAATATTCATTTCAATGGGACATAAAAGGGTTGAGAATCATAAATATAAACAAATATGCTTGATATATCATGATAACATAAAGGAAACATGCTAAAGTTACAACAACTTTAAACATGAAATCATAAACACGGGTTAAGGATAATTTCCATGAAATTACATCATGGTGAAAAATATATCATAATGGATAAGTTTTATTCCCTAATCCTATATTTTAATACTCATGAAACTAAAACATTACCAAATTAATTAGATCACTATATAATTCTGGGCACACGTGTCACTTTTATATCATGTACATGAATAAGTGTTCCATATAGATCATATAACATAAGTGTGTATTTCATAAATTTTAACCAAACGATCAAGGAATTTAGGTTAAATAAATTTAAGTACAAAATTAATGATGGATTGTTTCATTTAAGTTAATACCCTTGAGTGTAAATGGGGGTGGATATTCACCACATAATCTTCTAGCATGAAAAATTACAATGAAATTTTGGTAGCATAAAAAAGTACTTAAAGATTCATGAAATAATTAAATGAGAGATAAAGGGGTCTCTTTTATTTTGGAAATAAATTTTGTAGTAATAGATATGTGTAAAAACATATCTCAACATTGGGAATTTGAAATAAGAGGCATAAAATGAAGAAGATTCTTGAATAAAGAGGATAATGAAAGGATATCTTACTGTAAGAGGGTGATTCCAAAAGCTTGGAACAAGATTTTTGAGAGAATAAGGGACCTTTAAAGGACTCTTGAGAGGGGAGGTAATATTAAGGGAATAATCCAAGGTTTTTTAGTGTAGATAAAGTGGACCTTGGGTGGGTTTTTATAGAAAAATAGAGGGAGTTCTTTATTATTTCACAAACATAGGTTTTGGACTCTATATAATAAATTAATCAAAACCAATGACCTTACCATGGTTTTTTCCCATGGTATATACCAAAAAGGATTAGTTTCTTTTATTTTATAATTCTAATTTCCTGACACATTAAAGTTTTACCCTTGGTTATGTGGAAGTGAGTCATGTTTATAAATAAATGGTTTAAAAAACATAAAATATAATATAGGTTTTTGAAGATTCATAAAATAATAATAACATTAATAAAATTATATATAAAGAAAATTATTTTAATTAGGAAACATAGATTATGGTTTTTATACGCTTTATAGAATTTATTTCATAAATTTTGGGTTATTATTATGTCGTAATACACACTATATTTAATTTTTACCTGAAAAATCAACTATCTCAGAAAATAATTAAAAATTAACTATTCGATAATTTTTAAAATTTGATTCAAAAAAATATTTATTTTAGGAAAACAATTTCATTAAAAATTGAATTTTTACTTTTAAAATAATTATCAACACTTATTGAGAAATGTTGGGTTTTTTGACAATAACAGTTTTTAAACCCTTGTAAAAAAATACATTTGACTTCATAAAAAATAGATTATAATTTATATTTAATAAAAAATAATAATTATACTATTTTTTTAAAATATAATTTATTTTAAAATTAATGAATTCACCCAAAAGGAATTTCTTGGTTGAAATTGCATTTTACACAGAAATACAATTTTTTTATCATATCAAAATCAAAATCATTTATAAACTAACAACAATAAGATAAAAATTTAATCATTATTCTATTGAAAATACAATATAAATCATTATATTATTGGGGTATTGATATGTATACCTTTATTAAACCATAAAACACCTTAAGGGTAAGGTGCCCAATGGTGATATATTAATGGTGTGGTTCAGAGTACATGGTTTGGGACATGGTCTCGATGATCTTAAACTTCTATTATACATGATTTAGTTGTAGATCTCAACTTGGGATTGTTTAATGGAAAATTCCATTGATTCTATCTCCTTTGGAAGCTTTGATAAATGGGATTCATAGGGAATGATCCTACTGTTTGAGGCTATCACTTCCTTTTTTTGTAAAATTTATTTATCAAACCCCTATATTTATATTAGTCATTAAATCATTGTTAAAAGACTATATTATCAATGGTTACAATGGTTAATGGTATTTTAAATCCAATCGGATATAATAAAAGAAAATAATTTCATGTGTTTTATATAACTATTATACATAAAAGGGGATTTAATTCGATCACAATGAGAATTATATTTATAAAATTTCCTATCATTACAATTTCCCCCCCCCCCCCTTAAAAAATTTACCCTCGGAATTTCCATTTCACACACTAAAACAGATGGGGGTAATTATCTTTCATCACCTCCTCTAGTTCCCACATCACTTCTTCAATACTTTTAGGTTCTCCATAGCACTTTGACTAGGTGTATTTTATTATTTTCTATAACTTTGTCTCTATGATCTTAGATATTCATCGGGTGTTATTCACATTAAAGATCATTCTCCAATAGTACCACCTCTGGATTCAACACATATAATGGGTTTGGTATGTACATCCTCAAGAGGGATACATGGGAAACATCATGTACTTGGGATAGGTTAAGTGGTAGTGCTAGTTGATAGGCCACTTCTCTGATGTGATCAAGGATATCAAAGTTATCGATGTATATTGGACTAAGATTTCCCTTCTTCATAAATATCATGACATTATTCCATGGATATATGAGTAGGAATACCTTATGTACAACCTCAAACTCCAAGTCTCGTAGATTATTATCAGTATAGATCTTATATCAACTATGAGAGTACTTGATGTTCTTTTTAATAAACTTGACATTTTCCAACATTTCCTTAACCATTTTAGGTCCCAACAGTTTGCATTCACCAACTTCATCCTAGTATGGAGGCATTCAACAACTCTTCCCATAAAGGGATTCATAGGGAACCATTTTTATTCTTGATTGGAAACTATTATTATATGGTAAATTAACTATAGTAAGATGTTGGTCTCATACTCCCTTTAATTCCATTGATAAAACTCTATAAATTTCCTAATGTGTCTAGATAGTCTGCTCAGATTGGACATTGGTTTGGGGGTAATAATCTATGTATAAGTTTAGCTCATTATTTAGAGCATGTTGGATACACTTCCAGAACATGGAGCTAAATATTGGATCTTGATCAAATATAATCAATAGTGGTGTCCCATTCAGCATCACCACTTCTCTAATGTATATCCTTACAAATTGATCAAGTGATAAGTCCTCTCAAATTGAAATTAAGTGAGAATTATTTTTAATACTATCCACCCTAACCCATATAGAATTATTTCCTCTTGATGTCTTTGGAAGACCAGTGAAAAAATCCATGGTTAGTTTTTCCCATATCCATGTAGGTATGAGTAATGGTTTTATTATTCCCTTGGATTTTTTTCTTTCAACCTTCACATGCTGACATATAAGAGACCTTAGTGTATGTTCCATGGTCTCCAAATTTATATTATCCCACCAATAGTGATCTCAAAGATCTTGATACATCTTTGTACACCCCAAATGGATAGAGATGGTCTAGCTATATGAATCATCCAACAAATCCTTCTTTAAACTAGTGATTTTATGGGAGAAATAGTATTGTCTCAAATATTACAACTCATTAAATTTTAATTTTAAACTTTGAGGATTTCCCTTTTCTTATAGCTTCCACCTTCTTCTGAATTTCCACATCATCTCTTTGAGCATCCTTTATCTTCTCCAGAAGTGATGGTTGAGTAATTATTTATGGAAGGATTGAATATTTTCCTTTATTATTTCCATGCCCATACTTTTCAAGTCTAAGAAGATTAGATCCTTCTCAATTCTCATCAATGATAAAATTGTCGAATCCATTCTACATAGAGCATTTACCACCTTGATTTCTTTCCCAGGATAGTAGTGGATTGAGAATTCATAGTACTTAATCATATCTAACCATATTAATTGGAACATATTAAGATATTTATATGAGAATATATACTTTAGGATCTTCTGATCCGAATATATTTTACACTCCTCCCCAAAGAGATAATGATTCCATATTTTCAACATGAAGATTTCTATAGCCAACTCCAGATCATGCATTGGTAGTTCATTTCATGAACATTCAATTACTTTAAGTCATAGTCTATCACTTTTTACTTCTTCATCAGTATATATCCCAATCCCTTCTTCGAATCATTGTTGTATACCATGAAAAGTTCCCCACTTGTGGGTAGCATAAGTGTAGGTGTAGTGATTAGTCTCGTTTTCAATTCCTTGAAATTATCTTCACATTCATAGTTCTAAAAAAACTTGAATTCCTTAAGAGTTTGATTGTTTAAAGAGTTTGAAATTCAAGATAAATTTCTCACAAATCAATGATAATAACAGTCATTCTAAGGAAATAGTGGATATTTTCAAAGATATTGGCCTTGCCCATACTTTAATTTCTTATATCTTTAAAGGGTCCACATATATCCCATTTCTTATGATAATGTCCCCAAGAATGAGAATTAATTCAACTATAACTCACATTTTCTATAATTTTAATAAATATTATCCTTTAATAAGGTCCTTAGCATAGTTCTCGGATGCTCCTCATTCTCCTCGTTACTTTTAGTGTATATTATAATATCATCTAGAAAGACTACCAAAAAAATTTCTAGGTGATCTATAAATATTCCATTCTTCAGGTCCATGAATATTTCTAGATAATTCTTGAGTCCAAATGGAATTCTATGATCTCATAATGGCTATACCTTTTATGGAACATAGTGTTGGGGATATCCACCTTCTTCACACATCAATGAAAATTCCCCGATTAAAGGTCCGCCTTGGAAAAGTATTGATCATCATGTATCTAATCAAACAATTCATCAATCCATGGAAGTAGATACTTATTATTTATCATGATTTTATTGAGATCATGATAATCAATGGAAAGGTACATTGACCCATCCTTATTCTTGATGAAGATGATAAGTGCACAGCACATTAAAGCACTTAGGTATATGAAACCTTTATCCAAATTCTATTGTAGTTGTTTATTCATCTCCTCAAATTCCAAAATATCCATTATATATGGAGTCTTGGATATTGGAAAATCCTTAGGTATAATATTTATTAAAAATTAAATATCTTGATTAGGAGGAAGACCAGAAAAATCTATGGGGAAAACTTTAGAATATTCCATCAAAATGGGAACGTCTTCAAGGATGATCTTTTCCATGGAATCAATCATTTGAGAAAGATATTATTTTTCATAGATAAATAATATCCATGATTGAGATGTTTATGATAGATAATATTCATCATACTACTTTCACTTATATAGAATCAAAGGATAATCCATGATATGTAGAGTTATTTCCATGTCATGGAAATTTATGTTGGCACTATGTAAGGAAAAAAATCTATATCCATAATTGCATCAAATTCTACTAAATAGAGTATCACAATGTTCCCTGGGAAATTCATCGCACAAATTTTGATAAGGGAGGAGTTATATATATTGTATGAACTACTTTTCCCATTTAAAAATTTCACTGAGAGATCTACTCAAATGATTTTTGGTGGTTTTTAAATATTTATACTAAAATTGTGTTTTATGAAGTAATTCATAGAACCGGAATCAAAAACTATGTTCACTATTATTGAATAAATAACTATATTACCTTTCACCACTTTATTGTTAGGATCCACGTTAGTATTTTTGATTTAATAATCTATACCTAATTTTCTTAGAGGTTTTTGGTGCTAATTGTCTCCAACCACCCTTGGATTAATGCATTAGATTGGAAGGTGACTTTGTTACTAACAGTTGAAACATTAGAAAATAGGCTCAAGGTTGATTGGAGAACTCCTTTATTCTATTTAATCAGAAAGTTTCTCCCATTTACAATTTCTAGATAGGTTCCCTTCTTTACCAAACATAATTCATTTCCCCACCCCCTTTAATAAATTTTTGGGATGATTCTTTACACACTTTTGAAAAATGGGATGTTGAAATTTCTTACCATCATTATATTATTCCATTTCACCACCAGAATTAAACTCTACTTTCCAATTCTTATCCTCATGAGACCATTAAGATTTACTAATCTCTATTTTGAGTTTGAGATAACATAATAAAATTTCCTCATATCTATCAAATTCTCATATCAACGGGGCTTTTTATAGACTCATTTTTAGCCCACCAAATAAGTTGTCAACATTTTATTTGGGGTAACAATAAATTCAGGGGAATATTGTGAAAGTATTCTGATATTTTCCTCATACACCCTAATGTATTCATTGTCTTTTTTTAGGTTAAGGAAATCACTTTCTATTTTAAGTTAGGGTGTGTGGGGAAAATATTTATTAAAAAACATTTCACAAAATTACTTCCACCCCATCACTTCGATCTCTTCCTCAGGTTTTTATTCTTGATCAATTTATATCACTGATCATCTTCTCCCACCATATGATTAATTTCTAGTATGACCTTATCCTAATTAGAACATTTAAGGGTAGATAATATCTTCTCAATGGAGTCTATACATTTACATACGATTAAGGGATTATAAGATCCATTTAAATTTGGAGGCCTTTGTCACATAAAGTTCTCAATTTCATATTTTTCTTTCTTATAGGGATTTATGTGTTCCTTGTGATTTAGATTTCTGTTTAGAACCTAACTCAACTAAGAGATTATACTGAAAAATTAATGATTTATGATCACAATAGTTTGGGAATCTAATTTGTGAAGTCATCACATTGTCCTTAACATTGGTTGTTTAATTGGTTCCTCCTATTTCTGCCATTGGATAGAATAAAGGGAAAATGAGGGATGATTACTTTTAAACTGTTAAACACTTAAATGTGAATCCAATAACATTAAAGGGATAATTTATAAATAACATATATTTCCTTCACCTATGAATTTCTAGGCTTTATTCTATGTTATACATAATTTATTTTCTAATAAAGAATCTTATGGGGATTTTTTCTCTTAATAATGGTTTGTAATGAGCTTTTGAATTTACAAAAGCATATATCGATGGAGATTAAAACCTAGTGTTCAGAAACTCCCATTGTTATCAACTATTTCCTAATTAATTCTAGCCCAATACAGTGTTTTCAGGTGTTATCCCTAGGTATATCTGTTCTAGAGTTACATGTACTTGTAGTATCCATATAGGGATGTATTTTTTGGGAAAACAATTACCCTATAATTTACAAAAATTTAGTGATTCCTTATTATGTTTAGTTTTATTCCTAAGTTTTTCTCTATATTTTTCTAATCCTAATATTAAAAATAGCCAAACCTTTCTTTGATACAAACTATGGAAACCTTTGTCTTTATTACACATTAATGCAAGATTTATTATATAAAAACACACATATTACAACCCAATTGATCAAGAAGTATATTTTATTTGGGTAATTAGGTACATTACATTACAACTTAAAAATAGGTGGTACATCATCATTGTTGAGAACTTTCATAACATGCTCATAATATCACATTTTTCTTAAAACTACATGGGATAGCCTGGGGATATACATAAGAAAGGGGTGAGCTATAAAGATTGGTAAGGGAATAAACATAGAGTAACATGAAGTAATTAAATAATGTTAGAAAATAGGCATATCAATGAGACATAAAATGGGTGAGAATTAAAAACATGAATAACGAGGCATGATATAGCATGATAACATAAGGTAATATGGAAAATGTGACAATAACTTAAAACACTGCATCATAAATATAGGGCAAGGCTCACTTCCATGACATCATGATGGGAAAACATTGTAGAAAAAGTCCCATAATATATTAGGTTCACTCCCTAATCTCATACATTACATATCATGAGACTAAAACATTACCCAATGAATTGTATAGAAATATAATTTCCGGTGTACCCTTCACTTTTGTATCATGTACATACATAAGTTTTCCACAAATATCACATAGCATAAGGATGTATTTCATAATTTTTAACCCCAATATCATGGAGTGTGGGTTAAATTCATGGAAGTAACCAATTAATGAAATATAGGTATATCTAGTTGAATAACCTTGACTATAAATTGTTGTGGATATTCACAACACAATCCTTTGACATGAAAAATTATAGTGAAATTTCGGTAGCATAATAACAATTCTTAAAGATTCATAAAATCATTTAAAAAATTTTAATGGGGTATATAATAAATTTAAAATAAAATGTATAGAAATAGTGATGTGGAAAAACTTATCTCAGCATTAGGAATTGGAAATATGAGGTATAAAATAAAGAATATTCTTGAATAAAGAACATAAGGAAAGGGTCATTTACCTTGAGAGGTTGATTCCAAAAGCTTGGGAGAAACTTATTTAGAGATTTGGAGAACCTTGGGAGGAATCTATAGAGGGTAGTTAAGAGTAAGGATGTGATTCAATATTTTTAGTAAAGAGTAAGATGGTCTTGGGTGGGTTTATATTTTAAAAGATAGGGGAGTTTTTTATTACTTCTCAAACTTAGTTTTTAGATTCTATATAATAGAGTAAGGAAAACCACAAAAATTACTAGGGGTTTTTAATATGGTTTTTTCAAAACACTATTTGTTTACTTTACTTTATAATTACAAGGGAATAAATAATTAAAATACTTCCCATGGTGATGTGGATGTGAGTCATGTTTATATTGAATTGATTTAAAAACCATAAAATATAATATAGATTTTGGAGGATATATAATGGTTTTATAAAATTAATAAAATATCCTCAAGATAACATTATTTTAAATTTTAAAAATATATTTGGTCTTCTATATCATTTATAATATTTATTACATCAGTTTGTGGTTATCATGATGTCATAATACACATGGTATATTTATACTGTATTTAATTTTTACCTGAAAATTCAATTGTCTAGTAAAATTATGAAAAATTAATTGTTGAATAATTTCAAAAAATTTATTCAAAAAATAATATTTATTCTATCAAAATAATTTTCTAAAAATTTTAATTTTCAATTTTAAATCAAGAATCAAATTTTATTGAGAAATGTGGTGTTTTTAACAATAATAGTTTTTGAACCCTTATAAAAAATTACATTTTACTTAATAACAAATATATTATCAACTATATTTAATAAAAATTATTTAAATGTATTATTTTATTAAAATATCAATTATTTTTAAAATTCATGAATTCATCAAGAATGAATTTATTAATTAAAATTTCAAATTACACATAAATAAAATTTGTGTTTAATCGTATCAAAATCAAATTCATTTATAAAGTAAAAAAAATAAGAATTAAATATAATCATTATTCTATTGAAAATACAATATACATATTCATATTATTAGGGTCTTGATATATATCCCTTTATTACACTAGAAAATTCCCTAAGGGTATGGGTCGTGATGGTGATATTTTTATGGGGTGGTTCAGCATACATGGTTTGTCATGTTATATCTATGAGCTTGAAATTCTCCCATAAATAGATTTTCTAAAGATTTAGTTATTGGATATTTTCTTGGGATTAGTAAATGGAAAATCTCAGTGGTTCTATCTCCCTTGTAAGCTCTAATAAATGGGCTTCATAGGGTACAATCCTACTAGCTGAGGCCATCACTTGCTTTGTATAGGTCATTAATATTTATCAAAACCCTACATTAAAACTAATGATATGATCAATTATCAATGGATATATTATCTAATCTTTTGATTATTAATAGGATTTTAAATCCGATATGATATAATAAAATCAATGAAGTGCATGTGTTTTTTATATCCATAATACACAATAAATAATTTAATTTCATCACAAAGGTAACTTTATTTATAAAAGATTGGATCCTTACTAAAACCTCACATTTGTGTGTACTAATAAATTTTGAGATGATGTTGAAGAAGAAGTTATAGGAATAAATCCATTAAATATGAGAAAGGAATATGGATTTAAAAGAAAAATGTTTTCAATCATAAAAAATGTATTTTGCATGAGTACATTATCTCTGAGGATAGGGCATTAGAAAAAATTAAGAAAGTAAAAGACCTCAAAGAATATCTACTTATGACTATTATAGAAAAAAATAAATTAGTAAAACAATGGATATTTTGAAATTAAATATAGAGTTAACCTTAATGTAAAATTAGAGGAAACTCTAAAATATATAGATATTTATAGGGATAAATTAAAGAAATAAAATGGAATTTTATGTGATTACAATATTTATATTTAGTATTCATAAAATGATAAAGTCAAGATATTGGAAGATATTTAAATGCTCAAACATAGTAATTAGGAATACTCAATGAAGGTGGTTTCACTCATTGTCAAAGACGAAAAATAGGCTGTTATTATCACTAATTTGACATACATAATAGATGATTGAGTAAAATAGTTCAATAATATCCAAGGAAAAAATCATCAGTCTATAGTAAAATATTGAATATTAATTGTAACTCTTAACACTCAAAAAATTTCAACAAATTATATCTTTTAGGAAACTAAATCATTAAAAAATAAATATATATATCTAGTGGAGAATAATTTAGGCTGCCTAAAAATGACCCTATTACAATGCAAGAATATTTTGTGTGGGGATAATCCCAAGAAACTTTTTTGTGATGGAAATAAAACCATAATCACCTACTCCCAGAAGTAATATTTATTTTTGTGAAACCTAAAAGATCTAAAATATTATCATAGAAGTAGAAAAGATGAAAAAAATAAACAAAAAATACGTTCCATTTTTTGGAATGATAATGAATATATAATATATTTATCCCACTGAAAATAGTCACTTTAATGAATAATAAAAATGATGATATGTGAGAATAAATTCAGAATTTTGGTATGTTTTCTTGAAGAATTTTACTTGGTGGGAAGAATAAATACAAAACATTGTTAATTTCTTGATAAGATTAAAATGAGTGTACAAAAGGAGTCTTTCAAAAGATTATTCTAGTTGATTATTTCATTATCAAGAAATACAAAAATGAGAAACCAGTTTGTATGTATGTATGATGAGGTTGATCCAATGTTTAAAGAGGTAGAATAAGAAAATTCAACACCAAAAGTGTAAAATTAGTAAACATAGACCAAATTAAAATGGATAAAAATTAAAATAAAATAAAATTCCTTAAAATAAATATATCAAGTTTGAGTATAGAACCATTATAGCGAGTATACTTCCCATTTTTTTTAAAAATCGATATTTTCAATTGTATTGATAACTATAAATAATTTTTCATTTGATTTGGAACTAGTGAAGGAATAAATAATATTTTCTATATAAATTTTCAAATTAGAGGCCAAATCATAAGGCATAGTAATGACTTGGTAGTTAATGGACTTGTTCTTAACATAAATAGTGTAAGTTAGTTATGTGAATTAAGATATGTTATAAATATCTATAATAATACTTGTATCATCAATAAGAAATGTGGTGTGATTGTAATTCATGAAAAGTGAATGATTGGGTATCTCTACATCCTTATTAGAGAAAAAGACTTGTGTTTTTTATCCAATAAACAAAGTGAATACACTATGGTATACAATTCATGTCTAATTAAGAAACACACTCATTGAAAAATTTCAGAAAATTAAGGATCTCCTAGTATCCTTAAACTAGATTTTCATCATACAAAAATTTTAAATACTTTTCAAATAGGAAATATAATTTCGAAGAGTTACAATCCAGTTGATAAGAATTCATAAAATTTCTCATAGTTAGTGAACATATATGTTTATGCCCTGAAATCACCACAATCCATTTTTAGAAAAATTTATTATGTTCAACTAATTTATTATTAAAACATCATTTCATGTTTAATGGTAATCAAACATAAGATGGAGGTATTTAATTACACTAAGAATTATCACAAATTATTATAGAATATACATGGACTAAAAATTCAAAATATCCAGGCTGATAATGGTACGAATTTTTCTAATAGACATCTGAATAATTATCTCATGGTGCACGGGATAAGAACCATGTTTAATTGTGAATCAATCCCCAAAAAATTTGTGGCTGGTAGGAGAAATTGAATCATCAACAACATGGCTCAAACATTGTTAATAATGAATAAATGACAAAATAGGTTTTGAAAGGAATCCATAATGACATCAACCATTGTTATGAATAAAGATTTTTTTGTCTCATTAAAGAAAATAATATATATGATATGTGCTATGGAAATAAACATGAAATCAACTATTTTTATATCTTTATAATAAAATTCATAATTCCCAACAATTATAAGATACATTATAACATTAAATCTCATGTAGATATATAATGATATTTTTCTGGGATATGAATCCAAAAGAACATTTTTAAAGAAATTAAAAAATATCTTGTAAAGTTATTTAAAATTAAATACATTAATGTATTGTAAAATGAGAATAATATTCAACAAAAAACTTCGAAAATTTTATCCGAAAGTAATGACTAAAAGAACATCTCAAGGGGAGACATAGTGGTTAATTTTTATTCAATAGAATAATCCATTGATAAGGTTTATTGGAAAATAATACTATCCCTAATAATTTTGAGATTAGTGGATCAAAGTTTTATATAAAACTTCATTGGTGACAAGATATCTCTAATAAAAACTAGGGTAATAATGAATCAACAAAATACTTCACTCTTAATATATGTAAGGCCTAGGATTTTTGTAGAAGTCATCTAATCATATAAATTGATCAATGTAATATATAAAGATATAGATTAAATATATGATAATTTGATATGGGAAATTATTTCAAGGATAGTGTATAAGAATATTATATTAATACAATTTATATTTTTGTATCATACTCGGTGAGTAAATTAAATAGATTTGAAGGAATTAATGACTGTTGTTAAAGGGGTATTCCTAGATTAATGGAATCGATATAGTTTCTACATTTTCTCTAGTGGATTAGTTTGAAAGGATTTAATTATTATTATCCTTTATGGTTCTAATGATATTCTTGGTGTTCCCAATGGATATCCAATTAACATTACTTGAGGGATTAATATAGAAAAAGTTCACATTGAATAATCAGATAGTTTTTTATTGATGAGGATTAAATAAATTTTTGGTGGTTGAAAGGGATTTATACATATTGAATCATGAAATATGATAATTGCATTATAGGCTTGAGTAACACATTATAATTCATGTATTAAAAACATAAATAGTTGATCAAAATCACATTTTTTAAAAGGGGAAATGATTAAAGGATGATGGTTCTCATTTATTTCTATGACATACTTTTTTGAGGTTCAAATAAATAATAAATGTAAGATATTTTTGGAATTCATGAGGTTTGAGTTTGAAATTATGATAATTAGTGGGTTGAAATTTTTCTTTATATATATATCATTCATAGAAGTTACGGAGAATTTATTTCTAATTGAAAATATATTGAGGATGTTTGTAATGGAATTAAAAACACTTATTTTGATACGAATAATGTTTTTATTATATACTAATAGAATTTATTTCAAAGTGATAATGTATATCAAAACCATTTAGATGATACTGTATATAATAATGAAAACACATAAAATTTGGTTTTCCACATTTAAATCCACTTTATAGAAATGTTATCCTCATGAATTCCACTTGAAAGAAAAGAAAAGAAAAAAATATTATATTAATGGAATTATGGATTTAAATTTATTTTATACTGCTGCATAAAATATGGATTTTTTGGGATTTATTGATATAGATTTTGTTTGTTCAGTAGAGAATAATTAGTCAACATCCTGTGATTCATTTTATCTTAGAGGTTTGTGTATTTCATATATATTCAAGAAGAAATATTGTATCTCATTAGGAACTTTAAAAATATAAATACATAAAAAAATACTCAATATTTTACTCTATTTATATTAATGATATAAAAACATAAAGATAATAGAGGCAATGAGAATGATCCTATCACAATAAAGTGTGAATGCTTTAGTTCTATCAATCAAAAAACTAAGTACATCATTCTAGGAAAGTAATATCAATATAAAATATCAGTTCATCATGGTGAATTTTGTGAATGGGTTAATGAAGTTGGAGTAAGTATATACACAATGTCATGTTATGTATGTCATAAATAAGGAACTACCTAAATAAAGATTCATGAAACATAAATTGGATATTGGATTTTAACTTCCTCTTTCAATATAAATTATTTAGAGAAAGGTATCCCAGTCCTATAATGTATTTTTTATTCTACACGTATGATCTGTAAGTTATATCATCGACTAGTGGTTCATGGAATAATTTGTTTTGCCTCATGATTTGATTGATTATTAAAATTATTTATCTCTTTTTAACATATATAGAAGTTCTATTTGGTTATATTTACAAGGGGAGATAGATTTTTAAGTCCCCATTGGTCTTGTAAGGACACCGAGGGGGGTTGGGGTGAATCAGTATACCAAAAATTTACAGAGTTTTACTTTATTTTAGTTATCCCCGCTTAACACTCATACTTATATCTAGTTAAGAAGTATATATCAATGAATTATCCCTAACCATATATCTCCTTATGATATTTATAATATAATAAGAATAATATCACACCGATATTTAAATGGTTCAATCATGGAATCCAATTGATTGATTGGTTCGGGTTTAGTTTAGAGACGTTCAGTAATTTCTAAATAATTAGAGAGTGATTATCGTAGAATGAGGTAAGTGATCATCCTTGAATCCTAAGAGGTAGACTACCAAAATATTCCCCTAATATCATAAAATATAAGGGTAGTGTTCTTCCTTGATCCAGGTGTCAGCAACCAACACCTTATAGTTTTTTAGCCTCCTACTGGTGTGGTGGCATTGCTTATAGTACAACCACTAGTAATTTAAGGAATCTATGTTCAAATGGTGAATGGGTTTTCCACTAATAAATAATCATCAACTACTGTTGGTGTAGGTTGGAAATTTTTTACCTCATGAAAAAATTTATTAGCAATCATAGTGTCTCTTCAATATCTGAGAGTCTCAACACAAAGGGTAGATAGTAATATCAGTGTGTGATCCTTTTTCCCTCAATAGTCGTATATAATTTAGATTATCGATAGGCCTTTTAACCCTTAATTATTTAATTAATAGGGTTTCTTAGATTCAATCATGTTACACTTTGATAAATATAATTTATTCTTAGTAATAGTAGTATCAAATTCTATCTAAGAGAATCTACATTCCTCATGTTTTCTCTGTTATTTATTCACATGATTATTTTGAATTTGAATCTAGTATTTGTTTCCCATAACGGATTTGAAAACACTACTTTAAATATAATAAGATCTTAAAATTCTAATTATTATACTAAAATTTTATTTAAATTGTGTCAATGATCCATTTAAATATCCTTAATAATTGATATTTCATTATTAATGTAATATTCAAATATCACAATATTATTTTATTTAAAAAATATATTGTATTAAAACTACTTTAAAAATACCTCCATGCATGGAAAGATCCATGGACTATAATAAGAATGTTTCCATATATGGAATGGAACTCATTTCAACTCAACTTGAATCACAATTCACTTGCATAATCATGATCATTAATTAATGAAGAATAAATTCAAATCATTATCTGATTTAATTAATTATTTCATCAGGTTACATATTCTAAGATTCTCAATATTTTAAATATCTCATAATTATATATATTCACAAAATAATTTACTCTTATAATATCCCCTAATACTTTTATAAAGTACTAAGTAATTTCTCAATTTTTGGAATTACACTTAAAATGTCCATTGTTACATTTTTTAAGTTCATATTTACTCATACTAACCCTCTTTTTACTCTTCCAATATAGGCAATGAATCCTATGAAAATGGGAATTAATATTCTAAAATAAATACTTTACTGTTCAGATGTATCCATTTATGAATTCAAATCCCTAAGATACTCTTTTAACTCATTTTCTACTTTTTACAAAGTCATAAATAACTCCTAAAAATCCAAGACATTATGTTTTTCTAGTTCAACTCAAAATTTTGGACTTCACTCAAATAAATGATACTCAACTCAAATAATATTATGTACTTCATAAACTCATTAAATCAATGTAGAATGTAATTAGAATATTAGTTTCCACTATTACATTATCTTGCTTAATTGGTACTCATTGTATGTATTTTCTTTGTTCTAGATATCTTCTACCTTTGAGTACTGTAAAACTCAATTTCCCCACTAGTATAACCATATTTTATATTATTAATAGATATTTTAGATAATAATTATAACCATTTTTTTACTTTCTTAAAACATGAATATCAAATCAAAAATCTTCATAAGTGAAGGATAATACATTTAAGATTATAATATATGTTCATTAAGAAGAATAACAACATCATTATTTGCCTTTACATTTACAATGGAAGAGGCATAATTATCTTAAATAATACACTTTTAATATTTCCATTTTTAATGTAAGAATTATATTTATTTTTAATATTATACCTTGTTTTCTCTTTAACTTTATTGAATATAAATAAAACTTATCCATTTGGGTACTTCATTCCCCCCCTATTTTGATTTTTTTTAATACTTTATTTACCTACTTTCAAATATAAATTCAAAGGTGTTCTTTATCCTCCTTAAATAAAATAAATGAAAGTTATATATAGGGTCATTACCTCACTCAATATCTCTTTATTTTACTTGATAAATGGTACTTTTCATCAGATATTAAGGAAACATATTTTCTATATTATCAATTATAAATTCTATCCTTATTAACTTATTGAAGTAATAATGTGATTTTCATATATAAGTTCCTCTAGATAGGAAACTCTAAGTGTACATGGGAAAATTTTGTGTATAAAGAACGAGTAGGTAACAAATGTGATCAATGTTCTCCATAATGTTTTCATGCATTTGATGTTTTTTTCCAAATTCCTAAAAACGTGTGTTTATACAAATAGACTATTCATTAATTTTTAAACCCTTACCCTTCTCAAGAAAACATATCAAAACAAATCAAGTGAAATAACCTAGATCCCTAATTCTCATATCATTACCATCAATAAATACCCCCCTTTAATAAACATGTTTTATATAATCAAAACAAGGGAAATATTTATGACTTACATGATGTAAATATAAAATTTAAAAGACACACAAAAAATATATATTATTGTAATTACAAATAACTTATAAAACATCTCATAATATTATTTTTCCTATAATTGATGCATTCAATTCCACTAGTTCATATAATTTTAAACACTATATAAAGGTCATATTAATTACTGTATAATATATATATTATCGTCCATTTCTCCTATATCACCAATATTCCTCAATTAACTTCTTAAAAAACACATGAAAACAAATTCAAGGGACAAGAGAGTTAATAAATAGATTCTTAGTAGAATCAGTATGGTTGTGAATTTGATCTCAACCAAATAATGCTCTTTTTATAGATTTAAATCTCTAAGAGCTCTTAATGATATATCTTCCTTTGATTTTCTAATTTTACTCATCTTTTAGCTACATAAATTTTTATTCTTTTATGTTTAATTATTTTTTGGAATATGTTTATTCACATTTTTTAAAATAATGTATTATAGAAAACTAGTGATATTTCATTTTATTTAATATTCATAAAAATGTATTATTGAGTTGATAGGATGGTCATACAACTCATTACAATATGTTCAATATTCTTGTACATTTCACATAGGTCTCTTACTTAGCCATCTAAAATAACCTACATTTCATTGGAATTTACTCTTTAATATGATTCTTATAGAGTTGTATGAAACTTTTTAAAAACTGGTAACTTCTTAGGGTAAAAAACATAGAAACTCTTTACTGAAAAATATTATTTATTATAAATTCTACAAATTTTATTTACAATTTTTAAATAATCCCAATTTAGAAAATTCATCACATTAATTTTAGGGGTGTCTTTAGAAATCCAATCCCACTACATCCCTCCAAAATTGATTTATATATTTATTTATTAATTCATTATCAATTATCACTTCCATGAAATGTTTTTAATAATCCATGGTGTGTCCATTTCTTCAATAATAGAAGAATTTCCACTATGGTTAGAAATCCATTGAAACATTCTTTTTATATTTCTTGATAGTGATTTTTTATACCATTTTATTTAATTATGGCTTTTCTTGATTTCTATTTTATTTCTTATATTGTTTTATTTATCTTATTTAATCAAAAAATGAGTTGTGATACATATTTATATACCATCACTCATCATAACTTTGACCATACATGTTGTATATGGTATAGAATTCATCAAAGTGTTGAAATATATTTTTAATAGATATATATACTTTCATTTGTGGTGTCTATTTATCTATTGAAGATATCCATTTAAATTCATCTCTAATACCTATAACCACAATCCTTCTAAGGTCTTCATAAGTTTAAAATTTGTGAAATTGTTAAGTATACTTGTGCCAAAACATCTAGCAGTACCAAAAACAACCTAGAAACCTTGTTCTCATTACTTTGATTGCAACTTGGATTGATCTTTATTCTCATGGTAATTTCTATTTTTAGGGAATAATTATCATCCTTTTGGACTCTTAATGTGATAATACTCTTCTTGTATATGGAATTGTCAACCCTTTATGATTTTATGATTTTTATAATATTTTCTATTATCCATATATGCCCAAATTATGATGTAAAATCTATAAAATAAACTCATATTGAATTAGGTCACTTTATTCTAAGATCATGATAATAATGATTATATTAATGATCTCAGACCTATTTTTACTTTAATATGATTAAATTTTTAATAAAAACTAATTTCCAAATCATTGGTGGTAGCATCATTTTTTCACAAATTTAATAATTTAAACCCGGGGTTGATTCTATATTTCTCATTTTTAAATCAAGATCAAGACACTTATTATTGAACGGGTTATTCTCATCCTTAATATATCTAAACATTTATTCCAAATCCTTCTTCAACATAATGGTAATTTCTTCATGAATTTTTCATAATCCTTATAAATTTTTATCAAGAAATTTTATTTATTTTTCCAATACTTTTCAATTGATCATAATTTGTATTTATGAATATATTATATATTTTTACAATGTGTGGATCACTTATTCATGATAAATATATCTTATAGAATTCTCACAGTCACTTCATTGCATATTTTAAACAATAAATTAAATATTTTTATTATATATTAAAACTAATTTATCCTTTTTCCTCTACAAGGTGAATAAGATAATTTCCATTTATAAATTTCCTCCATAGTATATCCTTAATTTATTAAATTACTTATTATAGTTATTCAAATAAATATAGAAGTACCTTAATAAAACCATGTACATATGTGGATGCTTCAATAGGAAAATTCTTCACATACCTTAAAATTTTTTGTAGAAGAAGGTTTCAATAGTTTTGATATACTAATTTTCATTATAATCTCTATATTATGATAGTAATTATTCAAAAATATCACTATTAATTTATTGTATATATACCCTCTTTTGAAAATTATTACATATATATAGTTTTTTATTCATCTTATCCTTTGAAATTATTTTATAATTATTCTCCTTATACCTATTCTATAGGTTTTTGGAATAAAAATTCATATTATCAATAGTAGAAATAGTATCCTCTTTATCCATATATAGAAGCTCAAAAATTTCCTAAATTATTCACATAATATAATTTGTTAATTAAACTTGAGAAATAATAAATTAAATAAACAATGATAGGCTTGATTCACTCTTATTCCACTTTATATTACCAATGGTGATGTTGGGACACTGAGATGGGGGTTGGAGAGTCAAGGTAATTTTTTTTGGAGTTTTCCTTTCTTTTAGTCATCCCATTTTAAACTAGAACTTATATATTGGTTTAGAGATATGGATTAATAAATGTTCCATCACCACTTCTCTCATTATTTCATAAAAAATAAAACATGGACTCAAAAGAAAAAATATTTAAAATGTTTAGATTTGAATTCCTACTCATTGGTAGGTTTATGCTCAATTATAAGACCTAGAGTAATCATTAATATATGAGACATTTATTATAATAGGAGGGTAGTGTTCATCATTAAATAAATATAGGTATACTACACTATGTTATAGAAGTTTCATACAAGAAAATGGTAGTGTTCTTCCTTGATTCTTATTATAATAACAACCTCCCAATAGTCTTTGAACCTCTAACTGTTGTGATGGTGATTTTTATAATGGAACAAAAATTTCATCAAGGAATGTATATTGAACCATGGAATAGGTATTAAAACTCTAAAAAATGGTCAGTGACTCTCTATGATGTTATAACTTGTTCTTTACATTTGGCACGCTATGATAATAAATCATAGTGGCTCTTTAATCTCTTTGAATCTCAACCCCAAAGGTATATAATGACAGAAGCTTGATATATATCCCCTCTCAATAACCATAAATGATTTAGATTAATAATAGGCCTTATAATCTTTATTTATTTGATTCATAAGGTGTATTAGATGAAATCAGGTTTACCTTTAATTTATAGAAAATATTCTTGGCAATAGGAGTATCAAGTTGTCTATTATCCTATATACATTTTTTTATTTTCCTTAATATTTATTAAAATAATTATTATAAATTTAATTTGAATATTGTTTAAAAAATATGTATGAAAACTCCCCATTAATTGAATCAATTTATCTTAATTGTTATTATCATTTTAAACACTCATTTATGTTATGGTAATTCCCTATTTAAATATCCTTAAGACTCTTCATTTCATTATACTAACCATTTTAAAATATTTAAATATGATTTTCTCTAAAAAATTAAAACTATTAAAATCAAATTAAAACTACCTCCATGTATTCTTGGATTCATACACCATGATTTTAAAATTTCCCTCAATTATGTGGAACTTATCTTGACATTTATGGAATCATGATTATCTTTCATGATCATGATTTTTGATCAATTAATAATATCATGAAAGGATATTATGATTTAATTATTTTTTCAAAATAAGTATTTTGAGATTCTCATCATTTTAAATATCTTTTCATTCTTAATATTCACAATGAAATTAATTCTTCTAAACTCAATGGTTACTCTTCCAAAGAACAAAGTAATTTTTCAAAGTATGTACTTACTCTTATGAATCCCATTTTTACTTATCTAATGTATTTTTTTACTCTTCATTTCTCCCTTGTTACTCTTCTAAAGTCATTAATGACTCTTTTAATGATGGTAGTTACTCTTATGAATGAAAAATTTACTCTCATCAAGTATCCATGTTGTAAGGTACAAAACTTCTCATACATAAATATTAAATCTTAATAGAAAAATATTTATTATGTAACATAACAATCCACGCGAGGATCATTTAATTCAAGTGACTTTAGAAACTTGGATACATAAAACTATTTTACCATAAGTAATCTATGTTATCTCCCACTAATTTCTTCATAACAACCACCTTTCTTATATATATCATACAAAATAACTTTCTTCATATCATGGGGAAAGGAAACATAATAAAGAGTGATATTAGATGATCAGTGAAGGTTAAAATGGGATATATCAATATAATATTATCATATGGGTATGATAAAATGGTAATACCATTTGAAAATTATACACTACATATCATAGATCAAAAATGTGAGTCATGATGTAAATCAGGGCAGTTCATAAGACGTGAATCATAATGGAATCAAGGGACATGAGCCATGAGGGCGTGTATTAGATGGGGAATATGATATTTCCATTAAATCCAATAACACAAGATTTACCTTTTTCATGACATAAACTATGTGTCCATTAAGCGTTCGGTTAGATCTTAAGAATGGATAACTTATTTAAAAAATTTATTATTTTTTCAGAAATAATTTAATATCTCCCAGATGGTTCATTATATTAGAAATATGATAACACCATTAGGTATAAGATATGAGGTTTACCCTAGGCGTGATATAACATTTGTTCACATCAGGCATTGGGTCAGATCGTACATGAGGATATATTATTTAATATTTTTGTTATTTAGTTTTTCAAAAATAATTGAATATCTCACAAATGGTACATCATATGAGAAATATGAGACCACCATTAGGTCCAAGATATAGGTTTTACCCTAGGCGCAACATAACTTTAATGTGAGTTAGGTTTTTGGTAACATCGTACGGTGATAACTTTTTAATATTTATTAATATTATTATATTAATTTAATTAATTAAATTCGTTTTAATTATTATCTCCATCTTCCCCGTGGTGTATTCAACCATTTTTAATGTGTGGGACCTTCAAAATATCAGATTTGAATGCGTTATATGACCTAAAAAATTCATCAACACATTAAATGGGTGGAATTAATAACTTCGCCATCAATTTTTGGTTGAAACCTAGATAAAATCAGGATAATGAATTTATGGTTTTAAGGTTTTAAATTTTTCATGGGATTTGGTTTATATATCACTGAAACATTGTTAGTTATTTTTTGGTTGATCTCATTAAGTTTGAGTGACCTCAGACTCCCTTATATGTGTTCATGCAAGCCTCTGACGATTCACTTCTTCCAAACTAGTAGTACAGTGGTGCCCTCCTTCCTTAGCGCACCCTGTAGAATAAGGTGTGTGTGTGTGTATATTTTTTATTATCTATTTTATTCTTCTATTATTTTCTTCATAATTTCTTGTAAATTAAAATTTTTTGATAATTAATTGATAAAATCAAGGTTTATCTCAGGGAAATTCCAAAAATTATAAAACTATAATTGTATGAGATTATCAAAGATAATATTATAAAATTATCAAAGGATAATTTCTAAATACTATCATAAGATAATTATCAATATATAATTTTTAAAAAATTAAAAAAAATAATTATAAAAAAAATATAAAATAGTAATTATTTTGAATTATCAAGGGTAATTTATAAAAATTTATCAATAGATAATTGTTGTAAAACTTACAAAAGATAATTATAAATAAATATAAAATGATATTTAAATTAAATTATCATGGTTAATATATAAACAACATATCAAACTTTGATTTTTTATAAATTACCAAAATATAATAATATATATTATCATGCGATAACTATAATGAATTATCCATGGGTAATTAAACTGGATTATAAGAGATAATTATAAAATGGTAATTTGTAATAAATTATCAAGATATGATTATAAAAGGGTAATTTGTGAGAAATTATCAAGAGATCATTATAAAATTATAATTTTTGATAAATTATCAAGAGATAATTATAAAAGGATAATTTTTAAGAAATTGTCAAAATATAATTATAAAAGGGTAATTTATGAGGAATTATCAATAAATAATTATAAAAGGATAACTTATAATAAATTATCAAGATATAATTATAAAATAATAATTTATGATATATTTTCAAGAGATAATTATAAAATTATAATTTATGAGAAATTATCAAAAGATAATTCTAAAATGATAATTTATGAGAAATTATGAAAAAAAATATAAAAGTATAATTTATAAGAAGTTATCAAAAGATAATTATTCTTATAGAGAATATTGTGAGTGTATGTGCTAGATTAGAATGATAATTCAATAATTATATAGGAGAGAAAAATTATCATCAAATCTGATTTTTTTCTCTTTGAATTAAAATAACTAGTTTTGGTCTTAGGGACTTTTGTCAACTACAACCATTGACATGTCAAAACTATGATAATAAGGCCTTTGAGGAGTTGTTCGTGACTGTTGAGTTTTCTACTCCAGCTATTAAACGACACAAAGTGGTTTATTCTTATTATTGATTTTGAATACTATGAGGTAGGATGTTCCTTACCATTTTGGGCCATGTATATGATGTTAGTATGGTTTGTGATTTTTGTTAGACTAACCCATGATTGTAATGTGATGCATGAAGGTGCGTGTGTAGCCATGGGGCTTTATTGATTGACATAATATTATTATGCATGTTGATATAATTTATACCATGTTGGGTTTCTCACATGTGTGTATGTGTGACTTTTATCATGCTCATGATATGTTATGTATGATTCCACTCTTTCCTTGTAATATTATTAGTGTTTGGTTTGTTGTTGTGTTATACATGGTACTAAAGTGACATGTGGGACCATTGTAGCTCGATAGCCCTTGAGGGGGATCATTTTCATAAATAACATGTGACTTGATGATGAGACTGATATGGATGAAGAGGATTGATGGATTAGTGTAGCCTGACCTGGGGGTATGATGGTCATGAGTGATTAGACCAATATGTGACGACCGTGGGGCATGGCAATCATGATTGATCATACCTGTGTGGAAATAGTGGGGAATGATGCTCCATGTTACCTTACCTAGAAATATCATCAATACATGATGACCTAGTGTGGTTTGACCTGGAGTCTTTTGAACTATATGATTATTGATTATCTTGAAGTCTGCTCTGACATTGAGACGTTTCCATGATTTTTTTCGATGCTTTCTAGCATGGTTTCAATGTAGGTATAGCCTAGGTTTCTGGAATATTTTTTTAGAAATGGAACACTCCATATGATTTTTTATTGTGTGTGAATTTATTTACTATTGTGTTGTGCACTCTTATTCATGTACACACTTGTTAAGGATGCATTGGTGGTGTCTTATTGATTATATATACTCATACTCTATTGAGGTATTTTGATGTGCTTATAGATTTTATGACCTAGGATTTGGAAACGGGAAAGGGACATATGGAGGATGATTTAGTAGTGGAGAATAGATAAAGATAAGGTCAAGTCATCATTTGACAGACCCAAACATGTTTATTTATTCATTTATCACTTTATGTATCTACTGCTTACTTTGTGGGTAGGTTTTTCACATTGGGAGTTTTTTATTTATATGAAGTGTTTAGTTTACTATTACACATGATTTATATGATTATTTATTATTAATATTATTATTTATTTATTATTGATCCCATGACATGATACCAAGGGTATAGTATCTGAACTATCAGACTCATACCCTCGCTGCTAGTCAGTATCCTCCTGCATAAAGGGAGGCATGCCTGAGGTCATGTGGCACTCTGGATCAGAATCGATGGTTCGGGTTGGGATATTACAAAATGTTATCAAAGTAAATGGTTAACTAAATTATTTTATTTATTTTTCCTTGATTTTGGATAGAATATTCAAGAGTTAGTATGGTCGGTACTTGGGCTTGGGAACAATCATAATAACTATTCATCAATGTATAGCAAACCTCAGAGTTACCATAAAATGGGAATTTATGTTTTTCTATTATAGTTAACAAAAAACATCTTGGGTGATGCACATGATTATGATATGTGATTTATGTTATTTCATGTATGTTCATGCATCATGAATAAGAAAGTAGGATAACATTCCATATATATAACTTTTTTTATGTTACATGGTAGTTTTTTAATTAAATTTATTATTTTGTACTATCTATTCGGGATATTTTCCTTGTGTGATATATATATATATATATTGACATGTTATGTGATATATCTTTATTGTATTTAGTTAGTTGAATTTATCATGTGTTGTGTTAGAATATTTATGATGACTATGACTAATGAGAAATAATGAAGACAAGGGTTAGTGTTATGAGGGGTATACCTTGGGTTGAGGGTAGAATCATATGGAAGACTTTGTGTAATCTTATATACTGGTTAAGAATTTTTATGTTACTAATGTTCCTTATGTTATTGAAGATATTTCCTCATAGATTTTGGGTGAGACCACCAGCTGATATGACTACTCCTTAGCATGTTTTCAAACCTACCCCAGTGGTACATCTAGTAGGCCCACTCCAACTAAGAGTCAAGCCACCAAGGTCTATGGTCAAATATGTCAGATACTTCCAACATCTACATCCTCCAACCTTTTAGGAAACTGGTGGATGGCATGATTCTAAGGATTGGATATGCATAATCAAGGATATTTTTGATCTCATTGATACACCAAAGGTATATAAGTTGGAATTGATACCTTTCATGGTAATAGGACCTAAAAATAAATGGTGGGGTGTGGTGAAAATTCTAAGAAGATGTGAATGTTTCGCATATAAAATATTCAAAAACTGTTTCTTCGAAGAGTTACTTATTATTACATTAAATCCATATTGTACCCACGAACTCCCATAACATTGGTATAGTTTAATGGTAGTGATTTCCCATGTGACATAACTCACAGAACTACTTTAAAAGGCCTTGATTTATAAGAAATGATATGAGGGTCATAGATTTATAGTACACCTCCCAATTTCAAATGGACATTCCTTTAATATTTATAGAAGAAGGAATATGAAGGATAAGGTTTCTCACCAAAGCGTGGAACATAGCTAGGGTGGACAAAGTGCTCAACAACACATATTGTGAAAGAAAGAGATCTGTGGTGCTTCAACTATGAGGAGGTTGGGAATTATTTCAAGTTCATCCCATAACCTCATATATAGTGCAAAAAATGTGTCAATAAATGACATCTTCAACAATTTTTCTCTAGATATATGAAGAATAGATTCTACAGAGGATAGGGTGAGACATGGTTAGTGAACTAGGGGTTCAGTCAGGGTCCACAATAGTAGGTCTAGATGGCGAGGACTGAGGCGAGTTGTGGATAGGGTCATTGAGATGAGGTAGGATATATATATGGTGGATCAAGAACCAATAGACGATGAAATAGATCTTATTGATGTCTGAGGTATGGTCTTGAATGCATCTTTTTGATCTTATGCCTTGGTTATTATTGTTGATGTCCTTATATCTTCAAGTTGTTTCTGGACATGACTTACCATAAGAGTTATGCTTCCATAACATACCTTTATATGATACGGAATTGAATGACATCATGGAACTCTAGTATATGAGAGAGCATTAATCATTGATTCTATTAGTTTGAGTTTGATAAAGGACATAGCTATGTTGGAGCACATAATATCATCCTCTAACAGTCAAGCAGTCTGAGTGGACTGTATTCATAATGCATGATATGCATTGATCTTTCAACTTGGACTTCAATAGAGCATGGGATAAAACCCTATCCCTAGAACCTTAATAGTTTATTTAATGGAGGTTGTGTCATTTACCACCATTATGTCATGATGTGGGTGAGGTATTTGTTTTGGGACCAGTTTTTTTAGGAGACATCAGAGAGAGTTCAGCTAATTAAGAAGAGGTTGATCATTTCTCAAATCAATTAGAGATCATATATTGATGGTATGAGGAGACCTTTGAAGTTCACTATGGTAGATAGAGTTTTTATTATAATTGGATCCTCAGTTGCGACACTGGTATCTAAGGATGAAGAGAAACCTAGAAATATGTTTTGTGGGACCCTTTGAGATCACTGAATGAGTGAGGACAGTGGCATATCATCCAGAACTTTCTCCATATTGTTGAGGCATGCATGGTGTGTTCCACACTTCTCAACTTCAAAGGTACATGTTTGATCATATGCATGTTATAGACTATGAGGACATTGATTTAGAACCTAATTATTCTTATGAGGAGCATCTAGTGTGGATTATTGACTTATGTGATAATTTTATATGAGGATAGATGAAACCAGTCATCCAAATTTCTGTGGCAACATGGATGGATCCAGGAGGAGATTTTGGAGAATGAGTCTAATATTCAAGATTTTTGGCCTATGTTTTTCGAGAAATATCGCTAGAGTTACTTATTAGGGATGAGAATTTGATAGAGTTGTGTGGAATTATAATATTATCAATTTATAAAGATAATATAATCACTATTTGTTAATAATTTCTGATTATTATTATGTGAAAATGCATTTTTTCAATAAAAACACTTAATAAATGATTTAAAGGATTTGTATAAGGGTAAAATCCCAATTATCACCTTAGAACATTCCATTAAATATTTTCAGAGTTAAGCGCTAAGTCATCAAGAGATTCCAAGGCCCGTAGAGCTACGATATTGATAAAATAAAAATATTTAATATATTATATTACACTTGTATGATGTTTTCAAAAATAACGGAATATCTCTCAAATGGTGTCCTGGATGGGAAATTTGAGACTTCAATTAAATATAAAAACTGTGATTTACATTAGGTGGAACATAAACTATTTTTGTATCAGGATTTAGTCATATCTCTTGCAAAGGTTATTTATCTAACATTTTTATTATATATTTTTTAAAAATAATTTAATATCTCCAAAGTGGTATATTGTGTGAGAAATTTGAGACACTCTTAGGTCTGGGAATTGTGGTTCACCCTAGGCATGATATAACATTTGTGTGCATCTTGGATTTGGTCAGATCACATCTGAGGATAACTTATTTAATATTTTTATTATATATTTTTCCCAAATAATTAAATATCTTCAAAATGGTGTAACATATTAGAAATTCAAGACCACTAATTTGTCTGGGATGCATGGTATACCCTAGGTGTGACAAAACTTTTATGTGTGTTGGGTACTTGGTAACATCACACGTGGGGATAAATTTTTAATATTTATTTATATTATTATATTTATTTAATTAATTAAATTCTTTTTAATTATTATCATCATCTTTTTCATGGTGTACTTCACCATTTTTGACATTGGAGACCCTCAAAACCTCAAATTTGAATGGATTATGACCTAAAAAATTCATCAATGTATTAAATGTATGGAATTAATGATCACACCATCAATTTTCAGTTGAAACCTAGATTAAATTAGGATAATGAATTTTTGATTTTAGGGTTTCCAAAATAATGCATAGTCATTGGGTTTTATATCACTGAAACATCTAGTGGTAGATTTGTGGTCGATCTCATCGAGTTTGAGTGACTCTGAATCCTTTGATAGTGGTCAAGAAAGACTTTCATGATTTCCTTCTTGCAAACTGGTGGTACAATGGCGCCCTCTTTATTCCTTGTTTCTCCCCATAGAAGAAGGCGTGTGTTTATTTTTTATTTTTATTTTTTATTCTTATATTATTTTCTTCTTAATTTCTAATAAATTAAAATAGTTGAATAACTAATTAATAAACTCAAGGGTTATCTAGGAATAATTTCATGAATTATCAAAGGATAATTTCATGAGATTATCAAACATAATATTATACAATTATCAAAGATTAATTTATAAATATTATAATAAGATAATTATAAATAGATAATTATTATGAAATTACAAATGATAATTGTAAAGAATTGTAAAATTTTGATTACATTCAATTATCAAGGGTAATTATTTAAAAATTATCAAAAGGTAAATTTTGAGAAATTACCAAAGGATAATTATAAATAATTATCAAATGATAATTAAATAAAATTATCATAGGTAATCTATAAAGAAGTTATCAAACAATATTTTTTTCAAAATTACCAAAGGATAATTATAAATAATTATCATACAGTTAATACAACGAATTATCCACCTATAATTGCACTAAATTATCAGATATAATTATAAATAGATAATTGATAATAAATTATCAAGAGTTTTTTAGGAGAAGTTTTCAGGAAATAATTATAAAAATATAATTTGTGAAAAATTATCAATAGATTATTATAAAAGGACATTTTTTGAAAAATTATCAAAAAAATTATAGAAGGATAATTTATAAGAAATTATCAAGAAATAATTATAAAAGGTTAATTTGTGATATGTTATCAAGAGATAATAATAAAAGGATAATTGATAATAAATTATCAAGAGATAATTATAAAAGGATAATTTATGAGAAATTATCAAAAGATAATTATAAAAGAATAATTTATGAGAAATTATCCTAAGATATTTATAAAAGGATAATTTATAAGAAATTATCAAAAGATAATTATTCTTATTGAGAATATTGTGATTCCATACACTGGACTAGAACAATAATTTAGAAATTTTCTTGGAGAGAGAAAGTATAATCGCATGTAAAATTTTATTTTTATTTGAAATTAAATAATTGGATTTGGTTCTAAGGAATTTTATCAACCTCAAGCATTTATGTATTGGAAAATATAATAATAAGGTCTGTGAGGAGGTGTTCATGACTGTTGATTTTTTCATTCCAACTATTGAACCAAATAGGTTGGATTATTCTTTCTTTTGATATTGACAACTTTGAGGTCAGAATTTCCTTGACATTTTGGTCTATGTATATGATGTTAGTGTGATATGTGATTTATGTGTGACTAACCCATGATTGTTATGTGATGAATTTGGGTGATTTTGTAGCCATGAGTCTTTGTTGATTGACAAAATATGATTATTCATGTTTATGTGCCTTAAACCATGTTGGTTTGATCACATGTGTGTATGTATTTCTTTGATCACGCTCATGATATGCTATTTATGATGTCGTTGTTGCCTTTTTATATTATTAGTATATGTTATGTTGTTGTGTTATGAATGGTACTAAAGTGACATTTAGGCCCATCATGGATCTATATCCCTTGAGGGATAGTGCTTCTAGATGTTTTATGTGAATTGATTATGATACTGAGATGGATGATGAGGAATGATGGGATTGTGTGGATTGACATGAGTTCATAACATTTATGAGTGATCAAACCCGTATGTGATGACCATGGGTCTTGAAGATCATGAGTTATCAAACTAGCATGGAAACAATGAGGCTTGAAGGCCTATGTGACCTTACCTAGAGATAGTGTTGGGGCATAATAATCTAGTGTGGTTTTACATGGAGGACTGGGGCCTATACAGAAATTAAGAAACTTGAGGCTATCTCTAACGTTGAGATGTTTCCATGATTATTCCAATGTTTTTTGGTATAGCTTCAAAGTAGGTATAATCAAGGTTTTTAGTGTCTTGGTTAGCACATGAACACTAAAAATGATTGTTTATTATTTGAAAATTTATTAATTAATATTTTATATACACTTATGAATTTTCTCACTTATTAAGGAAACATTGGTGGTGTTCTATTAATTCTTCATACTCACACCCTACTCGGGCATTGCAGTGCACTTATAGATTTCATGACTCAAGATCCAAAAAAGTTAAAAGGTCATATGGTTGATGATTGATTAGTGTATCATGGAGTAGGAGTGGGACAAGAATGAATATGAAGGACCCATAGATGTATATTTATTTTTTATCTATTTATGTGTCTACTTATTACTTTCTATAGATTCTTTCCACATTGGGGGTTGTTCATTTATATGAAATGTTTAGTTCACTATTCTAAATTATTTCTTTGATTATTTATTTTCATTATTGCTTATTTATTATTAATCCTATGACATGATACTGAGGGTATAGTCTCCCAATATTTAGACTTAAATACTCATTGTTATTCGAAAGCCTCTTGCATATGGGGAGGCATGCATGAGGTCATGTGTCACTCCAACTCAGACTTGGTGGTTTGGGTTGGGATTTTATAAAAAGGATCATAAAACAATCATGGTATTATAAATAATGAAAATAAATGTGTTTTATAAACATTTCATCATATCATCATAACATAACCCATTGAAAATGGAATGGGTCTCAAAACCATCTTGTAATCATAATCATAAACCATTTAGAGAAATAATATAAATGGAATCTGTAGATCAAATCTCTATTAAATAATAAGTAACAATGAAGGATGTCATCTTAGATGGAAAATTATTTTTAAAGAAATATATCTTGGAACATTTCTTGTAGAAAATAAAATTTCTTTAAAAATGAGCCTTTTAAAACTATAAATTTTAAAATATTGAGGAAATACTTTTCTTTCAAAATAACCTTGGAAACTTATAAATAAATATTTAAAAATCATTTAAAACATTTCTTGAGGAAAATATCTTTTCCACTTTTAAAAACACTTTTTAAAAACATAAAAAAAATCACAATCTATTTCTTTAAAAATAGCATTTGAAAATTAAAAAGGAATATTTAAAATATTATGTGGTCATAACAATTAGAAATTTCATACACATTAAATCAATGATTCCTTTTACATTTTCAGTAATATGCCAACATGCCTTGTTTTCAAAATGGAAAAAAGATTCCTTTTAGTACATTTTTTAAAAATTCCAACAAGGGTAAACATTACTTTAAACAATACCATAAGAACATTGAATCATTTTTAAATAATTTTGAGAAACATGGATAGGGAATAAAAATAAGTTTTTTGACCGAAGAGAGAAATAAATTCAGTTTTCATTAAAAAACATTAGAACTATAAGTATATAAATAGAAGAAATTGAAATAAAAACATGTATTATGTTGAAATCACCATTAGATAATTAAATTCATGAGTTTATTGAGATATAGATAATAATATTTTATCACTGAAATCATAATCATAAGAAATCTCAATTAATAATTAGATTGTAACATCAAACCTTTTCAACTTTGTTAAATTTCGAATCATAATCCCAATTTAATCATAACATAAAAAGAAACCTTAAATATAATTAATTTATATAGATTCATTATATAACATTTAAAATGGGATATATATATATATATATACAACACATAAGTGAAGATAGGTGTATAACATAACATATGTCCCAAATAAGACAAAGTGAGACAAAAATCTCTTACCGCTTTGGTAAATTTTGAACCATAAACCCCTTTAAAGAGAGATACTAAAATAGATATAAAAATTCCCATAATTATAAGTATAATAGTCATAAAAAACATTCATGGTAATTATATACACCATATAAAATAAATACATGGTGAATATGGAATTTGTCTCACTAAAAATAAATATCAGACGGAAATCCCTTACCTTAAGTCTCGACTTCCTTCATACATGTTCAAACCTACTATATAATAAATATAGGTATATTATAAATAAAATTGAACCATAAATATATATATCATACCATATATGATTTAATTATGAATTTTTACTACCTATTTATTTACACTTCCTTGTTAATATCACGTTTTGGGTAATAACTACTTTCTTTTTGTGTATGTTTTGATTTGAAATTTTTGATCCTTTTACATTAATAATGGTTAAATAATATCTATAATATTAGCCAAGATATAAATATAATATATATTTATAATATATGTAATTATACTAATCCATAAAATTTAGAGATAAAAAATGACATACACCTTTCATGGAGATGGTAGGTCATACGTACGCATGAACTTCATTTACATTTTTTAACAAATGGAAAAAATGTAAAAAAATATTTAACCTTAAAATTAAAATTAATATTTAATATATATCAAATATATTTATTAACGTTATCCTTTTACCTTCCATGAAATGTGTTAGTGGTAAGAGAATCACATCACTTTGTGAGGTGATAGTCCGCCGTACACACAAACAACGTTATCATGTCATCCAAGAAATGGAAAGTAAGAATTTATATGTGATTTATAATTCTAGAAGTATAAATATATAATAACTTTTATATAAATTTTTTAAATCCATCATTATATCCAACCATGATATGTGCTGATGGAAAATAAATTTCATCGGTTCTTGAGGTAATAGTTCGTCGTACACACAATCTAAAATTTTATTTCCCATTAAATGGAAGAGGGTATGGATATAGTTTATTCCATAAAAATAATAAAATATAAGTATATAGTATATTATGGGGTTATTATACTATAATTATTAATAACTAATTTAGGTGGTATGAGAGGAAGTAAAAAAAGGAAGAGTCTCGGGAAGATAATTACCTTATCTTAGAACAACTCCATTTGGATCTCCTATTAAGGAACCTGGGTTTGGTCTTTTGGGGTGAAAAGAATCTCTCAAATATTTATAAGTATTTTTGGTGGGGATCTTCCATGGTTTTTGTTGATCTAAATGGATTAGTAGGTGTGAACAAGTGAGGGGAAGAGGTGGTCTTTTATAATTGAGGGGAGTGGTATTTTTTTAAATACCCAAAGTTATTCAATAATGGGAAGTCACTATCCCCTAAAGTGAACCCAATATTTATAATTAAAGGATTAGCGGGAATATATGTTCTATAAACACCTCCAATAAACAAAAAACTATGTCTTAAACATGTTTTTCCTTAACTTCTATGTTTTTTTAATTTTACCAATTTAGTTTTCACTAAGGTAACTAGACTTTTTACCTAGGTAATTTTTCATTTAATACTATAGATAATTTATCTTAATTATATAATTTGTACCCACTAGTTATATATATTTAAATCTATTTTAAAAATAAAAAATCATATTTTTGTGGAAAAATAATTTTAACACAATCCCATTAACACACAAAACTTCATTATACCCTTTACCATGGTAACAATGTTTTTTCCATTTTGGAGTACATATAATTATTATAAAAGAAAAATTATTCCATTATTAGACCATATTTTACATTTCAAACATTTATATATCACTTGAAATAAGATATTATTTTTAGTAATTTCAAATCATTTAATAAAATATTATTGATTATAAAATATAATTGATGTTAATTTTGAAACTATTCATTTTATTTGACATTAAAATTATCATGAAAATGATTTAATTCGAATATATTCCTTTAAAACCTTCCTAACGTGTCATATTTGTCTAAAAAGTCATGGAATAAAATAATTAATTCAATATTACTTTTTATATTTTTAGTATCATTTAATTTAATTTTCTTTTAAATAAATAATTATTGTGCTGACATTTCTTGAGTTTTAAATTAATTATAAAATTAATATAAATTAAATGTAAACTTCCCTCATTAAATTATTTTAATAATACTAAATATTTCCATAAATATTCATTCACATCTTTATCGTTTCCCTATGTGAACATATAATTGAAATATAAAATCAACTATGTGACATTTTTTATTTTCTTCTTTACTTAAATTATTACAATGCTCACATTCATAGAAAAGTATCTGAGAAGCACAAAAAAATAAAACCTAAGTTAATAAGGGTTGAAATATGGACATCCAATAGGAATTTTACAACTGTATAGGTCATTTTCCACCTTATCTTTTTAGTTTAACCCCTCATAAACCCTTTTTAACATTAACTGTGGTAACTAATTTTTAATATTTTTACTATTCATTATGTTAAAAAATTAGGTTGAACTAATTATATAATATTAGTTATTCTTATTATTTTTCAAAATTCCAGTCACATAATTTTCATTTTTTAATTTAAAACTAAACCCACAGACATAATGTAAATGGTTTTCCAAAGAGAAAATCCTCAAAATCTTAAAAAGTTTCTAAATATAAATTCAACATGAAATTGACTAAAATGACCTAAATTGTATTAATATATATATATATATATTATTAAACTAATTTTACTTTTAAAACCATATTAAAGTAAAATTTATCTTTAAATTCATGATGAAAATGTAGGTTTTTTTAATAAAACCAAGTATTTTTTTCTATTCACTGCAAAATTTATCTTTTTTGAGAATTCTCAAAACTTCACTCAAATATATTTGAAATTATTATATAAAAAGTAAGTTTATATTTTCAAATAAATATTCAAAAAATTTCCAAAAAAAATAAATTTTAAAATATGTGCAGAAAAAGAGACAAAACTGATTTTTATATAAATTCATTTTTTAAGTGTAAAATTGAATTTATTATTATCTAAAACATAGAAAACACGTAATAATATTAAATTTTATTTATTTAATATATTTTATAAAAATTATTTAAAATTCATTCAAAAAAACTGATTTGTTTAATTTTTTTAGATAAAACATGTTTGTGCTCATAAAAATAGTTTTTCAGAAAAAAAAATCATTTATTTACAAATGGTTTTTATTTTTATTTAAAATTAATTGGTAAAAGAAGAATTAATTTTATATACTTTTATAAACCTTATATTTTCATAATTTAGTTAATCCTATTCAGACACTTCATTCCAATGACTATGAAATAATAATCATATAAAATAGTAATATTAAAAAAGTATGTCATGTTTTGTTAAAACTCGGTGTTGAATGTATCAAAAGATATTGAATAAGTTAAATTTATTTAAATTAAATATATATTTTAAAAAATATTATTGTGTGACATTATACCCCCCTTAAATAAATTTTTTCCTCATAATTTATACTTTAACTCGGTAATCAAGGGTTTAACATTTAAAAATCCATTTATGTGAAACCCACATCGTGAAAAGGTTTAATAAAAATTCCTCTTGAAAAGAGAGAAAGGGATGTAAAATGTTAATCTATAATAACACATAACCATGTTTCAAAAAATGATAACATTGGTGGAAATTGAAAACATGGACATGAAATAGAAAACTAACACCAAAATACTAATAGAGAGTGATAAATAATTTGGTCAAGAAAATTTTAGTGTCCAAAATGCGATAAATTTGTGATAGGTGAAAAGACTATTCATTAATCATAAATAAAGGGAAATGTTTAAAATTTTATTTCAATATCGTTTTTGCTAATGTTACGAAATTTTCATTAGATTATATACTTGCTTGGTTTTATTCCATTACATAAGTAGAATCTCATCCTTTGGTTGTGCCTCAATCAATTTCCACTTCTTTGGTTACTCTAAAAGATGAACATTTCATTCTTGAATCACTAATAGATAATATGATCCATAAAATAATGATAATTAATTCCTTATATTTCTAGTTATTATCAAAAACAAAATAGTTATCATAGGTTATCCAATATACATAAATCTTTATATGGTGAAATAATACCTTAATATCTAAATCTCCTTCCAAAGTTCAGCTTAAACAATTCCATAAATGTTTAACTTTATGACCCCTCCAAAATTAAAAATTTATAAATAATTCCACTAAATTTTCCAAAATTCACATAACATTAATCCCCCAAATATCATTAAGTATATCTTAATGGTCCCATGCCAAATATGTAAATACCTTGGTCGTATATTATCCTAAAACATGGTGATAACTATGATTGAAATGACTTGGATTTTCCATGTAAATTTCTTTTTAATTAAATGGAGTTATTATGTGTCTGCAAAAATTGACAGCGCCTGATTCTGAGGCCTGGTGTGCCCGGAATGAATTTATGAACTTTTTTTAAGGTATGTTCAGTAAACACACGAGAAAAATTTTCTATATTTTGAACCGGTACTCAAATTAAAAATTTTAGGGCACTATTTAATCTACATCACTGGGATTCACTTAAAGAGGGATTCACTTTGACCACAGTAAGTCTGGAAAAAAAGTTAGATTTTGGAATTTTTAAAATAATAATAAAAATAACTTTGTTATTTTATTTTCCTCATTTCATTTCCTCCAACAAACAAGTGGAAATGGTGGGACCAATAATGTGTCAATCTATTAAATGGATTGACTCCTCAAATCCTTTGTAACAAAATCATTGTAATTAGGTTGGTTTCTATTAAATGAACCCCCATTAATTCCACTAGTATTACTCACCCTCCCCCTCTCCTATTTATATGGATCTTCGGGAGGGGTATTGGCACGACTTAACCAAGCAACAAAGTTTTGATAAAGTGTCATGATGCCAACCACTTAGAGGATGAGACTGGTTGCGGTAAGCGGTGATGAGCAACACCGAATCATGAACCAAAGGATGACGATTGAGCGGTATCGTTGACAGCTTGTTGTAGGGACGACAAACACTAACTCTTCCTCAATCGTGGGTGTTCTCCATCGATATTGAGGTACAGTTTTGTCCTGTCTATTTTCAAGAGATTGTTGAATCATATAACCCTCTTCTTGATAAGATGATAATGTGGGGGGCATGGTCCAACGAACATGGACTGGTCTCTCTGCCACTTGCTTTACCTTTGCATTCTCCGCGGAAGACCGCTGGTACGACACCAATGACCGGTTCCAGTAGATGATGGCAGTGGCCGGCATCGATCGGCCACGATGGAGGTGGTGTGATATCGCACAATGTAGAAGGAGGCCGCGACACTATGTCGTAGCGGTCAGTAGAGAGGTCGGCTCCAGCCGACTGCGGAGGTGATGCAGCATGTCGTCACATGCCGCTGGTGTAGAATTTCCACGACTTTTCAGCCATGATGGTCAAGCAAGGCGGCTGGTATTGGTCGGTCGTAGTAGGAGGAAGCGGCACACCGTCGGAGTAGCTGCGGCGGCAGGACCCGCTCCCTGCGGGTCCTGTAGTAGATGAGGTGGCACCACGTGGCGTCACCATTGTGGAGGGAATGGAATGGCTTCTCAGACATTCTAGAAAACCAGGGGAGATTCCCCCCCCCCCAGCGCCAGATAGGGCAGACCCCAGCCAGCGGGTCGGGCCGCGTGAGCCCAGCGGGTCGCGCCCCCATGCGGGTCAGGCAGGACCGCGGCCCATCGGGCCGAGCCCACCATGTCTTAGCCCATCCAGGTCAGACCTGAACTAGATCAGCCCAGACCGGGTTGGTCGACTGGGTCGAACTAGACCCGGACCCTTCCAAGCCTAGTTTCACTAAAAGATCCATATCTTGTGAACCATGCGTCCGTTTGACAAACTGTCTATGGTGCTGGGATCCTTGGAGAGATATTATCCTTTTGTTATACTCCACTTGAGTTTTGGATAAATTTATATTATGACTGGGTTGGATCGAACTTGAATCCAACCGGGTCCTCAGAACTAAAATGCTTATAAGTTACAGACTAGGCTTCTGATTGATGCACCGTCTGTCACGTTGGAACCCTTACTACATGAAGGTCCTTTTGGATACTTCTTTGTGGAAATTCGTGGAGGTTGATGTATGAATGATGTATTGAGGATAGATTCTCCCAAATTTACTATGAGTGGGAATCCAGTGGTTTTCAGTGAGGCAGAGGTTAGAGATAGATCATATGGAGATTGGTATCGAGCGATCTTGTGTGGGTCAGCGCTCAGCGATCCTATGTGGGTCAGCGCATACTGATCCTATGTGGGTAAGATCCTATGTGGGTCATCATGGGTTAGTATCTATCGATCATGTGTGGGTCAGACTCCATATAGTCAGCATTATTGCCTCTCGACAGAATAATATGATCTAGCTTCTCGACTAATCATCTGTAATTTTATGCCTTACTTATATACCTGGTGTGAATAGTGTCTTTTACCTTCATGGTGTTACATGTGTGGTACATTTAACTTCGTGGTTTTACTTTTGTGGTGTTACCTGTGTGGTACTTTTACCTTCGTGGTGTTACCTTTGTGGTACTTTTACCTTTGTGGTGTTACCTTTGTGGTATTCTTCCCTGTGGATCGGTTGTACAAATGGCTTAGAAGTTGGAGCCTTAGTTTCCCCATGTATGAGATGAATATATCTTGATAACTTAGGTATATGTATGGTTATATACCTAAGTAGAGTTGTTTACTGCTCTGTGCTTTGTGGTTGAGGTCTTTCTTTGTGGTTTTTCCTTTATGGAACTCTGGGAGACCTTCGGGGGTCTCAGGGTCCCTACTAAGTATTGTTATACTCACCCTTTCATGGTCTTCACCCCACACCTTGTTTTTTCTTATGTAGATGATGGACAATTTTGATTGAGGCTGAGGAAGCCAGGAATAGATGATGCCTAGAGGTGAACCATTTTACGTGACATGATGTAGGACTACTGATCGTGAGTTGTACCTACCCTTGTGGTAGGATCCTCGGTGGACGATCCAGGAGTTGTTTTCTCTTTTCAGTTGTACTTGTAATTTCTACTTGGGCTTTTATTTCATCCCCTTTTACTTTCAGCACACTTTTTACTACAGTATTTTACTTTGTGGTTTCTTCTTGTTGTGTTCTTAGATTGTGTGTTTGTACAGTTTTAAAGGAAATGTCTTCCCATTATAGGGATATGCATTTCTGGTGCTAGTCGTCATCCCTTGGCCTATGGAAGGTGGGCTTGGGGTAGTCACAGCACAGGCCATGAGGGACAGGTCATGACAAAGTGGTATCATAGGAGTTGGTTCGGCCGAAGAACTAGGAATATGATATTTTCTACATTGCAATAGTGTTAAGTGTTATGAGTGTGGTTTCTAGTTTGGGGAATCTAGTGTTGGTGCGGCGGTCGACGTATCCATACACCCGGACCCGGAATTCTGATTTCTGACTCAGTGCACTAAAACATTGATTGTGTGTGTTTTGGAAGTGTTTTAATTTTGATTTATTTGAGTCAGCTCACCAGGTATAACTTATTGACTGTGGAGCACCTATTTTCTTTCAGGATGCCTCTACGCAGACATGCATCCAGGATTCCTGAGACAGTACATGATGATGGACCACTGATTGATGAGGCCTCGGTGTAGAGCCCTCTTACAGTGTTAGCACCTTCAGGTGGTGTACTAGCAGCACCACTACCTGTTTGGCAGTCGTTGCCACCAGCCCTACCAGCAGAGGGTGCACTCCGACTTAGCGCATTGCACGAGTTTCTGCGGTAGAGGCCTCTGAGGATCCTAGGTGAGATGGATCTGCAGGTGGCTATGGACTGGCTGGAGGCTATGGTGATAGTTTTTCACATAGTTGGGACTCCATCTGATCTGATAGTGATCCTATATGTCAGTCTCTTCTAGGGATTAGCTGGGAGATGATGGAGTCTGACACTTCAGTTACATGATGAGGCGACCCTCACCTGGGTGGACTTCGAGGGCCTTATCAAGGAAGAGATTATCCCAGTGACTCTACACTCAATGTGTATACAAGAAATGTTGTACTTACATCAGGGCCGCATGACAGTGGCTTGGTACTCGATGAGGTTCATTGATCTCTCCTGCTACTCCACCGAAATGGTACGAGACCCTTTATTTAGGGCTCGGAACTTTGATCAGGGTATCTGACGGGATATCGTAGCATCGATGATATCTCTCAGTATTCTGACATAGGCTAGGGTTCTAGAGCGAGTGATTTTGGTGGAGAGCTTTCTAGCTGAGAAGGAACCCACAACAAGAGCCACCATCAGACGTCAGGTAGCAGAGTCATCTGAAACAGGTAGTAGATAGATTATGTAGGGGCCCAAGTGGGCCAGACCTTCTGGTGGATAACCTCAGGATATAGGGTTGGTGGTTAGGGGCTCACAGGATAGAGGAGGATAGTTGAGTAGCGGGCAGTGCTACTCGTGCGGCGGGCAGGGCCACATGGATTGTGACTACCCGACCCACCATACGGACAACCATCTGATGGTCAAGGGACCGCCAAGGTAGAGATAGAGGTTTGAGAGAGGAGGTCCATAGGGCGGTGGACGTGCCAAAGGAGCTGGCCATTTACAAGCAGTGGGCCACGATTTAAAATTCTACTGCCACCACCTCTATGTGGTCCACCTTGACCACAGGGAGTGGGTGGATAAGGATGAGCTCAGCTTCAGGAAACTAAGGCCTATGATCACAGTTCTATAGAGATTATTAGAGGTATGATCTGTGTCTTTTCCACCTTAGTTGTAGTACTTAAAGACACAGGTTTCAATCACTCCTTTATTTCCACATCCCTCATTTAGAGCTTGGAGATTCTGACGGAGTTGTTGGCTTGATCCTTGCGATTTCAGACTCCTACGGGGGAAGATTCGATGATTACACATCGTTGTTGGCTATGTGAGCTTACTCTATGAGGAGAGAGCTTCGTCTTGGATTTTCTAGTAGTATCATCAAGGTCTTATGACGTCATCTTGGGTACGGACTGGTTATCCACAATCCATACTCAGATTTTCTGTATTAGGTGCAAAGTGTGGTGTGTCCACACGAATGGGACCAGGTTTTCCTTCACCAGTGAGAAAGGAACCTTTGCAGCACAGGATGGACATACCCAAAGGATTGTGCATCCAATCACACATTATTTGGCTAGCCTTACCCTTTGAGTAGTTGATGTTGAGAGTCCGATCTATCCTATAGTGGTGGAACAATATTTTGATGTCTTTCCTAATGATGTTCTGGGACTACCTCTTCACAGAGAGGTAGACTTTTACATCAACTTTTACCCCAAGACAGAACTGATATCTACACCATCATATCAGATGGCTCCCATGGAGCTTCATGAGTTACGGGTATAGCTAGAGGACGTATAGAGGAAGGGTTTCATAAGTCCCAGTGTTTCTCCAAGGGAATCCTTAATTTTGTTCACCAAGAAGGCTGATGGGAGTTTTAGACTCTGTGTGGACTATCGGTGCCTAAACCTTTTGACCATGAGGAACAAGTATCCACTTCTGAGGATTGATGATCTTTTCAATTAGCTGAAGGGATCTCATTGGTTTTCAAATATAGATCTCATATCATACTATCATTATCTTAGGGTACGAGATGAGGATGTGCATAAGATGACCTTCAGATGTCAGTATACCCACTATGAGTTCTTGTTTATACCTTTCAGCATGACCAATACCCCATTAGTGTTCATGGGACTCATGAACAGGATCTTCCAGCCATACCTCGACCGCTTCGTGGTGGTCTTCATTGATGACATCTTGGTGTACTTAGCGGTGGAGGAGGAGCATGCCTATCATCTGCAGATAGTTCTAGATACACTCTGAGAGCACCAGCTTTATGGTAAGCTCTTGAAGTTCCAGTTCTGGATATGGAAGGTCAAATTTCTAGGATACATTATCTCGGATACTAGAGTTGTGGTAGATTCGGTGAAGATAGAGGCAGTGCTTTCTTGGGAGCCACCCAGGAGTGTGACCAAGGTGTGTAGTTTCTTGGGATTGGTTGGGTACCACTGGATATTCATACCTAACTTTTCCAGAGTTGTGGTACCCTTTATAGCATTGAAGAAAAATGGAGAACCCTTCGTATGGATGGAGAGATTCCATTGGAGTTTTTAGGAGCTGAGGTAGAGACTGATGAGTGCCCCCATCTTGAGGCTACCAAAATTAGGTATTGGG
This sequence comes from Viscum album, assembly GCA_963277665.1. Classification (NCBI taxonomy): domain Eukaryota; kingdom Viridiplantae; phylum Streptophyta; class Magnoliopsida; order Santalales; family Viscaceae; genus Viscum; species Viscum album. The sequence goes on from OY728155.1 coordinate 1,700,304,811, forward strand.
TTTGTTTTCTACTGCGAAGAATTAGGGACTGGACTTGAGTGTGTACTAATGCAGGAGCAATAAGTGATCACTTATAGTTCACTAAAGTTGAGAAAAGATGAGCATAATTATGCTACCCATGACCTAGAGTTAGCAGCAGTGGTCTTCGCCTTGAAGATGTGGTGACACTACTTGATGGATGAATAGTTTATAGTCTACTCTGATCACAAGAGTCTCAGGTATATCTTCTCATAGAAGGACCTGCACCTGAGACATAGACGATGGCTAGAGTTCCTCCAGAACTATGACTTTGAGATATTCTATACTCCTGGGAAGGGGAACGTAGTGGCAGACACACTCAATACCAGGTCTGGTCTACAACTACTATATGAGGTGACATAGCATCTAGCCGCGTTACATATATCCTTCTAGGATAGAGATGAAGTAGCTTACTTCTAGTATATGACTGTCACTCCCCCACTTCTTCAGCGAGTGTGGGAGGCATAGCTTGGGGACATTGACTGTGAGTCTTGACGTGCTTAGATATCCTTAAGACAGGCACCTGATGGATTTTATGAAGGTGGGGAGCATGTCATCCTCTTTATAGGACACACCATGGTACTGGTGGTGCTACGGGAGGAGGTGTTGAGGTAATTTCATGTGTCTCCTCTAGTGATACATCCTAGTGTGGCGAAGATGTACCAGGACCTCTAGAGTCAGAAATGGTGGACAGGGATGAAGAAAGCAGTGGCAGAGTTTGTTTCACGATTCCTCACATGTCAGCGAGTGAAGGCCGAGCATCAGGTTCTAGTAGGCTTAGTGTAGCCACTAGAGGTGCCAGAGAGGAATTGGGATGGTATCTCCATGGATTTTGTGACAGGGCTTCCATGTACGTCCAGGGGACATGATTCCATCTGAGTGATCGTTGACCAACTCACCAAGTCGGCCCACTTCTTACCTATCTAAGAGCAGGTATCATTAGAGGGCTTGGGATGCCTCTATGTACAGGAGATTATGTGACTTCATGGAGTGCCATAGATGATCGTCTCTGACCATGATGCACATTTTACATCCTGGTTGTGGAAGAAATTATAGGAGGCATTTGGGACTTAGCTACATTTGAGCACCGCCTTTCATCCTCAGACGAGTGGTCAGATAGATTGGACCATACAAACATTGGAGGACATGCTATGTGCTTGCATCCTATATTTTGGCCACAGTTGGGAGGATCACATTCCCTTGGTGGAGTTTGTGTATAATAACATTTATCACTCCACCATTGGTATAGCACCAATCGAGGCCTTATACGATCGACCATGTAGATCACCTCTATGTTGGACAAACCCAGGGGAGTCAACACTTATGGGTCTAGAGTTGGTACGAGATATAACTGAGAAAGTGTAGATCGTCCAAGATCGGATGAAGATTTCACCGAGCAGATATAAGTTTTATGATGACCGGAGATGGAGGCCCTTGGAGTTCGAGGAAGGAGGCCATTTCTTCATACGGGTCTCACCTCGACGAGGTTTGCGGAGATTTGGCTAAGGCGGAAAACTCTCACTGAGGTTTATCAAGCATTTTCTGATACTTTGGAGGATTGGTGAGGTAACATACTACTTGGAACTACCACCGTAGTTTGATAGGGTTCATGACATATTCCACATATCCCAGCTGAAATGATACATGCATGACCCATCTCACGTTATTAACCATGGAGAGCTAGACATTGATGATGGGGAGACATTTACGGAGGTTCCAATGGAGATTGAGGGTCAACAGGAGCAAGTACTTTGTGGATGATCAATACCTCTGGTGCGTGTTTGCTGGAAGTACGGGAACATCTAGGAGAGCACATAGGAGCGGGAGGCCCAGATTCATGCTTAGTACCGCAATTTGTTTCCTTAGTCTATGTTGTGGCTTTCAGGGATGAAAGACCCTAAGGTGGGGAGAATGTAAATACCCAGATTTTCCATGTAATTTTTTTTCTAATTATATGGAATTATTATGAGTCTACAAAAATTGACGGCGTGTGATTCTGAGGCCCGGTGTTCCCGGAATAAATTTATAAACTTTTTTAAGGTGTATTAAGAAAATGCATGAGCGGCATTTTTATCTTTTGAACCGGTACTCAGATTAAAAATATGAGGGCACCGTTGAATCCACAATGCCGGGATTCTCTTAAGGGAGGCTTCACTTTAACTGTAGTAGGTTTGGATAAAAAGTTTGATTTAGGAATTTTAAAAAGAATAATAAAATAACTTTTTTATTTTATTTTCCTCATTTCTTTTCCTCCAATGGAAAAGTGGCAATGGCAGGACCAAAGGTGTGTCATGCCATTAAATGGATTGACTCCTCAAATACTTTGTAACAGTGTTGTTGGAATTAGGAAGGTTATTATTAAATGAACCCCCAATAATTCCATGAGCGTTACTCACCCTCCCCCTCTTCTATTTATATGAAGCTTGGGGAGGGGTATTGGCATGGATTCACCGAGTGAAAAAGTTTTGATAAAGTGTCATGATGCCAACCACTTGGAGGACTGGACCAGTTATCGTGAGTAGTGATGAGCGACACCGAATCATGAATCAAAGGACGGCGATTGAGCGGCATCGTTGGTGGCTTGTTGTGAGGATGACGAACACTGACTCTTCCTCAATCGTGGGAGTTCTCCATCGATCTTGAGGTAGGGTTTTCTCTCATTTATTTTCAAGATATTGTTGAATAATATATCCTCCTTCTTGATAAGATGATAAAGTGGAGGTCATGGTCCAAACAAACAAGTCTCGATCCCTCCACCACTTTTTTTACCTTTAAGTTCTCTACGGAAGACCGCTGGCATGACACTAGAGACCGGCGTTGGCAGATGATGGTGGCAGATGACACCGACTGGTTGCGATGGAGGCGGCATGCTGTCATGCGCTGCATGAGGTGGCTGTGACACTATGCTGCAGTGATCAGCAGAGCATCTGGCACCGGCCAACCGTAAGGTGATGCGACGCATCATCACACGCTGTCAGTGGAGAAGGGCCATAGCTTTTCAGCCGCGGCGGTCGAGCTGGGTGGCCGACCATAGGAGGAGGTAGTGGCACGCTTTCGGAGTAGCTATGAATCGGATGTCGCGGTGGCAGGACCCACTCCCTACATGTCATGCGGTAGATGACGCAACACAACATGGTACCGCCATTGTGGAGGAAACTGAATGGCTGCTCAGATGTTTGAGAAAACTGGGTGGATTCATCCCCCCCCCCTGTACCAGCTAGGGAAAACCCCAACCTATGGTTCACGCCCTCCATAGGTCGGGTCACGTGTGCTCAGCGGGCCACACCTCCGCGGGCCAGGCCGCGCGAGCCTAGCGGGGCGTGTCCTTGCGGGCCAGGCCACGCCCCCTATGGGACGGGCCGGACTGTGTCCTAGAGGGTCGATCCTTCCATGGCTTGGCCTAGCCGGGTCAAACACGAACTAGTTTGGGTCAACCCAAACTGGGTCGGACCGGACCCGGACCCTTCTAGTCCCAGTTTCACTAAAAGAGCCAAATCTTGTGAACCGAGCGTCCGTTTGATGAACCATCTGTGGTTCTTGGATTCTTGGAGTGAAATAGTCCTTTTGGTATAGTCCAATTGAGTTTTGGAGAATGTTGGGGTACATATGAGTTGGATGAAACCCGCTTCCAGTCGGGCCCTCAGAACTAAAACGCTTATAAGTCACAGACCGAGCATCTAATTGATGCGCTGTCTATCACGATGGAACCCTTACGACATGATGGTCCTTTGGAAAACTTCTTCATTGAAATTCATGGAAGTTGAGGTAATATTGATGTATTGAATAGTGATTCTCCCAAACGTGCTATGAGCGGGAGTCCAGTGGCTGGCAGTGAGATGGAGGTTAGAGATAGATCATATGGAGATTATTACCGAGCGATCCTGTGTGGGTTAGCACCGATCCTATGTTGGTCAGATCTTGTGTGGATCAGTGCTCAGCGATCTTGTGTGGGTTAGTGAATACCGATCCTATGTGGGTCAGATCCTATGTGGGTCAGCAGAGGTTAGTACCTATCGATCATGTGTGGGTCAGACTCCATATAGTTAGTAATAGTGCCTCTCGATAGAATAAGATGATCTAGCTTCTCGGCTAATCATCCGTACTTCTATTATTTACTTATATACCTAGTTTTATATGAGTCTTTTACCTTCGTGGTGTTACCTGTGGGGTACTTTTACCTTTGTGGTGTTACCTGTGGGGTACTTTTACCTTTATGGTGTTACCTTCATCATGTTACCTTTGTGGTACTTTTACCTTCATAGCGTTACCTTTGTGGTATTCTTCCCTCGTGGATCAGTTGTAAAAATGTCTTAGAAGTTGTAGCCTTATGTTTCCTCATGTATGAGATGAATATATCTTGATAACTTAGGTATATGTATGGGAATATACCTAAGTAGAGTTGTTGACTGCTTCGTGCTTTTTGGTTGAGGTCTTGCTTTTTAGTTTTTCTTTTATAGAACTATGGGTGACCTTCAGGGGTCTCAGGGTCCCTAATGAGTATTGTTATACTCACCCCTGCACAGCATTCACCCCGCACCTTGTTGTGTCTTGTGCAGATGATAGACATCATTGATCAAGGCTGAGGGAGCTAGGACTAGACGGTGCCCAGAGGTGGACCATTTAATGTGACGTGATGCAGGACTAATGATCATGATTTGTACCTACCCTTTAGGTAGGATCCTTGGTGGATGATCTAGGAGTTGTTTTCTCTTTTCAGTTGTACTTGTACTTTCTAGTTGGACTTGTATTCTGACCCTTTTTACTTTCAGCGCACTTTTTACTACAGCAATTTACTTCATGGTTGCTTCTTGTTGTGTTCTTGGATTGTGTGTTTTTATAGGTTTAAAGGCAATTCCTTCTTGTTATAGGGATACGCGTTTCTGGTGCTAGTCTTCATCCCCTGGACTATGGAAGGCGGACTTGGGGTAGTCATGGTATGGGCCCCTGGGGACGAGTCGTGACAAGAATTACCATAAAACCTCAATGAAAACATGTGTGCATATTCATTCTTAAAATAAAACCATATATTATTTAATATATTCATTAAATCCAAAAATTCTATAGATCAATGATTACATAAACCACTTTGTAAAGAAATCATTAATTAGTTCTGAGGTCAATAACACTATCCAACTTAATTTATCCATATTGATCATCTCTTTATCCCAATATAATTATTTCAAAACCTGGAACATATTATGTGTTATCTTCCCTTAATCATGTGTTTTTAATAAAATATCACCTTGCTATTAAATCACATTTATAGTTCATCAGTACCATTCAAAATATTCTTACAAAGACATTATAAAAAACTTCTACATAACAATCATTATATATATTTCATAATTCATAATTCTTCAATTCCAATACATAATCAATTCAATAATTCCCCTTTATTCTTAAACCATTAACATGGATTCATCATCTTATTCCTTAATACCACTTTCCTATAATATAATATATGAATATTTATTTAATATTAATCAACCTCAATTTAATCATGTTTCATACATTTATCATCAAAAATACTATTAAAACATCCTATACATTTCATATGTATTCCTTAGTCTCTACATCATCTGTATTTTAATTGTTACTTATAAAACCTTGCTGATTCTCTTCAGGAGATTTCCCCCTAGGACATCGATCTAAATAATACCCATACTTTCTGCATTTAAAACATTCATCTAGGGATAACACCTTATGGAGAACAATACTATCATCCACTGCATTAATTGAACTTTTCATTTTTCCTCAATAATTACTTAATCTATTCCCTTCTTGTCCACACATAAAACATCTTCTTATTCCTTTGAGGAATTATCTTGAGTGTATCTTCCCCCATTCTTGACATGTAGGAAACTAAATCTTCTTTCCCCCATAGTCTCCACCACCTGAACTTTCAACCTACCCAATCCTTCTCTTCATTGGTGAGTTTGGGAGTTTGTTAAGGTTCAAATTGTTAATCATATATCATGATCAAAAATTAGGAATAATCACAATATCCTTCACTCCAGTCATCATCCCATTTAGTTTCTTATCAACACATTGTCTATCACATTCAAAATTAACCTAGTTTCTTATAGTTCCCACCATTTACTATAACAAAAAAAATCCTAGTGTAAACAATAATAATCAAAGTGAGAACCCATATAATCATGAAAATTTTAAAGGATTTCTAAATCATGACACCTTCTATTCAAAATATGACACCTAAGGTTTAACCTAGGTCATTCATGGTCATTATCAACACAAATCCTTCATAATGGTTTATAAAGAGTTTTTGAATTCCAAAAGAATATCTCCCATGAGTTTCAAACCAGATGTATATTAACACCCATTTTCATGTACTAAGTAATGCTCAAGTCAACCCGATGTGACTTTTTTGGAGTAATAACCCCTAGGTACATCTGTTCTATAACCACGTCCACTTGTAATATCCAAACATGGATGTAATTTCTCAAAAACCACTCACTCTATCCTTAAATGAAATTCTATGATATTTTATATATATATATAATTATACTTATACTCATCCTTATACATATCCATGGGGATCTCACAAAATTTTTCTCATCATAGTTTCCAAATGTTTAACTAAACCTTTTTTATGATACCAACTGTAAACACCCAAAATTCTCATATATAAATATTACATCTCAATAGATAAATATTCATTACATAACATAACAAACCACACTAAAATAATTTAGGTCTAGTTACTTTGGAAACATGGATATATAAATAAATGGTTCATAAGTGAGCTACATCATCTCTTAATAAGTTCTTCATAACTAGAAGCTTTTTCAGACAAATCATATGTAATACCTTTCTTCATATCTTGGGGAAATGAAATATAATAATGGATGATCTTGGATGCTCAATAAGGTTAAAAAAGGTAGATATTAATATATAATGATCATTGGGATATGATAACATGAAAATAACATTTGAAAAACATACCTTGGAAATCATAGATCATAAATAAGAGTCATGGTTTAAGTCTTAGTAGTTCATTAGAAATTAATCATAATGGAATTAAGAAACATGAGCAATGAGAGCATAACATTTTCATAAGACATATATTTGTGGAACACACATATTCTTAGAAAATGTTATTTCAAGGTTATCCACCAAGACATTCATAACATATTAGGCTTGGGATAACCACTCATGTACCTACTTCAGGCATGTGATGACCTCATATGTACCCTCTTTAGGGTTTTGAATAACCTATCATGTACCCTCTAAGCTAATAGAACATTATTCATTACCTAATTCATTAGAGGGAGATATAGGTCCTACCAGCCATATAATGGAAATTATATATATGTGTTCCACAAGATCATAAACATTCATCATATCATAAACAATAAAAAGAAATGGTTTTAATAAACTTCTCATTATATCTTCATAACATAACATATGGAAAAAGGAATGGGTTTCATAAACATATTATCTTCATAAACATAAACCATTCAGATAAATAATAATAAAGGAATCATTAGATAATATACGCAGTAAATCACAAGTTATATCGAAGGATGTAATCATAAAAGAATAATGATTTTTAAAGAAAAATCACTTGGAAAATTTCTTGAGGAAAATAACATTTATTTTAAAATAAACTTTTTAAAACTATAAATACATAAAATATTTTGAATATCCTTTTCTTTGAAAATAACCTTTAAAACCTATAAAGTAATCATTAAAATAATTTAAAACATTTATTGAGTAAAATATCCTTTCCATTGTGAGAAACACGTTTTTAAAATATAATAAATTTATAAAATATTTTTCTTGAAAAATAAAAATTGAAACATATAATGGAATCTTTAAAACATTGAGTGTTCTTGATGGTGGGAAATGTTGTAAATATTAAAACAAATATTCTTTTCACATTTTTAGTAATATCCAAATGGGAATTTTTTTAAATGAAATGAATATTACTTTTAAAATATTTTAAAAAAAATCAAAAAATGTTAAAATTACTTTAAACAATACTAGAGGAACATTAAAGTATTTTTGAAATCATTTTTAAAAAATGGATATGGAATAAAAAATATTTTTCACCGAAGAGAGAAATAAATTCAGTTTTCTTTACAAATATTATTTTGGAACCATGAGTACATAGATAGAGAAAAATGTAGTAAAAATAAGTATTCTCATTACATAAATAGAGGATAAAAACATTCATGGGTTTATTTAGATATATATCATAAAATTTCAACATCAAAATTATAAACATAAGCAATCTTGATAAATAATGAGATCATTACATCAAACCCTTACCACATTGATAACTTTTAAATCATAAGCCCCATTAAAGAATAAATAAAAAATGAAATTTAAATAAAATTAATTGAAGTATATTAATGATATATCATGTAAAGGGGGTTGTATATACACCTAATAAATTAATGTAGGTGTATAACACAACATATGTCCTAAAGAAGATAATTTGAGAAATATGTCGATTAATGTTTTGGTAGCTTATGAACAATAAACCCCATGAAAGAGAGATCATAAGATGGATATTTAAATTCCTATAATTTTAATGTTATGAATCATAAAAGTTATTCTTTTTAATTATATACACCACATAAAAGAAACACATGGTGAATATGGAATGAGTCTTATATAAATAAAAAGTGAGTTGCAAACCCCTTACATTAATTATTGACTTATTTCGTACATGTTTAAACCTCCGGTATAATAAATATAGGTTTGTTATAAATATATTTTTTAACCATACTTATATATATATCATACCATATATAATTTAATTATGAACTTTTATCACACATTTATTAACAATTCCTTGTTAAAATCACATTTTAGGAAAAAACTACATTATATTTCATGTATATTTTGATTTGGTATTTTTGATAATTTTATATTAAAAATGGTTCCATAATATATATAATATTAACCATGATATAAATTTCATATATATTAATTAAATATTTTTTTATATAATCAGTAAATATTAGATATAGAAAGTGATATACACCGCTCATGGGGACGGTAGGTCATACGTAGGCATGAACGTTGTTTCTATTTTTTAACATATGGGAAAAAGAAAGGTTAATAAAAATTAAAATTTATATTATAATTATTATTTCATATATATCACATATATTTATTAACTTAATCATTTTTACCTTCTATTCAAAGTGTTAGTGAAAAATGAATCACATGGATTCGTGAGGTGGTACTCCACCATACACACGAATGATGTAATTGTATCCCCCATGGAATGGAAAGTAGGAAGTTATAAGTGATATAATAAATATATAAGTATAATTATATCTTAAATATCACATAAATATGTTAAATTCACCATTACTTACATCTATGAGAGGGGGTTATATAAAACAAATTACATCATTTTGTGTGGCGGTAGTTCGTCGTACACACAATCGATGGTTTCATTTCTCATTTGATGGAAGAGGTGATGGATATAGGAATTTACATAAAAATAATAACATATCACTATATTTTAGATACTATTGTTATTATATTTTAATTATTAGGAAATAAATGTAGGTGTTATGAGAAAAAGTAAAAAAGGAATAGTTTAGTGAAGACAATTACATACTCTTATAATAACCCCCTTTGAGCCTCTCATTAAGGACCCCAAGGGTGGAATTTTGGGATGAATAGAAGCTATAGAACATTGATAAGGATTTTATGATAGATTTTGGTAGGTTTTAGTAAATAAAAATGGCTTAGTATGTGTGAATAAGTGATTGGAAGAGGCCAAATTTTATAATTTATGAGGAGTGGTATTTTTTAAAATACACAAACTTAGTAAATAATGCGAAGTCATTATCCACTCAAATGCCTCAAAATTTTATAATTGAATTATTTTAGGGATTATATGGTTTATAAACACCTCCCCATATAAAAACACATTTTTAAACATGTTTTTCATTAACATCTATGTTTCCTTACTTTTACTATTTTATTTTTCACTATGGTAACTAGTCTTTTTAACTTGGTAAATTTTCATTTATGACAAGAGATAAGTGAGACTAATTATATTATTTGTACCCACTATATATAAATATTAAATAAAATTCTAAAAATAAAATTTATATGTGTGTGTATATTTTCTTTTAACATAGGTACATGTAACGAGCAAAACTTTTTTTTCCCATTACCATGGTTATGAAGATATTACTATTTATGGGTCAATTTAATTATTATAAAAAAATTCCATGATCAGACATTATTTTTTATTTTTAAACATATATAAATAACTCATTACAAATTATTATTTAAAAAAATTAAATCATTTAATAAAATATTGTTTTTTTATAAAATAACATTATTGTTAATTTTGACACTATTCATTTAATTAGATGTTAAAATTATCAAGAAAATGATGAAATTTAAATATATTAATTTCCCACCATCCTAACATGTCATATATATATATATAATTAAAAGAGGAAAATAATTCATTAAATTAATATTAATTTTTATGTTTTTAGTATCATTTATTTTAAAATTATATTAATTAAATAATTAATGCATTGGTGTTGCTCAATATTTTAATATAATTATAAAACTAATAAAAATTAAAAATAAATTACCTTCATGATTAATTTCATTATTCTAAAAATTACCATCAATATGCATTCACATCTTTCTTTTTCCCCTATGCGAACACATAAATGAAATGTAAAAACAATTAGGTGACATTTTATCTTTTTCTATTCCTTAATTTTTACATTGTCTACTTTCTAGGAAAAGTGACCCACAAGAACATAAAATATAACCTATAGTAATAATGGTTTAAATATGGCTATAAAATAGAATTTGGACAAGTTTTTAGGTCATTTTACACTTTTTCATTTTATTTTAACCCTCGGTAAAACCATTTTAACCTTAACCATGGTGATTAATTTTTTCTATTTTTACTATTTAGTGTGGTCAAAATTAAGTTGAAATAAACATAATATATTAATTATTATGATAAAAATAATTAATACACTTTTTTAAATTCCATTCACATAAGTGGAAAAAAACTAATTTAAGATTACACTTACATATACGTTGAAAAGCCATTTTCCCAAGAGAAAATCTTCAAAAGTATAAAAAGTTTTTATTTAAAAAATAAATATTAAATTTATTAAAATGATCTAAATTGGATTAATATATTCATAACCAAACTAATTCTACATTTATAACCATATTAAAATATGATTTATCTGGTAAATGCTTTGAATGAATATATATATTTCTAATAAAAATCATTATTTTTTCCTATTCATTGAAAATTTTATCTTTTTGTAAATTTATCTAAAATTCACTTCATGATAATTTTTACATTATTATTTAAAAAATTATTTTAATTTCTTCAATTAAATATTCTGAATGTTTCAAAAAAAATTAAAATTAGTGTATAAATGGTGACAAAACTACTTTTTAGAAAAATACTATTTTTGAGCATAAAATTTGGTTTATTCTTGTCACATACTTAGAAAACACATAAAAGATAAAAAATTTATTGAATATATGATACATAAATTTCATTTAAATCATTTAAAAAAGTTATTTTTAAATTTTTTAGATAAAACATGTTTATACGAATAAAAATAGTTTTTTCAAAAAAAGAATTTCTTTATTTTCAAATGGTTTTTATTTTAATTTTTAATTAATTGGTCACAAAATAATTCATTTTATATAAATTTGGGAACCAAATATTTTTATAATTTAGTTAATCATATTCATATCTATAATTCATATGGTTGGGCGATAACAATCATAATAAATAGTAATATTTTAATAGTGTGTCACATTTTGTTAAAATTCAATGTTATGTGTAACACAAGATATTAAAGAAGATAAATTTATTTGAAAAAATATATTCCATAAATTTTTACACATGTACTCTTCCAAATACTCAAAATACTCTTTTTAGTACGATGTTTACCTTTCTAAAGTCATTAATGACTATTTCTAATTTAGGGTATAATCATTTTAAACTTCATAACCAAATTCGAGGCCTCTCTAAAATGAATCCATCTTAACTCAAATACTCTTAAGGACTTACTTATCTCCTTAAATAAACTCATAACATTATTTAATGAATCTATATAACCATTTATAGAAACACATATAATTGGAACTAAATGATTGAATTTTTTTCAATTCCAAGATAGATTCCACCATAGAGTATTCGAGTATTCAATATCCCCATTCAGCTAACTAAATTTTCCATTAATTAAGTATGTTGAGGATAGTAATAATTACCATTTATCACTCATTTCTAACATAAATATCCACTAAACATTCATAACTTATTAATGGTTATACATTGGGGCTATCTAACTAAGTTATTTTAAGTAAAGAGTACAACATCTTTAATTTCCTTTTTATTTATAATGGCAACAACATACTTATGTTCAAAATTAAACTTTGAATATTTAAATTTATATTGGTAGTATAATACTTATACTCAAAACCACACAAAAAATACGACTTATTCATTTGGGAAGATTAGTTTTCCCAAGAAAATTTATTATATAATCATATTATGTCTTTAGGGGGGCTTATTGAATTATATTTTCATTACTGAAGTGGTAGTTTTACATGTTAAAAAAAAGAAGATAATTCCAATAATAATTTGTTTAGGGATTACTCTAGAATATATTTTTAGGTAATTTCATTTATCTTTTTTATATTTTCACTCACATTCAATAATTAGTTTCAAGAGGCTTGAATGTTTACAATTGGTGGTCTTAAAGAATATGATGATAATTAAAACATTTCCTGATTATGTTATAATTTTTTACCTATTTATAATGTCCATAATGATTGATATGAGACTAGATAAAATTATTATCTAATGATTTGTTATATTATATTAGGTTAAAATTTATAGGTGGATGGTTGGGGTGATAAATGGTTGTGAATAAACATAAAATGGGTGATTTTTTTAAAAAAATACATCATTGGTTTTTTAGTTTGTACTTGTTCCAAAAAAAGGTAAAAAATTATCCAAAATGGTTCATGTATTTTGGGGAAAATATTTCATGAATTTTAGAGATTTATATAATTTTTTTTTGAATGTTCTAGATAGTACCATATAAATCATGTTGATTTCTTCTTATAGAATTGTAAATAATCATCTCACACTATAAGGTGGACCTTAGTATTTTTTTAGTGCTTTTATAATTAGGTGAAATGGTTTCGTGAACAATGAAGGATATAGGTTACACAATAATAAAAATACATCCACATGAAATCAGTTGTTATACTATTTAAAGTCATAAGGACCATGGGTATTTGGATCACAATTTAATATTGGTTGATTCACCATCAATATGTGGTTTTATTCATGATGTTTATACTATACAATGATAGTTTTTTACTAGAAAATGTCTATTGTACCATGTCATGCCCACGATTTCATTTTCATGAATTATAAATTAATAATTGATTTTTTATATGTCCTCATTTTGAATGGATCTTATATGTTATTTTTGGTTACAGATTCTCTAAAATTCTAGGATGGTAGTTTCTCACATTGTTTAATAGGTGAATAATGGAATGGAGACATGATATGGTTGTTTTGGGATAATCAAGGATCATGCTATAGCCCTCAGGAATCACAACATGAAGATACATATGGATATGAAAATAAAGACCCAAGTTAAAAATATCATTAATTTATGGCATTTCCAAAAGTTAAACATTTATATATCAATAATCTTTTATGGATCAATGAACCTTTTTGGTTCAATGTAATTAAGGACCAATAACATAGGAAATATATTTTTTAAAATCTTGAGAATGTTTCCCCATAATCAAACTCTTCTAGAATTCCTTATAGAATTATCATAAGTTACACTTATCCTTATAATATGGATAAGGGAAACATAACAATGGGGAGATATGAAATTCTTATTAAGGGAAAAAATAACAACATGCTATCATGGGTTAGATCATTAGAATATGATATAACATGATTATGGAAAAATTATTATTAAAGAGAACATGGAACTATCACAGTACCTCCCCCCAAAGGTTCCCCTCCTGAGATATAAATGGTGAAGGGAGATAATGAAATGTAAATCCTACCTCCAATAAGACATGGGTTAGTGAAAAAGACCAATGGTGTATTATAAACACAGATGGGAGCAATTACCCTCTAAAGATAAAATAAGGAAATAGGGATAATATAAAACCACCATACAACTCCTTCTCAATATAAAAATAAATAATCTCAAATAAATTCATGTAATTTCACACATAGTGAAACTACTATAATGGAAACTATAAGAGCAATAATAAAAACCTCATCAATGACCATGAAAGAACAAACAACTCCTAAACATCCCATGATCTAGTAATGTCCAGTTCAATCACCAAGTATCTCCTACATACCTAAAAAATAGTTTATATATATGTAGGGTGGTCATAATAGGATACTCTATAGGATCCTCCCCAGAGTACTTCATGAAAAAGAAAAATAAATCATACAAAATCTCAGTGAACAATAAGTCAAGCTACCTCATCACCTAAATAGGTATACTAAGTTCCTAGTATCACCATATCTCTCTCCCTGTGTATCACATACAAGTAATCATATGATATCCAACATATGTCAAGAAGGTACCCCACTACCACTTCCCAACTATTTTTTATAATTTTCCCCAATGTATCATGTTCTGATCCATATCCCTCTAAAAGTAAACTTTCCTAAAGAAACCTTGTATAATATATCAAATCAAACACCCTAAACATCGCATCATCTCAACATCTCATGCCACATATCTAGATAGTAACCAGATAATTTTTGGGAACCACCATATCATGTATTTCAAGTATTATACCTCAAGATATCACAAAACATACATGACATACCTATAATAATCCATAGCATACTATATCTGAAGATACATGTATATAAAATTACCATAAGCCATTATAACCCTCTACACACATATACATAAAAAGATAAAAACCATGTATACCGGTACATAATATTATAAGGAGTAGAGAGTGGGTTAAGAGGGGGTCATCAACCATCTGTTCCTCACTAACCTAGATGTTGTGGAAAACACCCCCTATAGTCTACTGGGTGTCAATCATCCTACTGAAAAAAGTGGGGTAGCATATTAAAACATTTAAAATACTTGATATATATATATCACACCACACTATAAGAATATACCTAGTCGTAGGTTCTATTATAGATATCATATAGCGAGCTAGGCTAAACATACATAGATATTACATCAATTTAGATGAATATTAAGCACATTAAAAAAGTACATGCCTAAGGACCATAATAGTTCAGTGACTTTGGAAACTTGGGACACATTTTTCAAGTTCTGTGAAAGATATTAAACATATCCCTTAAATATATTCCCCTTTAGTACTCCTATATAAAACCTTTCTTCGTGGCCTAGAAAAAGGAAACATAAGAAATGGTGAGCTCGAATGATTAGTAAGGGTAAATAAAGGAAATATGTAAGCATATCATGAACATATGGGTACAAGAACATGAGCATAACATTTTAATATCATACCCTACATATCAATGATTAGAAAAATGATAAATGGAATAAATATTAGCAGTTCATGAGACATGAATCATAAGATAATCATGAACATGAACCATGTGATCATATCATAGGCATAATACATAGAATTTTTGGCACACATAAACATTTAATATCATTCCTTATAAGTCAAGGATCATTGCAAAAAAACTTATCAGGACACTTCATAGGGACTACACCTAATGGGTGGGACACACCACCATCCCCAGTTTCATTTCCTTCCTTATAAGGGATCGGGTTTCCCTATATTACCATAGTGGATCAGGTTTCCCTATCTTCCCATAGTGGATAGGGTTTCCCTATCTTTCCATAGTGGATCGGAACACACCTATTTCCCATTTTGGATCAGGATGGACTTGTTTCCCATTTTGGATCATGCATGTCAACATTTTTCCCATCATTATCTCACGATATTTAAATATTTACCCAATGAATTGGAGGGAGATATAGGTCCCACCCATAACATAATAAATATCAAACATACATGTTCCACAAGATAATAAAACTTTCATTATATCATGATCCATTAAAAGAGATGGGTTTCATAAATGTCATATCATAACCCATGAAATTAAATTGGTATTATAACATCTTATCATATCATTACCTATGGAAAAGAGATAGGTTTTATAATCATTTCATCAAATCATAACCCATGAAATGAAATGGGTTTCAAAATCTATAACCCATGGAAAAGAAACATGTTTCATAAACATCATTCCATCTAAACATAAACCATTTAAGAAATAATATGAATGTTATTATTGGATCATATACCCAGTAAAGGATATACCATAAAAAATTATTCCATTTTAGATGAATAAGGATTTGGAAAAATCACCTGGAATAATTCTTAAGTTAAATAGACTTTCTTTGAAAATTATTTTCATAAAACTATTTCAAAAATAATTTTCTTATAAATAAATATTTACCATTTCATTTAAAACATTTATTGAGGAAAATATCATTTATTATTTAAAAAATGTTTTTTTAAACATAAAACATTTTGAAAACCATTTTCTTTGAAAATAAATTTGAAAACATATAAAGGAAGCTAGAAAACATTTAAAACACTTTTTAAATGTAAAAAGTATTTGAAAACATTTTTCTTTGAAAATATATTTTAAAACATCTAAAGAAATCTTTGAAAGTTATGTAAAACGGTTATTGAATCACAAATATTCTTTGAAAACATTTTTATTTGAAAACCACTTTAAGATAATGAATGTCTAGAATATTAGAAAAATAATTTTTCATAAAAATAAAACTTATAGGATTTCCTAGGAATCCTCAAAAGAAGGATGGTTATGATAGAGGATTTTTCACAAACCAAGTCAGGTCACCATCCGAATAGGTGCCCGACCTAGTATATGGAAAAGTTCGAAGGGAATTATCTATCCCCATGTGCTAGCACAAGTGCTCGGGTATCATAAATAAAGGTTTGGGAATGATTTACCCGAGTTTAGAAACATAAAACTACAAACAATAATCAATAAACTGAATCTAAAATTTACGCCAAACAAGTCTTAACAAAAATTCAGAATTGATTTACATAGTTTAAAACAAAAACCAAAGAATACCACCAAAAAAAGGAAAATAAAGTCTATCCTAGAACCACTACACACCAAGGAGGAATCACCCTCAAGCCATCTCAATAACACTGCACTGAGAAAGGAAGCTAACAACCAGAACCACCATCTCCAAGGACCTTTCCCTTACTTGTGTCAAACATTACCAAGTCTACTTACACCCAAAGGTGTAATTAGGGTGTGATCCTAAGACTAATAGGATTCCAACAAAAAATATTCCATCTGATAAACATTTTAAGACAAAAACTTGAAAGTTTTCATAAACTGGAAATGCTCGTAACAATTTATAAGAGATACAACTTTAAATGAAAACAATTTTTGGAGGGAAACATTAAAGAATGATCAATTTTAAATAAAACACACATGTTGCTGAAATTTCTATCCAAACACACCATATGCTAATGGTAAGTACAATATAATCAATGACCACTAGTTACAGGAACACCCCTAGGAACTAGCTATGGGGCCCTAGGTATGTCGTATCTCGGTGTAAAAGTAACCATAACCAATAACCTTCACATGCATGAGCCACTAGTAGGTGAGACCCCAATGGCCTAGTGATCCGAAAATGTTATCATAGTTTAGTTAGTGTTATCATCTTCAATATTTTTAAGTGAAATAGGGATGAGGCCACTACCGGATCACTAGAATACTAGTCCTAGTCCACTCACCTAGATTCTCAGGCTTCCCTCTTTATGCTCAAACAAGTTCTACATGTTATAATATACCATTTTCACTTAAAAATAACATTTCTAAATCATACACAAACCAAACATCATCCAAAATTTTTTTTCACCCTTTATGTATTTCAACAAACTAATTAAAATTTCCATAAAACAATTTCAAGAAATATACCAAGGATTTGCACAAAAAATCCATTCAAAACCATCTTTTAAGGCCAAATTCACACCAATGCCATAAAAAACAGAAATGGTAGACCTATAATCATTTAATAAACCAATTACATGAATCATAAAATGACCTCATATGATACATCATAAATTTCACATGGAAAATACTCATTTTCATAAAAAAAATGCTATTTTAAAATTAAACACTTAATAAATGCTACCAAAAATGGTTTTCAAACCACACACAATGGATGCGGAACATGATAAATAGGTCAATAAAGCAAGATAAATTCATCAAATAATTTTTATACATGTAACCACCCACCTTGAATATCAAAAACCCCAAATCTTTGTACAAAACTTCAACTGCATCACAACCGCACCACAAGTGAGTGAAAACGAACCCCAACCAAGAATATTGAACCAAGAAACTCAATATTAAACCCTATGGACAAAACCCTTGATGTTGGAAATTTACAACCTTAAGAAGGAGGGAATAAACCCTAAAGATATGGAAGGAACAAGTAAGGAATTCACTTACATAAAGAATCTTGAAGTTTCCCCACCAAAAAACCCTTTAAAAATGGGTTCCAAGGAAGATTGAGGGATCTTGGAAGCCTTTTATGGATGAAATAGTAGAATGAGGGAAGAAATAGGAACATTATGATTATTTTTGGAATGAAAAAATGGTCAAAATCTATTTTTTAAAGACCTATAAATTAGGCATGGTTTGTCTGCACGGCTTAGTAAACTGTGCGTCCAAACCCTGAGTTCGGTTCTATCTACCCAAAACCCATCATTATCTTCCAAAATTAAAGGGGGTTCCTAGGGTAAACCTAAGGGTAAAGTTAGTACAAGAATAGAAGACAAAAATACCTAAAAATAAGTACATGGATGTGACAATTCTCCCCACCATGAAAACTTTCTGCCCTGGAAATTCAACCTGAAGCTTGATCAGAAAAAAAAAAGAATTGATACTCTTTCTCAACCCACAAATTCTAATCCCATGTATTTTACACATCATTCTTATACTTACAAAGGACCTAGACCAATGTAATAGACTTTCCTTAAAGCACCTTCTCTTGGGAACCCACTATTCGCATTGTCCGTTCAAACATTTTTAATTTGGGCTCTATCTCCATCTCTTCCCAATTCAACACATGAGATGGATCCAGATTGTACTTATTCAATTGAGATACATGGAATACATTATAAATTGATATCAATTGAGAAGGAAGAGATAAAATATATTCCACCCTATAAATATGCTCAGTGATCTCAAAAGGTTCGACATAACTTGGTGTCAATTTTCCCGACATTCCCAAACAACAATGGCCCAA
The DNA here is from genome assembly GCA_963277665.1 of Viscum album. Classification (NCBI taxonomy): domain Eukaryota; kingdom Viridiplantae; phylum Streptophyta; class Magnoliopsida; order Santalales; family Viscaceae; genus Viscum; species Viscum album. The sequence continues at coordinate 1,700,324,190 of OY728155.1, forward strand.
ATGAGGGGCCACCTCCAATAATTCCAGATCACCCACAGAGAACTCAAGATCTCAACACCTCCAGTTATCATAATATTTTTAGTGAATCTGATCTATAAATAACTGATTCCTAATTAACTTGACCTTCTCAGACGTCTCTTACACAAGGCTTGGCCCCAATAGTGAGGTCTCACCTGCCTCATCCCAACACTAAGGGGATCGATAAAGCCGACCATAGAATGCCTCAAAAGGATCCATTAAAATAGAAGGTTGATAACTATTATTGTAAGTGAACTCGACCAATCCCAAATAGTTATTCAATGATCCTCTAAAATCCAAAACACATACACAAAGCATGTCCTCCAGAATCTGATTTGTCTGCTCCGTCTGACCATCCGTTTGAGGATGGTATGTCATGCTCATATTAATTTGTGATCCCAAAGCCTTATGAATGGATTCCAAAAACTGAGAGGTAAAATAGGGATATCTATCTAAGAAAACTGTCGACCACACACCATGAAGCCTTACCACCTCCTGAATATACAATCGGCCCAACTCATCCACTTTAGTTGTATCTCTGATCAGAATGAAGTGGGATGATTTGGTTAGATGATCAATCACTAACCACATAGCATTCATACCCCAAGGTGTATGAGTTAAGCCAATAATAAAATCCATGGAGACCTCATCCCACTTCCAGATATGAATGGGTAATGGATGAGGCAAACTAGAGAGCCTTTGATGCTCTGCTTTTACCTGATGACATGTATAGCACGTTGACACGAAGTAAGCTATGTCATGTCTCATACCTGGCCACCGGAACTTCTGATGGACATCATAATACATTTTTTTATCTCCAAGATGAAAGACCCATTGAGATTGGTGCCTATCCTGCATCACCACCTCCCTTAGAGACAACGACACCACCAAACAGCCCTTAAAGCACAAGATGCCCTTAGGAGATGAAGACCAATTAGAAGACATCTCCCCACCATGAAGAAACAACATAGACCACTGACATAGCTCACCATTGGGTTTCTCCTATTGAATCAACTCTAAAATAGAGGGATTCAACTGAATTCTTGCCAATAATTCTCCTCCATTGTGCTTTTTTTGTCTCCACGTGCATTTGAGAAAAGAGCCCCATCAGAGGCCACTCGTCACTGGACTTACTCAAAGCCTATAATGGTACTTTTCTTCTTAAGGACTCAACCACCGCATTACCCTTTCCCGGGGTATAGACGATATCAAAGGAAAACCGCTGAAAATACTAAATCCAATGGTGTTACCTCATATTAAGATCCTTATATCACTACAAAAAATTATCTTTTTCTAACATGGGTATATTTGTTGGTAAAAGTGTATTTTTTGTTGGTAAAAAGATTTACCAACAAAAATTGTCCTGTCACTATAATATTGGTAAAAACTCTATCGCTAAATGTTATTGTGACAGATAATATGGTTCTGTTACTAATATAATAATACCAACAGATAATATATATGGTGTTCAAATTTTTTAGAAATAGATTCATGTGACAAATATATTTGTTGGTTATAATATTACCAATATATCTTATCTGTTTATAAATTAATTTTAAATTAAAATTATAAATTTTTATCACTACTAAAATTTCATATTATATTTACACCTATTTTAATTATCAAGTCGAAGATGATTTTCACGCATGTTCAAAATTAGAAAAAAAGATTAATTATATTAATAATGGAGATTAAAAAAATGAATCAATAGATATTTGAAGTTGATTAGTAAGACCATAAAACCACAAAAATCCAATATCTATCTATACATTTTCCTCTGTCGCACCCCCACCACCCATGTCGTCTCTTGACTGCAATCCTCCAGCATTATCATCTCTTGACTTCAATCCTCCACCACCCATCATGGTAGAAGAATAGTTACTTCTTCCAAAGATCATTCATCACCCCCCACACAGACACTAGAAGAAACAAACCAAGTCAACTCCAGTACCATTGAGGAACCTCAAGTCATTTTTATGTCATACCCTTCAACTTCAAGGTCTACACCACATGCAATCAAAAATAATACCTAAAAATTAAAGAAAAATATATGCATGAATTGAAAAAAAGTACAAAAAAATAAAATCCACAAATTTAATAAATTGAGAAAAAAAGGTACATAAAAAACAAATCCTCTAAAAATTGTAGCTCTGTCTTCCTTATTGAGTCAACAAAAACATCAACCTTTATCATGAAAGAAACAACCTGTTTTCTTAATTCAAATCAACTACACAACATATTATTGAAAAAAAACTAATTGTACAAATAGTATTCTAATAAAGGAATGAAACCATGTTGAAAATTAAAGGGGGAAGAGAATCCAAAAATATTAAAGTAGTATCCATGAATTGATCACTATAGTTGTCCAAGTAGAGTAGGGTCCAAGTAGAGGGATACTTCTAACAGCTATGGAATTTGTAATAGGAACTAGAATTCTAAAAAGAGGAAATTTACATTAGGCATTGAAATCTAATCCATAGAGCTCAAAATAGTGAAGACCCTCAGTAAGACTAGTATAATCCATAATTTTTCCATCAGGATGAGGCTTGGATACAAGATGAGCTCCAGCAGCCATTTTAAGAGACAAATATGCACCAATGGAATTTATAATTGAAGTTGTGATGCTAGGTTCACCCACGGTGATAAAGGATGAAGGGTAAAAAAAATTAATGAAAAAGGTTGAACATTAAGCACTTGTAGAGGTAGATTCAAATAGAAATCCAACTTTATTAAATTTAATCTCAAAATAAAAATAAAATAAAATCAAAAGCATGTGAAGTATCCCTTAAGACATAACACAATTAGAATATTGATAGCTCAGATAAACAAGTCAACAAGGATATTTTAGCACAATTTTCAATAAAACTTGACCAAAAATCAAAACATGAAAACTACTATCTTAGCACAACATAAAGACAAAACCAATAAGCAAAGAATACAAACAAACCATCATGAAAATCGAGACTGCACCAACTAGACTATCTACAAATTTTCAGCAGACACTTCACTATGTTAACCTGCATGCAAAAAGAGTGATAACCATAGCATGAATTTTACCCATATAATCTCTAAAAAATTCATGAAAAAAATAAGAATATATTACTCTCTTGAAAAGTCCAGCGTTCATCAAAGCACTAGGTTTTTTTCCTTCCATTGAATTAAAGACAAGAGTATCATTCCCATTTCTATTTCCTAAAGTTAAATACAGTTGGTCCATTCAACACATTCAAGTAAAAGATGATAAAAGAATTAATTTCATTATTGAGATTACTAAAACCATTAGTATAAAGCTCGAGGATAAGAAACAGTTATCTTTGAAGCTACCCCTGATTCACAAAACCATAAGCATCTTTCTGGAGAAAAATATAAACAGCTTTTTCAATCAATTCAGGATAAAATTTACCATAAAGGAATATACAAAGTTCAAACCCATAAATAGTTGAGAAAATAATATAAGGATAGTTTTTCATGTTATTATTATATCAAAAAATCATGGATTCATCATGAATGAAATTATCTTTAACATAAAAATAACGTGAATCATCTTGTAATGGTGCTCTAAGAGTATGCAGGCATGTATTTCAACGTACATGATTTTAACTAATGAATATTCAAACTTATTTTCAACAAACAACACATGAAAAATACATGTCAAAACAACACTATCAAGCCTTTAGACTCAACACCCAACATGTTTTACAACCAACCAAGTACTTTTGTATTAACCTATTTGTACAGACTTAGTGCATTGATTATTTTAATGAAAATATTAGGTACTAACACATAGCCATCATAACAAAGGGGGTTCCAATAGGTTAAAAAATGAATGAGAAGTTCGATTCAAATTAAAATCAAATGAAGAAACTACTTCCCTACAATGATAGGGTGTTATCCTCTAGAAAATTATGAACCATCCATCCTTCTCTTTTTATATGTCCTTCAACCTGATAGTTCTCATTGAAGTGCCTACAAAAGAAACAAAATTGACATAAAATTCAATAATTTCATTTTAAGAAGAATAAAACCATGTAAAAAGTGAGAAATTACATTCATCATCCATATTGACATCTCAACAAATCATGTCAGTTATAGTACTAGTGAGAAATATCAAGTCACTTTTATGTCACACCCTTCAACCCCAGGATCTACACCACACAACCAAAGAGGAGACCCAAAAATAAATGAATATATAAAAATTAATTGAAACCAAAATAGAAATAAATAAAAATATAAAAAAAATTATCAGCATTGAATGGGAATTTTTCATATCTCAAAAAATCAAGTTATCTCTAGTACCAGAGAAACCACAATGTTTTTATACCGATAAAACTTGGGTTTTTGTGGTTTTGTGGTTTTTGAGTTCTCAATCATATAGCATGTGCTCATGGTTCCTAACGAATACAATGTTTTTTTGATTTGTTGTTATAATTATTGGATAATGGACTTGGCATGTAAGACTCCATAGGAATTTATTCGTTTTCAGGATACATAGATGCACATAGGATGATTCAAATTGTGGAAGAAATATTTATGAGGATAAAGTTTATGGAGATAGGAAAGTCTATAACAATTTATTCAAGGACATAAAATAATACATGTGACCAAGATCCTAAAGCATATATGCCAACAAATAATGATAAAGGATAATTTCTATAGTTTATTTAATAGAAATAATTATTAGAATCCAAATATATGTTATCAAATATATATTATATCTAAAGAGAGAACTTAATGATGTATAAAGTTGATTGAATATAGTTATAATCAACCATAAAAGATTACAACTTTGTAGTGATTTTATTTTTTTACACATTGCATAGAGACACTCTAGCCTTTAATTATTATTCACACTTACTCTCAATGTAAGTATCATAAGAAACCATGTCTTCAATCCAAAACAAAATTTCAATAAACAATAACAAAAAACATCCATACATTATAAAAGATCAATACCTACTTCCAGACTGATTACATACCAGATCAATACCAAGAATCGCCTCAAAAGAACATTCCCTTAGTGAAGATATCAACTACTACCTCTAATCCAGAGAAGACAAATCTAGCCCAGAATCACTTCTATCTTCATTTTTTAGTTCCTTATTTGATTCAAAATCTTATGAATTAGATACAATCAAAGGCTGACCACATATTTTCATGCATTCTGACCAAAAGAACAATTGAAAAAATTATCGAAACCAAATCAGGAAAATCTTCAACAAGTACACCATTATAAAGTCTGTCTGAATCAACTCCTTCAAGATACATGCTTCTAGTACCCATCAAATCAAGATAGATATACCAACACTACTCTGGGCAGGGAGGACTACCTTCAAAACCTAGTGGGGACACCAAATATGACAATTGAAGGCACTATTAATGTCACACGTTGTTCAGATCTTGTGGCCAAAATAGGATACAAAACCAGGAAATCAAAACCAGTTGAAGATTAAATCGACATACCCTAAAGTAGAGAAACGGAATACCAAATCTAGTCGAGGGTCAATCTGAAATAATGGGGAATAAACCCTAAATAGAAAACACCAAATGAAATATAAACATTACCAAAATCACTATATGGGACTGACCCCGCACAAAATCATGAGTAAGAAGAAGAACTCGGGTAGTGAGGGAGGTTAGGCCAAACACAGACAGGGGGCGGGCAGTGATGGAGGTGAGGCCAGAGTAAAGCAGGGAAGAATGTGAGGCCAAAGTAGGGTGGGATGTGTGGCGGGTGGTGGAAGGCATGGCCGAACACAGATAGGGGGTGGTGATGGAGGTAAGGTCGAACATAGACAGGGGCGGGTGGCAATGGAGGTGAGGCCGAACAAGGACAAGGGCGGCGATGGAGGCGACCAAGAGTCAAATTAGGGTTTTTTGTGTTATTATTTTTTAAAAAAAATAAATATTTATTAAATAAATAATATTTAAAAATATAAAAATAGTTAATATTTCCAGAAAATTGAATAAACAATATTGAAAAATATAAAAACATTTAATATTTTGGAGAAAAATGAAAACTAAAATCAATTAGGTGATGTTTTTAGTAAAACACTGAGAAATAAACATTTACATTGGTCATGAAAATAATAAATATATATATATAAACTATGTTTCTCTTAATTTGATATTGATAATATCTTTTTTTATGATTAAATGGTTTATTGTAATATTTTTTTGATAAAAAAATATTTGTTAGTAATGGAATTATTAATAACATACTCATGTGTTAGTAAAAAAATATATTGGTAGTAGTATGATAAAGCAATAGATTCAATTGTTGGTAAATGATCTGTTGGTATTGAATGATCAATATCAACAGATATATTTATTGGTAAAAAAATGTTGGTATTAAAAATTAATACCAATAATACTTATTATATGTTGGAATTGCTCGTTTTGTGTGAGAAGATGTAGGTTAAACTCTTATAATAAGAGTAGACCACAAACTTCTCCCCAAAGAGATAATGATTCAAAGTCTTTAAAGCATGCATCACCACTGCTGACTCCAAGTCATGGTTCGGGTAATTCTTTTCATATGGTCGCAGTTGGCAAGATCCATATGCCACCACAAGATCATCCAACATAAGAACACACATGGGACCCATACCTGAAGAATCACAATACAAAACATAGCCTTTCTATATTTTAGAAAGATCAACACAGGGATGGTAGTCAACCAACGCTTCAACTCCTCAAAGGATTCCCGACATTCTAAGGCCCATTCAAATGTCACCCATTTCTGGGTGAGTGCGGACAAAGAAAGCCGAGAGAAATCCCAAACCAACCACATGTAGTAACCTTCCAGGATGAGGAAACTCCTAATCTCAAACACATTCTTCGGATGCTCCCATGAAATAACTACACTAATCTTCTCAGGGTCCACCGAACCCCCCTGTTTCGAGATGAAATTCCCCATAAACTTCACCCCCTAATCCAAAAAGTGAAATTGGACAAATTTTCATAAAGGCGATGATCCTGCAGAGTTCCTAACATGATCCAAAAATGATTCTCATGTTCTTCCTAAAATATAGAGTAAACCAGGATTTCATCAATGAATATTATAATGAAAGAGTCGAGATATTGGTGGAACACCCTATTCTTGAGTTCCATAAATACCACTGGAGCATTGGTCAATCCAAAAAGGAATGACCAAGTACTCAAAGTGGTCGTACCTACTTCGGAAGGCTATCTTCGGGGTATCTGCATCTCTCACCCTGACTTGGTGGTAACCCAAATGCAAGTATATCTTGGAAAACCACTTTTCCCCCATCAACTGATCAAACAAGTCATCTATTCAGGTCAAAAGGTATTTGTTCTCGATGGTTACCTTATTCAGATTCTGGTAGTCAATGCACAACTGGAGGGACCTATCAGCCTTCTTCACAAAAAGAATAGGAGCGGCCCAAGGATAGATGCTCAGGAAAATGAATCCTTTGGATTTTAAATCATTTAGATATATCTTTAATTCCCTCAAATTATTGGGGTCCATACGATATGAGGGTAGAAATATCTATTGTGTTCCCGTTGCAAAATCAATCGAGAACTCCACATCCCACTCTAGGGGAAATCTTGAAAAATCATCTAGAAATGTGTCTGGGACCCCATCCACTACATGAGGTAATACACCATCATGATAATGACCGTTATCCTCTAGAATGATAAATAATAACCGAAAGATAAGGTTTCTTAATTTTGGGAATGGAGGTCATGCACGACCAGGCTGAGGATCCCATTCCCCAAGAAAACTATGAGGACTCCCATCAGGTTCCATGAAACTCACCCACTTCCTATAGCAATCAATATGCACTTGAAAGTGAACTATCTGATCCATGCTGAGGATTACCTCAAAAAGTCCCATATTAAAGACCAAAAGATCCCATACCCCCCTCGCGCCGCCGGAATAGTACCCCACAGCGCCGACCGTCGCCGCCCACATACCGACTGCCGACGCCCTCATGCCCATTTCTACACTGCCGATGTCGTCCACCTCCCCCCCCCCCACCCTCTCCCACCCTCACGGTTGAACCCCCCTCACACCCGAACCCTACCTGCAACACCTTTTCTCCCTCGTCGCATCGCCGCCACCCATCACCGGTCACTGCCGACATCGCACTGCCAACGTTGTGCGACCGCCTCCACCCCCCCTCACGGTCGAACCCCCCTTGCACCCAAACCCTACCCACAACTTCTTTTCTCCATTTCTGCAATTCCTCCTCCCGTAACCAATCACTGCCGACGTCGCACGACCGCCTCCGACTCCCCGTTGTCACCCATCCCCTCCCTTGCCGCACCGCCTCCTCATCCAGCTCCCTACCACCGCTACCACCTGTCCCCTCCCTCACTGCACCACCTCAGACCCTGAATCCCCTCCACTGCCCCTCCTCTCTCTTGCAGCACCACCTCTGGCTCCCCTCCCTTTCAGATTTTTAGAGCTATCAGGTATGCCCTAACTTCTGTTAAGAGTTTTGATTTTAGGAATTTTACAGCACAAAGTTGGAATGCATGAAGATTATATGAATATTATGTGTGAATAAAAATTGTGGAAATTGAAGTTCATGTGTATATGGGCTTGTGTGCATGAATAATTATGAAATAATGTGTGTTAATAGTGTTTGTATAAGAATACATCACACTTTTTAGGTTGGAAGTTACATACAATGTGTAAGAACCCGGTTCTTATTTGTGAGGTATTGGTTTCTTCTTTTCCCTTATCCTTAAGTGTTTTTGAGAAAATAAGGAAAATGGGGAAAAATCTCAAATTTTGTGGGTACACACTGTGTACTTTTCCACACGCCGTGTACTTTGTCCGTGTGGGATGAGTATTTAGGGCGTGTAGGCCTGTCGGTGATGAAAGGTGTAAAAACCGACTACACGTCGTGTACTAGGTATTTACACGCTGTGTAATCAGTCAGTAGGTGAACAGTAAGTCGGTAGAGACAGTTGCCAGCTGAGCAACAGTACACGCCATGTATTTAGGAACACATGACGTGTACTCATCTCGACAGATGAACAGTGTCGTGGTGGAAAGAAGTCGGCAGGGGAACGGTTTAAAAAATAAAAAGTACATGTCATGTACTTGAGAGTACATGTCGTGTAGTTTGTTTTTTTCGCTTAAAATGGGCATTAGCCTCCTCATTCAGTATAGGAGGCTTTGAGTTTGTTTGGGAGCCGAGAGAGGAGGCCAGAGCTTCAAAGATCTCCTGACTGCGCACCAGGAATCCGAATTCTTCTCTGACGGTCTCGATTGAACCGTGCAGGTGAGTTTTTCCTTCTCCTTGAGCCATTCATACCAATTCTTTCCTGAGGGGAAGTTATTTGAGGTTGATCATGTAGTTTTTTATCTCAGATCTATGCCATTCTCGTGTGTTTTGGGAGGCTTTTTTCGCGTATATCGATCAGTGGAGTTTGAGGTAGGTGGTCTGGTGGTCTGGTGTTTATTTCCAACTATTGAGTTGAATTTGTGTACCGTTGGGCTACGAATCCATGTCTAGGGTGTCGTATGGCTATGTGATTTTCTGAAAGTTATCTAGAATTGCATAGAAAAACTTTTGATAAGTTAAAACTGTTGTTTGGGATCACTACTTGGATCCAGGACCACCCCGGGGGTGTGTTCCTCTGTTTAGCCGTTTGGCCATGATACCTGTGGGTATACCATGAATTTTAGCATTTTTTGAATTTCCTTGAGAGGAATTTTATATAATTGATTGCTTATATGTTGGGCTTGGTCCGGTTACTTGTATAGCCTGAGGTTAGTGTTCGTTTAGCCTGTGGGAAACTCTTCTCATGCCCGTGGGTAGTAGACTTTGTGCCTGTGGGTGACACCTCGTACGCCTGTGGGAAATATTCGATATGCCTGTGGGCAGACACCTGTGGGTTTCGATTTTGATTACTTGAGGGTAATAATTGTAGGTCTGAGGATATTGTTATCATGAATATTCACCGTGGTGATTTTCATATGTTATACCTGCCAAGTTAAATCACAGGCTTGACATGGTTGAATGAACATTAAAATCGAAATATAAATGGTAGAGTTAGTTACTTTTGAGTTTTTCTTAGTTTATTTCATTTACTACTGCACACTGTTGTTGCACATTTTCACTAATAGTTGGGCATGAGCCTTTGGTGGTTGCCTATAAGGATTTATTTCTCACACCCTATTTGGGTTATGTCTTTGACCCAAATAGATTACATTTCTATAGGTTTCTACAGGGGCAAGGGTCCCTATACTGGTACATGGTTGTAGAAGAGGAGTAGGAGAGCATGGGACCGAGCTTAGGCTTGTGATGCTGCTGCGTTTTGTTTACTCTGCTTTGTTTTTTTTGGTTGTTCCTTGTATTTTGAGTTGTATTGTATTGTATTTCAGTGTATCCTGTTATGGATGTTTTCATAGATTTAGTGGCATGTTTCATCTTTATATATATGATTTCTGGTTCACTTTACTTCAGTTGTTCATTTCAGTTGTATATTGTTACTGCTTCTGTTGTTGTTTGTTATATATCTTTTCTACTGTGCTACACTTTGACAAATGAGGGCATAGTTTCCCCACTATCAGACCTGGTCCCTCGCTGCTAGTTGGAAGCCTCTAGCGTTTGGGGAAATGCGCTTGAGGTTATGTGACCAACCGGGTTCAGGGCACCCGTTGAGTGGCTTCTAGATCTGGGGCGTTACAAAGTGGTATCATAGGGGGTTCTTTTCTTTGAATTACTATTTGGAGCCATAGTTAGGGATAGGATAGAGATGGTAGTTGGTAATAAGTTGTTCCTGGTAGTAGCTAACCCATGTACAGGGAAAATCCAATCTACCTTGTTATTGTAATTATTATTGGTTTTTCAATTCTACGGTTGATTTGATTTTCACCGTTTGGTGACGCACTTGTGATTGATCTGTTTATATTTTATACATGGGTTCTATTTAGTTGCAACCCGATGAGATGAGGTTGTGACACCTCATGCATCATTTAGGCACATGCTAGAAATCACATGTCATACATTCCTTCCATGACATGCAGGTGCATTAGAAATTGCATGTTGTTGTGATAGTGGATGTTCTAGAAAATCATGCTATTTTGATAGTTGCTTTGATAAATACCTGTTATTTGATAGGGTATTGTTGTGTGAGATTTTGATAGAATGAATGTCAAACTTTGGTTCTTGAGGAGTATGGGCCCTCAATGACCGGAATTTGGTGGATCATTAACGTATTTTCCTTGTTATAACATATATAAGATGTCAAGATTTGATTCATGGGGAGTATGGGCCCTCACGGATCGGAATTTAGAACTTAGGTGTTTCAACCATGTTTTTCGGGGTTCCAGAGTAGTTTCTGAGGCTCAATGTTCGGAAAACCCAGCATACACGCTGTGTGGTTTTATGGACACACGTCGTGTGTTCTTTTGTTCGGGAAGAAATGAAAACTTTATAAGTACACGCCATGTACCCTCAGTACACACCCTTTAGTCTCTTCCTGTGTCATAGGTCGTGTGGGTGGGGACAAGGGGTAGGGAATAGATTTGGGGAACACACCGTGTACTGGCTGTACACGCCGTGTAGTGTCGACCTGGTATCCACCCATGTAACTAACAACATGGATGGCAGAACCTTAAGACATACACGCCGTGTCGACATTCAACATGTCGTGTAGTCTGACCCAGGTACCCGGCCGTGTCACGAACAACACGGGTCAGTGTTATCTTTCCTAGTACACATCATGTCCGCCTGGAACACGTCGTGTACTGTCCGCCGTGTAGTCAAGTTTTTTGAATCTTGAATGCTTTCTTTCTCCTGTTCCCTTCTTGGTATTCTAGTTGCGGTCTTTGAAAATATTGATCTAAGGTGTGCGTTTGACTTTGTAGAGTAATGCCGCCAAGATGACCACCAGTTGTTCGCCAAGAGAGAGGTGACGATTTTAATCCAGAGGTGGTAGGCCATGGGCTACCAATGGAAACTCTGACAGTCTCAGATGTTGTGCCAGCCGTTATACCGGACATAGGCACAGAGGCACAGTTCCGTGAAGGCTTCATGCGGTTCATGCAGACCTTCCAATGAGCACCACAGGCTGCCAAAACTATGACAGAGCTGACATGTATCTTCCAGCAGCAGCATCCACCTACGTTTACAGAGGATAGCGAACCATAGGCTGCAGAGTCATGGATAGATTTGATGCAGACAATATTCGAGCATCTGGAGACGCCTCCTAGGAGGAGGGTCAAGCTCGCTACATACATGTTGCGTGATTCCTCCAAGAGGTGGTGGGATGTTACCACCCAGTCTAAGTATCACCATGACATGGAATAGGAATATTTTTATTCAGCCTTCTATGACTTCTTCTTCCCAGAGATGCTGAGGGAAGATCGAGCTCGAGATCTCATGAATCTGTAGCAAGGCACCATGTTAGTGATGGATTATTCTGCTCACTTCACTAACCTTCAGCTTTTTTCACTTGTTCTGGTGGGTGACGAGACGTTGAGGGCTAGACATTTTGAGGATGGTCTTTGATATGACATATGAGAGCTGGTAAATTTTTTCAGGTTGCCTACAGTATGTGCTATTTTGAACCAGACACTTATTTCTGAGCGGAACCTGGGGGAAGCTAGTGGTGTGGGACAGGACGGTTCGACCCCAGTTTCTGGTACTATTTCCATTGGCAAGAGGAAGAGGCAGACAAATTTCTCTCACAGTAGCAGTACTAGCCAGAGGAACTTCTCAATTGGCTCGATAATGTGTTACCAGTGTGGTAGAGAGGGGCACAAGTGACCTCAGTGTCCTCGTGACCTAGTGGAGTGTCGAGATTGCGGCAGGATGGGTTATCTCCAGCATTTTTGTAGGGCGTTTCCACCAGTGGCTAGTGAGAGGGGTTTTGTGCAGACTCCGCATGCGGGAGTAGGACCAGCAGCTTCTTACCAGTCAGGAAACGGGAATACGTCAGGGCATGTAGGTAGAGATGGTGGTCGTGGTCATGGTAGCTAGACACCAGAATCTCAGAGGTAGCAGGGTGGGTCAGCTCAGGGTAGCCAGGCTGTGTCGCAGGGCCACAACACTGGGCAGACATATGCAATGCAACAGACCCAACAGGATCAGGATCCCGATTCTTCTACTGTCATAGGTACTATTCTAGTAGCTTCTGTTTTGTCTTCTGTACTTTTTGATATGGGTACTATACATAGATTAATATTTGTGCCCATTGTGGAGAGCCTTAGGCACTGTGTTTCTCCTTTTTCTGGTGTTATGATGCTAGACACTCCATTAGGAACTAGAACAACTGGTGAGCGTCAGTGTAGGGAGTGCGTCTAGAGGTGGGTGGGTGTCACTTTCTATGGTACCTCTATGTCTTGGAGATGACAGCTTATGATGTCATTCTTGGGATGGACTGGTTGGTACCCTTTCGAGACTTTATGGATTACTATCATCGCAGGGTGAGTTTCACGTCACCAGAGGGCGGAGAGTTTCTATACAAGTGAAAATGGGATGTCCAGGAAAGCTGAGCTAGACCAGAGCATCATGGGCGAGGTGCTGTGACAGCCCAGATTGAGAGCTTATATCTGGATGATCAGGGGACTTTTCAGAAGGATTTCTCTCTATATTTAGAGGTACATTTCTCTATTGAGCTAGTGCCAAGAGCAGTACCGGTGTCCATTCCTCCTTATAGTATGGCTACACCTGAGTTGCAGGAGCTCAAGAGGCAGTTAGAGGAGTTACAGGAAAAGGGTTTCATCTAACCCAGTACTTCTCCTTGGGGTTCACCGGTCCTTTTTTCAAATAAGGCAGATGGTACCCTCAGACTCTGTGTGGATTATCGGAAGTTGAACCATCTGACGGTCAAGAACCAGTATCCCTTACCAAGGATTGCTGATCTTTTTGATCCATTTCTAGGAGCATGAGTGTTCTCTAATATTGACTTGAGATCAAGATATCATCGGTAATGCATTAGACCATCGGACATAATGCTTACAGCTTTTCAGAGCAGATATGGTCTATACGAGTACTTGGTTATGCCGTTTGGACTCACAAATGATACAGCATTTTTCATGGATATGATAAATCATGTGTTACACCCTTATCTGGATTCTTTTGTGGTAGTCTTCATGGATGATATTTTGGTGTACTCTCACACTCGACACGACCATGCCACCCATCTTGAGATCGTACTAATTACACTGAGAGAGCATCATCTATATGCTAAGCTCTCAAAGTGACACTTTTGGATGGACCAGATTAACTTCCTGGGTCATATCATCTCAGAGACATGAGTTGTAGTAGACTCAGAGAAAATGAGAGCAGTAGTTTTCTGGGAGAATCCTAAGAACGTGTTTGAGATACGGAGTTTTTAAGTGGTTGGCTGGTTACTACAGGCATTTTATACAGGACTTGTCCCGCTTAGCAGCACCGTTGAGGGGTTTGAGTAACAAGTGTGTGAAGTTAGTTTGGTCAGAAGCTTGTGAGATAGCCTTTCAGGAGCTGAAGGATAGGTTGACATTAGCACCAATCCTGATACTTCTAGAGAAAGGAAATATCTATACAGTTTACTCTGATGCATCGGGTGTTGAGATGGGTGTAGTGTTGATGTAGGGTGATTGAGTTGTTGTGTACGGGTCTTGGTAGTTGAGGCCACATGAGAAGAATTACCCGATGCATGACCTCGAGTTGGCTGTAGTTATTCATGTGTTGTGCTGTTGGAGACATTATCTCTTCGGAGAGCATTTTTTGGTTTTCACTGACCACAAAAGTCTCAAGTATATCTTTACCCAGTGAGACCTGAATTTGAGATAGTGAAGGTGGGTTGAATACCTTCAGTCCTTCGACTTTGAGCTTGCCTATACACCTGGTAAGGGTAATATAGTTGCTGATGCACTGAGTAGGAAGACTCAGATACAGGCAGTTCACAAGGCCAGTGATGAGTGGTAGATTATGGCTTTGTTCTCTGAGATGCATTTGGAGGTGCACAATAGTCCGGGGAAAACCTATCTTTCATCCTTAGCTGTGACTTCTAACCTCCTGGATAGAGTAAGGATGAGACAACTATTGGAATCAGAAGGCCTAGATCTACGAGAGTCTGTGGAAAGTGAGGACCCTCCTCCTGGATGGACGATAGGCGATGATTAGGTACTGCATATCCATGGATGAGTGTGGGTTCTAGAGGATATATGCAAGTAGTTGATGTGGGAGTTTCATGCTTCATCATGGGAAATTCATCCCGGAGTTAGCAAAATGTACCGTGACTTGATACGTCAGTATTGGTGGTCAGGTATGAAGAGATAGGTAGTTGGTTTTTTTGCAAGATGTTCCACCTGTCAGTAGGTGAATGCGGAGCATCAGAGGCCATCCTGATTGTTACAACAGTTACCCATTCCGGAGTGGAAAAGGGATGATGTCGCGATGGATTTCATGATTGGGTTGCCGAGGTCACCTCGAGGCAGTGATTCCATGTGGGTTGTTGTAGATATACTTACAAATTTATCTCACTTTTTGTCGATTAAGGAGACCTATGGTGTCGATGAGCTCGGGAAGTTTTATATTCGAGAGGTGGTATATCTTCATGGGGTCCCTTGTTCTAACATTTCAGATAGGGATGCCCGATTTACATCTCATTTCTGGAAGAGTTTGTAGAGGGAACTGGGTACACAGGGGCTTCTGAGCACAGTTTACCACCCTCAAACCAATGGCCAGTCAGAGCATATGATACAGGTGCTTAAGGACATGCTGCGTTCATGCGTCCTAGACTTTGGGGGATTTTGGGAGAATCATATACCCCTGGTCGAGTTTTCCTATAATAACAGTTTTCAGGAAACTATTGAGATGGAACCTTACGAGGTTTTATATGGTAGGCCATCCCAATCACCCTTGTTCTGGTTGGAGGTAAGTGAAGGCAGCTTTACTGGGACCACGTCTCGTACAGGAGACTTCTGAGCAGGTCCAGTTGATTCAGAAGAGGATAACTACTACACAGTCTTGTCAGAAATCTTATGTTGATCGCTGCAGATGACCCTTGGATTTCATGGTCAGGGATCATGTTTTCTTGTGTGTTTCACTGAGGTTGGGACATAGGTGGATCAGGAGATAGGGTAAACTTTCCCTGAGGTATGTGGGGCCATTTGAGATTCTAGAGAGAGTCGGGTCGGTTGCCTACCGGTTGCAGTTACCATAGCGGTACCAGGTCATGCATGACGTCTTCCATGTATCTCAGTTTTGCTACTATCATTCAGACCTGTCTCATGTTTTTCAGCCCAAGGAGGTTGAGCTTGAGGTTGATGCGTCCTTTGAAGAGAATCTGATTTGTATTGTTGATAGGGGCACGAAGGTTCTCCAAGGTCGGTCAGTTCCTCTCGTTCGGGTGCTATGGCAGTATGGCCAAGTGCAGAATGAGACCTGGGAGCAAGAGACCTACGTACGTACTTAGTGTTCAGAGTTGTTCATAGCTATATCTTCGCCACCCTTAGAAGGTAAATTCAGGGACGAATTGTTTTAAGGGGGGAAGTTTGTAAGAACCCGATTATTGTTTTTGAGGTATGGGTTTCTTCTTTTCCCTTTTCCTTAAGTGTTTTTGAGAAAATAAGGAAAATGGGGGAAAATACCAAAATTTGTGGGTACACGCCGTGTAATTTTCCACACGCTGGGTACTTTGGACATGTGGGATGAGTACATGGGGCGTGTTGGCCAGTCGACGATGAAAGGTGTAAAAAATGACTATGCGCTGTGTACTAGGTATTTACACGTCATGTAATCAGTCGGTAGGTGAACAGTAAGGCGGAGGAGGTAGTTTCCAGTTAAGCGATAGTACACCCTGTGTATTCAGGAATACACGTTGTGTACTCATGTCGATAGATGAACAGTGCCGTGGTGGAAAGAAGCCGCCAGGGGAACAGTTTAAAAAATGAAAAGTATGTGTCGTGTACTTGAGAGTACATTCCATGTAGTTTGTTTTTTTTTTCACATAAAATGGGAAGTAGCCTCCTCATTCAGCAGAGGAGGCTTTGAGTTCGTTTTGGAGCCAAGAGAGGAGGCCAGAGCTTCAGAGATCTCCCGACCGCACATCGGGAATCTGAATTCTTCTCTGATGGTCTTGATTGAACCGTATGGGGGAGTTCTTCCTTCTCCTTGATCCGTTCTTAACAATTCTTTCCCGAGGGGAAGTTATTTGAGGTTGAGCGTGTAGTTATATATCTCAGATCTACACCATTCTCTTATGTTTTGGGAGGCATCGTTCACGTATATCGATCAGTGGAGGTCTAGATAGGTGGTCTGGTGTTTATTTCCAACTATTGAGTTGAATTTTTGTATTGTTGTGCTACGAACCCATGTCTGGGGTGTCGTATGGTTGTGGACTTTAATGAAAGTTATCTATAATTTCATAGATAAACTTTTGATAAGTTAAAACTGTTGTTTGGGATTGCTTCTTGGATCCAGGACCACCCCGGGGGTGCATTCCTCTTTTTAGCAATTTGCCAGGATACCTGTGGGTATATCGTGAATTTTAGCATGCTTTGAATTTCCTTGAGAGGAATTGTATATAATTTCTTTCTTATATGTTGGGCTTGGCCCGGTTACTTGTATAGCCTGAGGGCAATGTTCGTTTAGCCTGTGGACAACTCTTCTTATGCCTGTGGTCAGTAGACTTTGTGCCTGTGGGCAACACTCCCTACGCCTGTGGGCAATATTCGATATGCCTATGGGCAGACACCTGTGGGTTTTGATTATAATTACCTCAGGGTAAAGATTGTATGTCTGAGGACAGTTTTATCATAAATATTCACCATGGCGATTTTCCTATGTTATACCTTCCAAGTTAAAGCACAGGTTT
The DNA here is from genome assembly GCA_963277665.1 of Viscum album. Lineage (NCBI taxonomy): Eukaryota > Viridiplantae > Streptophyta > Magnoliopsida > Santalales > Viscaceae > Viscum > Viscum album. Next base: position 1,700,342,001 of record OY728155.1, read on the forward strand.
GGCATGGTTGAATGAACATTAAAATGGAAATATAACTGGTAGAGTTAGTTACTTTTGAGTAATGCTTAGTTTATTGCATTTACTACTGCACGCTGTTGTTGCACATTTTCACTGACAGTTGGGCACGGGCCTTTGGTGGTTGCCTACTGGGATTTATTTCTCACACCCTGTTTGGGTCATGTCTTCAGCCCAAATATATTACATTTCTATAGGTGTTAATAGGGGAAAGGGTCCCTATACAGGTACATGATTGTAGCATAGGAGTATGAGATCACGGGACCGAGCTTAGGCTTGTGATGCTGCTGTGTTCTGTTTACTCTGCTTTGTTTTGTTTGGATGTACCTTGTATTTTGAGTTGTATTTTATTGTATTGTAGTGTATCCTATTCTAGATATTTTCATAGTGTTAGTGACATGATGCATCTTTATATATATGACAGTTGGTTCTCTTTACTTCAGTTGTCCATTTCAGTTGTATATTGTTACTGCTTCCATTATTGTATGTTATATATCTTTTTCGTTGCACTACACTTTGACAAATGAGGGAATAGTTTCCCCATTATCAGACCTGAGCCCTCACTTCTAGTGGGCAGCCTCTGGCATTTGGGTAAATGTGCTTAAGGTCATTTGACCAACCGGGTTCAGGGCACCCGTTGAGTGGCTTCCGGATCCGGGGCATTACACAATGTACATTCCATGTATATGTTGACTAGATTAATATTAAGTTGTGTTTTTATTTGATTTATAACATTCTTGAGTCTGTGTGTGTATCCCATGAGAAAATGTGTGAGGCTTGACCACATTTATGTAAATGTTTGTTATACAGATATTATTATGGATAAGAGTTGGATTGATCTTTCAAATCAAATGTCTAGAGAATATTTCGAAGGCATTATGCAGTTCATTGAGTTCACTGGAGGATTTAAAAGTGACTATATTAGCTGTCTGTGTAGAAAATGTGCAAATAGATATCAATTCACATGAGATACCATGAGGGATCACCAATTCTTTAATGGATTTCTGAAAAATTATAAGAGTTGGACTCGTCATGGGAAAGGATATATTCAGTGTCAAAATACAAATGCGGTTCAGATGGATGTTGATGTGAGGATGAATGATCCAATGCATGAAATGTTTACTGAAATGGTACGTGGGTTGGCTCTTGAAGGCATTGACATCCAAAACGTTGAGACTGGTGAGATAAATATGCACTCTAGTGCATATCGTAATTCGAGAATGTTTTATGAAGTACTTGATGATTTGAAAATGGAATTATATCCCGGATGTACTACTTACAATAAATTGTCGTTTATCGTGGAGTTGTTTCATTTGAAGACTTTGAATCAATGGTCAGACACATCGTTCGACATGTTGTTGGCATTATTGAAAAAGGTTCTTCCTGTCGATGCTAAGATTCCTGAGTCGTATTACCATGCTCGTAAGTTGACAGAGAACTTAGGTTTTACATATGAGACTATAGATGCATGTGAAAATAATTTTATGTTGTTTAGAAAGGAAACTGCCCATTTGGATATTTGTACGGTATGTTGCACTTCCAAGTGGAAAGAGAACATGAGAAATCAGACTCATCAAAGTCAGACTATGAAATAGGGAAAACCGATTACTGTAAATCAAATGTGTTACTTTCCCCTAAATCCAAGGTTGAAAATATTTTTTATGTCATCTAATTTTCTAATTTAATGAGATGGCATGTGGAAAGGAATCAAGAAAGTGATATGTTAACCCACCTGGAAGACTCTTGTGCATGGAAGGATTTTGTTAAGAGACACCCCAACTTTGTTAAAGATGTTCTTAATGTCCTATTGGGGTTGGCAGCTGATGGTTTCAATCCATTCAAGTCTATGGTTGGTGTAACTCATAGCACATGGCCCAGGGTGTTGGTTCCATATAATCTTTCTTCATGACTTTGTATGAAACAAAAATTTATATTACTTTCCACTATTATTGATGGACCTAAAAGTCTAGAGGATAAGATTGATGTTTACCTTCAGCCATTTATTGATGAGTTGAATAAATTTTGGGGTGATGGTGAGATGACTTATGACTGTGAAAAGAATGAAACGTTCAAATTGCAGGCTTCTTTATTGTGAACAATCAATGATTTCCTAGATTATGCAAATTTATCAGGCTGGAGTACGAAAGGGGAATTTCCATTCCCTTATTGTAATAAAAGTAAAAAATATATATGGCTTAAACATTCCAAAAAATGGGCATACATGGGTCACAGACATTTTCTCCCCCCTCAGCACGGGTTCATAAAGGACAGAGTGACATTTGATGGTTCTATAGAGTTCAGCCCAACACCAAAGATCATTATAGGAATTTAAATGTTATTGCATATTGAAGAAGAAAACATCTGCATGGTATATGAATTTCAGGATTTAGTGGCTCATCCATTATGTAATATTTGTGGTGCAGGTAGACAACGAAGTCACAATTGGAAAAAGAGAAGTATTTTTTACAATCTCTCCTATTAGAAAACTAACATGCTAAGGCACAATTTGGATGTCATGCACATTGAAAAAAATGTTTCTGAAAATATATTGTGGACTATTTTAGGTGTCAGTGGAAAATCAAAGGACCATGTTAATGCACATCGTGATTTGGAAGAAATGGGTTTAAGGAAATAGTTGCATTTACAATTATCTGAGGGAAACAAGGCATATATGTATGCTGCACAGTATACAATGACTACAAAGGAGAAAGAGACCTTTCCTTCATTTTTGAAGATGCTCAAGGTGCCTGATGGTTACTCTTATAATATTTCAAAGTGTGTGAATTTGAAAAGCAATACATTTCAAGGGTTGAAAAGTCATGACAATAATATACTACTTTAGCATTTGATTCCAATCACAATTTGTGATTGTTTATCCCCCAATGTTGTTCAATTGTTGATTGAGATGAGTAATTTTTTAGACAGATTTGTTTAAGAAATCAACGAATGAGTGATTTAAAAAGTTTGTAGGACTGAATAGTACTTATGCTTTGTCACTTTGAAAAACTATTTCCCCCCTCATTTTTTGATGTTATGGTTCACTTGATAGTTCACCTAACTGATGAAGTAATGGCTTCTGGTCTAGTGTGATTTGGGTGGATGTATCCTATTGATCGGTATCTGAATACATTAAAATGATTTTTACACAACAGAGCTCATCCGGAGGAATCAATAGCCAATGTTTATTTGATGGATGAGTGTACTAATTTTTGTGAATAATATCTTATAGATGTTGAAACAAAATTAGATAAGCCCTCTCAGATTCATGATGGTCCAGTTGGAGAAGGAACCAAATTTGATATGGATAACATCGAGTAGATACAAGTGCAATGATACATCTTGTTCAATACTCCATCAGTTTCACCATTAATGCAGTAAGTTTCTTATCAATTTTATTATTTGACTTTTACGTGTTTTGTTTGCATAAGTTTTTCATTTAAACATTGAGATTGTTCATTTGCAGGAAACACATTAATGAACTAAATGAAGAGATGTATCATGCGACTGATTATCAAATTCAAAAATATCATTATGCATCATTTCATGATTAGTTCAAGGATTTTTTACGTATAAATTGATTTTCATTATGAGTGAATTATTATAATAATTTATTTCTGTAGAAATAATTATTGAATTCTGTGAATTATATAGGTTCATAAGCTGAGAGATTTAGGTGACCCCATGCTAACTGAAGAATTTATCCAACTAGCTGAGGTTCCATCTATAACGACTCGTCATTATAAAGATATATATGCTAATGGATTTCAATTTCTCATTAAATATGTTGACGACAAAATAGAAACAAAAAACAGTGGAATCGGTTGTCCATTCATCAATTTTGGTTATTAATATGGTTAATTGACAAATATCATTGAAGTTTTATATGCACACAGGTTGAAGTACATATTGTTAAAGTGTAATTGGGTTGATCCAGTGCATGGACGTAAAGTCAATCAATATCAGTTTACAATGGTAAACTTTAACTATATGTTATACAAAAATGAACGAGTTGATAATGGACCTTTAATTTTGACATCACAAGCAGAACAAGTATTCTTCATTACTTTGCCTTCAGATCCTAGTTGGAAATTTGTTGTGAAAATGTCCCAGCAAAGAGTGTTTCTATTTGAAAAAGATGAACCTGAGACTAATCCTTTTGTTTCCCAACAACTTGATCAACATACCATAGTTCAACATGAAGAAGATATTTATTGGGTCAGAGTGGTCATTGAAGGAGAAACGGTCGATTTGCAGGTTTAATAAAATGTGTATAATTGTTTTCCTTCCAAACCCCGTATAACACCCCCCCCCCCCCCCCCCCGCGGACAACCCCCCCACCCCAGACAGCCCCCCCCCCCCCACCTCAGACAGCCCCCCCACCCCCCAGATAACCCCCCTCACTCTGGATAGCCCCCCTCATCCTCGAACATCACCTCCGCCCCAGACAGCCCCCCATCCCCTAGACAGCCCCCCCCTCGGATAGCCCCCCCACCCCCAGACAGCCCCCCACCCTAGACACCCCCCACCCCGGACAGCCCTCAACCCTCAGATAGCCCCCACCCCCAACCCTCGGATAGCCCCCCCACCCCCCAGATAGCCCCCACCCCCGGACAGCGCCCCCACCCCCCAGATAGCTCCCACCCCCTGGACTCCCCCCACCCCGAACAGTCCCCCCAGACAGTCCCCCCCCCCCAACAGCTCCCCTCACCCTGAACATCCCCCACTCACCCCGGACACCCCTGGACATCCCCCCATCACCCCGAACAGTACCCCCCCCCCCACCCTAGACACCCCCTCACCCTCAGATAACCCCCACCCCGAACAGCCCCCACCCCAGACACTCCCCACCCCAAACAGCCCCCCACCCCAAACAGCCCCCCCCCCACCCCCACCCCAGACATCCCCAAAACACCCCCTCTAAATACAAGCCTTTTTACATCATTTTATTTATGTTTTGTTAATTTTTTGATTTTTTAAAATCCATTTACAACTAATTATTCAGTCCCTTATTGTTTGATTGACTATTGTACAAGTTTGATTTTTTTAAAACAATCCAATTTATCTTTTTGACATTATGGATGGTCCCCTTATTAATCTTTTGTACAATCGTAGTCATGTTAGGGGAACAGGAAATAGTTCAACATCATCCATTTGAGCCATCTACGTCTCAGGGTCGAGGTATGTTTGAATGTAACTGTTTCTGATTTTTTATGTAATTTCTAAACACACACACACACACACATATATATATATATGCACATCTATCAAATTATGTAAAAAATTGTTTTCAACCGGATTAAACTCAACTGCTTCTTCCTCTCACAAGAGAGGCCCTGGTCGTGGCATTTTATCATGGAATTATGACACGATCTATGATGTTTCATTTGATGACAAATTTCTTCCTATGGGACTGACTGCCCCGGAATTTATTCATCATATGGGTCATATCATACACGACCCACATCGATTTCCATTTTCCACATGTGACTGTGATTCTATCCCTCAGGATACATTAGATCGGATTTAGAGGGAAGTTTGGGTAAGAAGACCAATTTAGTTTCTTCCCTATGTTTAAAAAAATACTAACATGTGTGATTTTTTTCTTAAATAGAATAATATGAAAGTGTACCCTGATGAGTTTTAGCCTGTTTTTATGAGAAAATGTCATAAGATGTGGAAATATTATAAAGTCAAAGTCAAGAGGGAGCATTGGGTACCAAATATGGGTGTCGTAGACATTCTGGAAAAAGCCCCAAGATGTGTTCTCCTGTCTCAATTGCGTGACTTTGTTGCATATTGGTCTACTGAGGACATCATGATTAGTATATTTATTTTGGTATATATATTTTCAATAATTTGTGACATTATATTTGCTTTAAATTTGAATTAATTATATGTAGGAGGTGTCAGCACGCCATTCTGAGAATCGAGCATTGTAGGGACCACCTCACAGGCTCAGGACTCGTCACGTGTCTCAGATCCAACATGAGGTATTTATTATTCATTTTTTTATTTATTATGGTTTTGTGTTATATTATTATATTTTATTGGTATAAATTTATGGGAGCATGGTGCATTGACTGATAAAATGTCAGTGTGGATGAGGATTCATGATCGAAATGATCCAGAGGTTGTAGCTCTTATAGTAAGTGCTTGTACTCATTACCAATACTTACATGCATCTGTATATAAACATATATATGTATATATATTTAAATATTGCACATGCTTAATTTTAAGCTGAGTTATAATAGCTTCCAGAGTATCAACGACAACTTCCCATGCGAAGGGATGAGATATTCCATCGCATTATTGGTCGTGATAGACATGAATATAATTTGACCTATGGAACGAGGATTCCTCATTCTATAGTATCACGTACTAAGTTTGTCAACCCTTTTGTTGCATAGATGACACAATAGATTTCAGATTTTGAGGCACGGTTGCGTGCTTCTGAGGAGATAAATGCGCAATTGATCACTGAGGTTAGAACACTGCGAGAATATGTGCGTCCGGGTATTGGTGCAGGAGATCATACGATGCAGGTTTATACTGAATTTATTTATTTACTTTATATTACTTTGATTATTAAATCTTTATAATTTTTATTTGTTGTAGGAACTTGGAACACCAGATAGAGTTAGCTGCCATGACCGTGCATGATGCATCATATTCACGTGTTGTGTTTCTTTTATATTTATTATTTAATTAATGTTATATATTGATTTAGACATTAAGTGTAATTCATTTTGAGGGGGGGTGACCATGCATCCTAATGATGATTCTTCTCCTCGTACACATCACCAATAATAATTAGGGTGTTCTCATGTGATTTCAAGTCATACCGATGTCGTTCAGTATGCATTTGACTGTTAAACGCATGTTTTAGCCATTTACAACATGCTGAGTACGTTTTCAGTCACCATGGTCACATGACACCTCCGATTGATATGATTTCTGCCCAACAATTTCACAATTCACCCACCCTTTGTTTTTATCCAATTTAATGGAATTCTGAGGTCGTTCGGCCAGTTTTGACCACCCCATGCATGCTTTTCAAGTGCGTCAAACACCTAAAAACACATATTTAGCCCTGCCACACAAACCGCACATCTGAATGACGTTTCGTCTCCTCATACACCTCAATAATAATAATTAGGGTGTTCTTGTGTGATTTAAATTCATGCTGATGTCTCTCGGTATGAATTTGACTGTTAAACGCATGTTTTGGCCATTTATGACACGCGGAGTGCGTTTTTGGTCACCGCGGTCACACGACACCTCTGATTGATGTGTCGTCTACCGGACCATTTCTCAATTCATCCAACCTTTATTGTAGTCCAATTTCATGGCATTCTGAGGTCTTTCGGCCAGTTTTGACCACCCCATGCACGCTTTTCAAACGCGCCAAAAACCTAAAACACACATATTCAATCGTGCCACGCAAACCACGTATCTGAATGACATTTCATCTCCTTATACACCTCACCAATAATAATTAGGATATTCTAGTGTGATTTCAAGTCATGAAGATGTCATTTAGTATTCATTTGACTGTTAAACGCATGTTTTGTCCATTTACAACATGCATAGTGTGTTTTCAGTCACCGCGGTCACACGGCCCTCCGATTGACGTGTCATCTACACGACCATTTCACAATTCACCCACCCTTTATTGTCGTCCAATTTCAAGGCATTACAAGGTCCTTCGACTGGATTTGACCACCCCACACACGCTTTTCAAGCGCGTCAAACACCTAAAAAACATATATTCAGCTGTGTCGTGCAAACCGTGTGTCCGAATGACATGTCGTCCCCTCATACACTATAGGAAAAATAATTAGGGTGTTTCATGTGATTTCAAGTCATTCTGATGTCATTAAGTATGCATTTGACCATTAAACACATGTTTTGGCCATTTATGACATGCGGAGTGCATTTTCGGTCATCGCGGTCACACGACACCGCCGATTGACGTGACATCTGCCCGACCATTTTACAATTCACTCACCCTTTATTATCATCTGATTCCATGGAATTATAAGGTCATTCAGATGGTTTTGACCCCCCCCCCCTGCACACGCTTTTCAAATGTGCCAAACACCTAAAAAAACATATTCCACCATGCCGCACAAACCACACATCTGAATGATATTCTGTATCCTTGTAAACCTCATGAATAATAATTAGGGTGTTCTCATTTAATTTCAAGTCATTCTGATGTCGTTCGGCATGCATTTGACCGTTAAATGCATGTTTTGGCCATTTACGACACGCAGAGTGCATTTTCAGTCATCACGGTCACACGACACCTCCTATTGATGTGTCGTCTACCCAAACATTTCACAATTCACCCACCCTTTGTTGTCATCTGATTTCATGGAATTTTGAGGTCATTCAGAAGATTTTGACCACCCCATGGATGCTTTTCAAGCATGCCAACCACACATATAAATGATGTTTCATCTCCTCATACACCTCACTAATAATAATTAGGGTGTTCTCATGTGATTTCAAGTCATGTTGATGTTGTTCGGTATGCATTTGACCGTTAAACGCATGTTTTGGCCATTTACGACACGCGGAGTGCATTTTTGGTAACTACGGTCACACAACACCTCTGATTGACGTTTAGTCTACCCGATCATTTCAAAATTTACCCACCCTTTGTTGTCGTCTGATTTCACGGCATTCTGAGGTCGTCCGGCCAGTTTTGACCACCCCACGCACGCCTTTCATGCGCGCCAAACACCTAAAAAACACATATTCAGCCATGCCTCACAAACCACACATCCGAATGACATGTCGTCTCCTCGTACACCTCAATAATAGTAATTAGGGTGTTCTTGTGTGATTTAAATTCATTCTGATGTCGTTCGGTATGCATTTGAATGTTAAACGCATGTTTTAGCCTTTTACGACAGGCAGAGTTTTTTTCCGGTCATTGTGGTCACACAACACATCTAATTGGTGTGCTGTCTACCCAACCATTTCACAATGCATCCACCCTCTGTTATCGTCTGATTTCATTGAATTCTGACGTTTTTCGGCCAGTTTTGACCACCCCACACACGCTTTTCAAGCGCGCCTAACACATAGAAAACACATATTCAGCCATGCCGCACAAACCGTGCGTCTGAATGACGTGTCTTCTCCTCTTACACCTCACCAATAATAATTAGTATGTTCTTGTGTGATTTCAAGTCATGAATATGTCGTTCGGTATGCATTTGACCATTAAATGCATGTTTGTGCCATTTACGACAAGCAGACTGTGTTTTCGGTCACCGTAGTCACACGACACCTCCGATTGACATATCAATGACCCAAACATTTCAAAATTCACCCACCTTTTGTTTTTGTCCGATTTCATGGCACTCCGAGGTTGTTCAACCGGTTTTGATCACCCCACGCACGTTTTTCATGCGCGCCAAACACCTAAAAACACATATTCAGTCTTGTCACACAAAACGTGCATCCAAATGGTGTTATGTCTCTTTATACACCTCTATAATAATAATTAGGGTGTTCTCATGTGATTCTAAGTCATTATGATGTCGTTCGGTATGCATTTGACCGTTAAACACATGTTTTGTCCATTTACGACACACGGAGTGTGTTTGCGGTCATCGCGATCACATGATACCTATGATTGATGTGTCGTCTGCCCAACCATTTCACAATTCACCCACACTTTGTTATCATTCGATTTCATGGCATTCTAAGGTCGTTCGGCTGGTTTTGACCAACCCACACATGCTTTTCAAGCGCGCTAAAAACCTAAAAAACACATATTCAACAATGTCGTGCAAACTGCACGTCTGAATGAAATTTTGTCTCCTCATACACCTCACCAATAATAATTAGAGTGTTCTTGTGTGATTTCAAGTCATGATGATGTCGTTCAGTATGCATTTTACCGTTAAATGCATTTTTTGGCCATTTATGACACGCAGAGTGCATTTTCAGTCACCACGGTCACATGACACCTCTGATTGATGTTCTGTCAGCCTGACCATTTCACAATTTACCCACCATTTGTTGTTGTCCGATTTCATGGCATTTCGAGGTCGTTCAGCTAGTTTTGACCACCCCACGCACGCTTTTCAAGCGCACCAAACACCTAAACAACACATATTCAGTTGTGCCATGCAAGATGAGTGTCTAAATGACGTTTCGTCTCCTCATACACCTCAAAAATAACAATTATGGTGTTCTCGTGTGATTTCAAGTCATGCTGATGTCGTTCGGTATGTATTTGACTGTTAAACACATGTTTTGGCCATTTATGACACGTAGAGTGTGTTTTCGGTTACCGTAGTCACACGACACCTCTCATTGACATGTCTTATACTTAACCATTTCAAAATGAACCCACCATTTTTTGTCGTCTGATTTTATGGCATTTCGAGGTTGTTCGGCCAGTTTTGACCACCCTCCACGCATGCTTTTCAAGTGCCCAAACACATAAAAACACATATTCAGCCATGCCACACAAACCGTACCTATGAATGACATGTCATCTCCTCGTACACCTCATGAATAATAATTAGGATGTTCCTATGTGATTTTAAGTCATTCTGATTTTGTTCAGTATGCATTTGACCGTTAGACGCATGTTTTGGCCATTTACGACACACATAGTGTGTTTTCGATCACCGCAGTCACACGACATCTCTGATTGACATGTCGTCTACCTAAATGTTTCAAAATTCACTCACCCTTTGTTGTCATCCGATTTCATGGCATTATGAGGTTGTTTGGTCGATTTTGACCACCCCCCGCACGTTTTTCAAGCGCGCCAAACACCTAAAAACACATATTCAGTCGTGTCGTGCAAACCGTGCATCCAAATGACGTTTCATATCCTGTTAAACCTCACCAATAATAATTAGGGTGTTCTCGTGTGATTTCAAGTCATGTTGATGTTGTTCGGTGTGTATTTGACCGTTAAACGCATGTTTTGACCATTTACGACACGCTGAGTGTGTTTTTGGTAACCATGGTCACACGAAACCTCTGATTGACATTCCATCTTCCTAACCATTTCACAATTCTCCCGCCCTTTGTTTTCGTCCGATTTCATGGCATTCTGTGGTTGTTTGTCCTGTTTGACCACCCCACACACGCTTTTCAAGAGCGACAAACACCTAAAAAACACATATTCAGTCATTTCATGCAAACCGCACATCTGAATGATGTTTCGTCTCCTCATACACCTCACAAATAATAATTAGGGTGTTATCATGTTATTTCAAGTCATTCTGATGTCGTTCGGTATGCATTTGACCGTTAAACGCATGTTTTGGCCATTTAAGACATGCGAAGTGCGTTTTCGGTCACCGCGGTCACATGACACCTACGATTGATGTATCATCTACCCGAACATTTCAAAATTTACCCACCCTTTGCTGTCGTCTGATTTCATGAAATTCTGAGGTCATTCGGCCGATTTTGACCACCCCACGATTGCTTTTCAAGCACGCCAAACACCTAAAAAACACATATTCATCCTTGTTTCACAAACCGCATGTCCGAATGAAGTGATTCCTCCTTTTACAATTTACCAATAATAATTATGGTGTTCTCGTGTGATTTTAAGTCATGTCGTTGTCGTTCGGTATGCATTTGACTGTTAAATGCATGTTTTGGCCATTTACGACATGCAGAGTGCGTTTTCAGTCACCACGGTCACAAGACACCTCCAATTGACCTTTAGTCTACCTAAACATTTCAAAATTCACCCACCCTTTTTTTTCTTCTGATTTCATGGCATTCTAAGGTCGTTTGGCCAGTTTTGACCACCCCACGCTCGCTTTTCAAGCGCGCTAAACACCTAAAAAACACATATTTAGTCATTCTGTGCAATCCGTATGTCTGAATGACATGTTTTCTACTCATACACCTCAAAAATAATAATTAGGGTGTTCTCGTGTAATTTCAAGTCATGTCGATGTCCTTTGATATACATTTGACTGTTAAATGCATGTTTTGGCCATTTACGACACGCGGAGTGCGTTTTCGGTCACCGCGGTCACACAACACCTCCGATTGACATACCATCTGCCCAACTCTTTCAAAATTCACCCAAAATTTTTTTTTCGTCCTATGTCATGGCATTCCAAGGTCGTTCGGCTGGTTTTGGCCACCCCATGAATGCTTTTCAATCCCACCAAACGCCTAAAACACACATATTTAGCCGTGAAGCGCAAACCGCGTGTCCAAATGACGTTATGTCTCCTCATACACTTCAACAATAATAATTAGGGTTTTCTCATGTTATTTCAATTCATTCCAATGTCATTTGGTATGCATTTGACCGTTAAATGCATGTTTTGTCCATTTACGACATGCAGAGTGCGTTTTCGGTCACCGCAGTCACACAACACCTCCAATTGACGTGTCGTCTACCCAAAAATTTCAAAATTCACCCACCCTTTGTTGTAATCTGATTTCATGGAATTCCAATTTTGTTCATCCAGTTTTGACCACCCCACACACACCTTTCAAGGGCACCAAACACTTAAAAAACACATATTCAGTCGCGCCACGCAAACCACGCATCCGAATGACATCTCGTCTCCTTGTGGCGGGAGGGGGCTGTCAGGGGGTGGTGGGGTTGTATGGGGGTGGGGGATGTCTAAGGGTGAGGGGGTGTCCAGGGGTGAGGGGGTTGTCTGGGGTGAGGGGGGCTGTTCGAGGGGTGGGGCGGTCCAGGGGTGGGGGGTGGGGGGGCTATCTGGGGTGGGGGTGGGGGCTATCTGGAGTGAGGGGGGGCTATTCTGGGGGGTGGGGATAACGTGCTAACACCACCCTAACTTCTTAATGGCATATTAGTGTAACGTTGTAATGACCAAATGACCTAATGGCATATTATCCTATTGACCTAATGCCTAATTGATCAAATTCCCAAACGCCCTAAAGACCCAATTTGATTTATATATATATACTAACTTATTAAATATATTCAATTTGCATTTTATTTGTTTAGTTGTTTCTTTTGTATCTTATTGTATGTTTATTGAATCCAAATATTGGAATGGATTAGAGATTTTTGGATTTTTGTATATGAAGAAGTATGCCCGTCATTTATTACTTTTGAGGAACCTGATGTTTATGCTATTTTGAATTTTTTTCTTTGTCATTTTAGTTTTGTTTCTTCTATTCGACAATAGTTTTTGAGATTCCTATAAATGTGATGTTTAAATGATTTTTTTTTTAAATCTAGGTTTGTGATCGCCATTGGTGGTCACTATAGGACGATTTTTCGGTCTCTTATAGCAACCGCCATTGGTGGTCACTATAGGCCCACCCAACCGCGACCGTCGGGAGGTTGCGATGGACCAAATTTCTAGTCACCTAGAGAGACCGCCAATAGTGGTCATTGTAGTCCTAGTTTCTTGTAGTGAAAAGATAATGAGATCCATAATAATCCATCCCATCTATTTTCAGTTACCATAAACAAAAAGTGGTTAGAAAAGCTTATCTAATAAGCATAAATCCTCAAGTTGGTAGATAATAATTTAATTTCACAAACTTCATCTGAAGTTTAACTTAAAATTTCCATAAATGGTTAACCTTATAACCCTTAAAAAATATAAAAATACAAAACATTATAAATAAGGTCATTAAATCACCTTAACATTGATCCCCCATATATTATAAAGTATATATTGGTTTTTTCATTCCAAACATGTGGATACCCTCATCATATATACTCTTAAAACATGGTAATAATATGAATTAACATAATTCCTTTTGGAAAAAATGAATGGTTCTTTATCCCAAATTTTACTTGATATATTCCCTAAATCAAAAAAGTTATAAACCTAATTCATGATGACATATACCACTTTTTCAAAAAATCAATAATCAGTTCTAGGGTAATCGGTACTATCTAATTTACTTTATCCATATCAATCATCTCTTTGTCCAATCTAAACAAAATTTCCTTAATATTAGGGGCACATTAAGGGTCACCTTCCCTTAATCAAAATATCACCTTTCTATTAAATCCCTTTTCAAGTTCATCAGAATAATTCAATATATTTTTTCAAATCCTTAATGGAAAACATATATTTCATGATTCATATAACATAATTCATAAATTCCCATACATATACACTTCAATCATCCAACTCTATTCTTAAACTATTACTTAGTATTAATCTCCTTATACTTTAATACTCATTTCCTAGAATATTAAATAGGAATAATTTATTAATGTTACTCAACCTCAATCCAATCATTCTTCTTACGTTTAATGTAAATAATACTAGAAGAATATCACATACCTTTAACATGTCATTTGTTGTCTATTTATCTTCAGTAGTATAACCAATACACATGGACCCTCCTAATTCTATTCATAATATTTCCACTTAGGAAATCAATTTTTATCCTTCCCATAATTTCCACATCTGAAACATTCAATGTTAACCCAAATTCTTCTAGTTCCAACTATTGACTAAATCTCGAAAGCATAGGGTGATAAACACTTATCATAGTAGAAAACCCCATAATAATGAAAAATTACTTATATAATGTCTAAATAATGACACATAATTATTTAATATATGACACCTTAGGTTTATCCTAGGTTATTCATAGTCATATTCTATTTAAATCATTCATGATGGTTCGTAAATAGTTTGATAATTTTCAAAGCATATCCCCTAAGACTATCAAAATAGGTGTATAGCAAGGCCCATTATTGTGCACCAATTCCTAATTGAGTCCATATCAATATAATTTTTTTTGAATTTTTTACCCCTATATACATTTGTATCGTATCCACATCCACTTTTAGTATCTAGACATGGATATATTGATAAAAGACAACTCGCACTACCATTTACCAAAATTCTAGGACATTTTCCTATAATTCAACTCATCATTAGTCTTATCCTTAAATACATACCTATAATTATCCTTATAAATATTCCTAGGGAAATCACTAAAATTTTCTCATCCTAGTTCCTAAAGGTTTTCTAAACCCTTCCATTGATACCAACTATAGTGAAATAGGCTTTACATACATGGAAATTACATCAATTTAGATGAATATTCAGCACATTACAAAAGTACATTCCTAATCATCGTAATAGTTTAGTATTTTTTTTGAAACTTGGAACACATTATTCTAGTTTGTTGAAAGATCATAAAAATATCCCTTAAAGATTTTCCCCTTTATTAATCCTACTTAAAACATTTCTTCATACCCTGGGAAAATAAAATAGAAGAATGGGGTGAGATAAAATGTTTGGTAAGGGTAAATAAATTAAATATTTAAGCATATCATGAACATAAGGGTGAAAAAACATGATAATAACATTTGAAGATTATACCCTGCATATCAAAGATCGAAAACATGAGACATTGTATAAATATTGGCAATTCATGATACATGAACCATATGATATTCAAGAACATAAACCATGTGATAATATCATAGGCATAAGACATAGAATTTTTGGGACACATAAACATGTAACATCATTCTCTATAATTCAAGGCTCATTTCCAAAAAATTATTAGGGAAATTTATAGGGACTACTCCTATTGGGTGGGACACACCACCATCCCTAGTCACAATCTATTTTTTATAAATGATCGGGTTTCCTAATCTTCCCAAAGTGGATCTAATTTTCCTATATTCCTATAGTGGACCAAGTTTCCCCATAATCCCATAGTGGATCAGGTTTCCCCATCTTTCCTTAATGGATCAAGATACACACATTTTCCATTTTGGATTAGGATGAACCAATTTCCTATTCTATATCAAGCTTATTAACTTGTTTCTCGTCATTAAATAATGAGTTATAAATCTTTACCCAATGCATTAGAGGGATATATATAGGTCCCACCCATCACATAATAAAATCATTCATACATGTACCATAAGATAATAAAACTTTAATTATATCATGGCCCATAAAAAGAAATCAGTTTCATAAACATCATATCATAACCCATGAAATGAAGTGGGTGTCTTAAAATCACATCATATCATTAGTTATGGAAAATAATTTTTTTTATAATCATTTCATCAAAGAATAACTTTTAAAAAGAAACAGGTTTCAAAATCATATAACCCGTGGAAGGGTAACATGTGTTATAAACATCATTATATCTAAACATAAACCATTCAAGAGAGAATACGAATGGTATTTTTAGATTATATCCCTAGTAAATCATAAAATATAACAAAGTATGTCATATTATATGGAGAAATATTTTTAAAAATAAAATGGAAAATATATTTAGTAAAATATGATTTCCTTGAAAATCCTTTTTTAAAACCTTTTCAAAAATCCTTTTCTTATGAATAAAGCTTTAACTTTTCATTTAAAACATTTCCTAATAAAAATATCCTTTCTTATTTAAAAAAATATTTTTAAAACTTAATAACTTTTGAAAATAATTTTACTTGAAAATAAACATGAAAAATTATAAAGGAAGATAGAAAACATTTTAAATGTAAAACATTTTGTAAAACCATTTTCTTTAAAAATAGATATGAAAATATTTAAATGAATCTTTGAAAATCATTTAAAACCTTCTTGAATCATAAAAAAAATTGAAAACCATTTTCTTTAAAATTAACAATAAAAACAAAAGAATTCTAGAATATTAGTAAAATAATTTTTCATAAAAATTAATCATGTAATATTTAAAATTAATCTTCAATGGAAGGATGGTCATGACGGAAGATAAATCCATACATACTTAACATTCCTTTTATGTCGTAAAAGTTTAGAAAAATGGCTCGATTGGAAAATGATAAGAAGATTCCTTTAAAAAAATTGTGAAAAGATAAAAAATGTGTAAAAATTTCCTTAAAATATTATATGATAATAATAAAACATTTTTTAAAACATTTGTAGAAAAAACTTTTTTTAAAGAACACATATTTTCAACCGAAAGGAGAAATAATATAGGATTTTCATAAAAACATTTTCTTAATTATCTCAAGTAAAAAAGAGTGAAATGGTTAAATTACTTTGATATAACATGAATAACCATAGGAGGAGAAAATTAATGGGTTTTCCTGATATACGGGTCATATGATTTCATCAATGGAAGAATAATAATAAATAATCCTCATAAATGATGAGATTGTAGCAATAAACTGTTACCGCTTTGGAAACTTTGAATCATACTCCCCATGAACTAATAAAATTACATGAAGCTTAAAACATAATGAAAATAAAAAATGTAATGATATAACTTGTAAATAGGAATTATTTACACCCCCATAAAATACTATAGGTGCATAACATGACATGTAACTCAAAGAAGTAAAATTGAGACAAAATTAATTTACTGATTTGATAACTTTTGAACCATAAACCCCATGAAATAAAGATCATAAAATGGTTATTTAAATACCCATAAATTTAAGTATAAGAATCATAGAATAAATTAATGGTAAGTATATACATCCTAAAAATTAAATGTGTAGTGAATAAGGCATAAGTCACGTAGAAATAAAAGTGAGATGAGAAAACCCTTACAACTTGAGTCACTATAGAATTATGATCCACATGAAAGAATAAAATCAATTAAAGATTATAATATCATTAAATAAAGGGAATTAATGGTGCAACATGTCATGGGGAATTATATACACCAAACAAAGTAATTGAGTGATGAATATGACTTGTATGTCATTGAAATAAAAAGTGGGATGAAGTTCCCTTACTTAAAGTCTTTAATTTCTTTGTACATGTTCAAACCTCCTCTTCTTTGGGTAACTCCTATTGGTTTCACTAAAGGGATTAATTGGATGGATTTATTCCCAAAGGCAGTCTTATAGGATTAAGGAATGGATTTTTAAAGCTTATTTGAATAGATTTTGGTTGATACAAAGGGCTTTGGAGCTGTAAATAATTGAAAGGGTTTACTGTCCTTTATAGTGGAGGAGGAGTGGCATTCTTGTAAATTTATGAAAGGGGAATTCCACCCACATTTTTCCCATGTAGAGTGGATACAATAATGGTAAAAATTATATAAAAGGGAGTATAGAGTCAAAACATGGCCATCCAATAGATTTTGGACAGGTTTATAGGTAATTATGGTCTATAATTATAAGGTGTAGTCCTTTGTTAAGCTAATTTTTCCCTCAATCATTGTAATTAATTTTAATCACTTTCACTAATAATTTTGGCCAAAAACTAAGTTGACCATTTTAGACATTATAATTTATAATGATTCCAAATATGGAATCCATTTTTATAAATTCTAATTACATAAGTGGCAAAAATTAACTTAAACGTAATCTCGCTGACGAGACAACAAAGTGGATTTTTAAAGTAAAATTTTTCAAAAGTTTGAAATATTTTTATATACAATTTAAATTTAAAATTGATTCCAATGGCCTAAATTGGATTATTTGATTTAAAATTTATCTAATTAAACTTTAAAACCAAATAAAAATATAATTTAACTATATAAATAAATTATACAAAAAATTAGTTTTGAATTAAAAATCAATGTTTTTCACTATTCATAAAAAAATGAAACTTCTCATAAAAAATACCAAAAATTAACCCAAAGTAAATTTTGATATACCAAATCAAAAAATGAAGTATATTTTTTCAAATAAAAATTATAAAAGTTTAAAAAATCATATTTAAAATGGGTTCTCTATTAAAAGGTTGTAAAATTACCTTTTAGAAAAATACTTATTTTTATTCATAAAAATGGATTTATTATTATCTTATACCTATAAAATCAATTTGATGAGTATCATAAATATTTATTGAATATATAATATATAAATTTTATAAAATATTAATCAAGAGTAGTTTTTTTTAATTTATTGAGATAAAATTGTGTTTGTACATTGAAAAATACTTTTCTACGAAAAAGAATTTCTTCATTATCAAATAGTTCTTTCTTTCATTTATAACTACTTGAGAACCAAAGTATTAATTTTATACATATGTATAGATAATATTTTTTCAATTTAGTTAATCTTATTCATAACTTCTATTTCAATAACTAGGTGGTAACAATAATAATATTTTAATAATAATATTAATAGTATATTGTAGTTCGGTAAAATCCGGCCTTGTGTGTGACACAAGATATCAAAGGGACTTGGAATTTTGTGCAATACAATCCAAACATAGTTTTTCACGTACCAAAATCTAATATAAGTGTTTAGTGTGGTGAAATATTGACTTTTTGTTTCGTATAACACAGTCCACACTTATTTCTTTTGTATGGAAAAAGATATATTCAGTGTTGCATGAGATGAAAAAAATATATCAAAAAGATTAAATTAATTTGAAAAAAAATTCTCAAAATATCAGGGTGTTACATATCATTTCTAAAAATCCATGTTTCCATCAATAAAGAATTAATATCTTATTATATCACAATAATTTAAAGAAAATTTATTTATTTATTTCCTTTAAACATTTATTATTACATTAATCACTAACCAAGTTCATACACCACTGGCATAATTCCACTAAACCCATGGTTCCTCAAGAGATTTCATTTATCATTTAATTCAAGCACTAACCTCATGGGTTAAAAACATTTATTAATCATTATCATTCCCTGATTCCAGGTACTATATGGATCATCCTATGTTACCATAAAGAGATGAATAAACCATGTATTACCTGATACCTCAAGTAGGACGGAAAGGAATATACAACCAAGAAACCCATCCATTCATCCTTTAAATTAGATTCACTAAAAAACATGTATTTCATATTTTTTACTATAAAAATCAAGTCCATCTTTGACCCATTCTATCAATATCGGTTCTATCCCTGACACAATCATTCATATCACCATGCATCCCACCATCTCAAGTGTCATATTCTACAACAAACCCAGGCATACCTACCTATATCTAGTCAACCACCATACCTCTAGGCTCACATCACATCTCATTGAAAGGTTCACATATAAAGGAATTTAAAAAGTCATTAAGAAACAAAAAAATAAGTCATTAGGGAATCTAGGCCCTAAAAAAGGCATCCAAATTTCACACAAATAAACAAGCTTGGTCATCCCCAAAAATGTATATTTATTAAAAAAACTTGTTCATTTCTATATTGAATTATCTAATTCATAAATCATATGTTACACCCATAGGGAACCTGTAGAATTAGATTTTAATATATATTAGTTATTAAACTCGTTTTCAAGTATATATTTTAGTTTCATCAAATAAAAAGAAATAACATATTTATTTAAATACGATTATTTATTTATTTTTCCAAAAAAAATTACAAGATTTACGTTCTTTATTCACTTTCCAAGAACAAAAAATAGGCTAAAACGCAACATAGATAATGATAGCACACTATCTATAAAAATAATAGGCAAACTAATATCATAGTGGAAAAAATATGTGATCTATCTAAACATAAACCAATGTACATTATCTACAATTTAATATTTATTAAGGTTAATTCAACCATCACCAAATGAGGTAAATCATGATAACTTTATTATTATAAAAAAAAATAGAATCAATGAATCCCCAACCTATAAGGGTTTTTTCTAACCACACTCCAAAAAATAATAAAGTGGAAAAAAATATGATATCGCCATCTAGATGTATAAAATTTATCGGTCTATGAAAATTTTCAAGTTTTTCTAGAAAAAAGGAGGAGAACAAATATCCTACCTTAGACGTGACAAGATATTTTTGAAAATGAGTGAGAAAAAACTATTAACACTCCCAAAAAGCATGAGAAGGGTGGTTGCAGTGGATGTATTTAACTCTTCAAGAATCACTAATATGGTTATGTTTCATTCAGGTTTGAATAAAATAAGGAAAAACCTTAATGGATATGGTATCATTCATTCATGAAACATGATATCATTTTCCTGATAACTAACATGGTTTAATTGTCATTAAATTCGATTTTATATAAAACACATAGTATAATACTTTTTGAAAACATCATACTTAAAGAAATAAATTATATAAATGTCATCTTGGAAATGACCCTTAATTTCTCTTACATAAAGATTAAAACCCATTTTTACAAAAAAAAGGCATATTTTTTACATTTAGGGAAAACTAAAATTTTAAAAAAATGGAATATGTAACTATTAGAAAAAATCTTCTACTATTAGAAAAAAAATCTACCATTAGAACTAATCTCCTACTATTAGAATAAATCTTCCACCGTTAAGTCAAATATACTATGATTAGAAAATCTAAAACTATTAGACCAATATTCTACCACTATAAAAATATTCTACCATTATTCAAATTTGATATTATTGTACAAACATACTACTATTATATCTGGAACAACTTTATACTTCTAAAACAACTTGCTCCACCAAAATAACTTTCTAATTATAGATTAACTTACTACCACCTAATTTTTTTATCTCTAAGACAACTTTCTACATCCAAAATAACTTGTTAATTCTAGAAAAACCTGCTACCACCACAATAATTTTCTACTGCTATACAAAATTAACATAACCAAAGAAATTCTATAACCAGAGCAACTTGATACTATCAAAAAAATTACTAACACCAGAATAACATGATACCATTAGACCAAAATAAAACATCATATTTTAAAGAAAAGGAAGACCTAAAAACCCCTTATCACCCCATTCCTAAGAAAAGCACAAAGGAATGTATTCTAGAAACTAGAAAATTATATTAGATACCTATCAAACAATTATCATACTTTAAAATTAAAACATAACCAAATGGAAAATGGAAAAAAATCTAACCAATTACCCAAGAGATACCTCTTATGGATCTTACAACATCAAGAACATGCCCATTCAAGGAATGTACAAATAGATAACCAAGTGACATCATCAGGTGAGAACCTCCACCCTACACAGAGAAACATGGTGCAATAATATGAAATAATCTTTCATGAGGGGGGATATTCCAATAAAAAAAGGAAAATCTATAAAAAAGGAATCAAAGAATAGATATCCATCTCATATTCCAAAAATAGTCAATATCAACAGGGCATCATTACAAAATAATATCATTCAATAAATAGCTTGGGACACTGAGTGCATATATGTGACTCGTGTTCTTAGGTACTCTCCTCTAAGCCACCATGTTTCCAAAGAAAAAAACACAAAGGGATAGATCACCTAAGAAGCACCTTCTCCTGGATATCTTTGATCTCCATGGGTCATTCCTCAAAGTTCATATCATCATCAACATTAATCTCTTCCTAATTGATGATGTCTGATTTGTCATAAAAATAGTGGAAAATCTATGTCAAATGAAATATGTGATGAATATGGATCATCAATGAGGTAAATCTCACTCCTCTATCTAAAACTTCACTACCCACGATGTGGAGTCAACTTCAAGAACACATGATCCCCAACATTGAACTCTATAGGTCACCTCCTATGGTTTCTATAGTAATTTTGATGATAATGTGGCACCTTTATCCTCTCATGAATCACCTGACCCATATATTCCATGATCTACACTAGTTCCTTCTTGAGAATTGATAACTCTCTGACCCCAGTCAGGCACAATAGATAATGTAGATATCCATCATAAAAAGTATCAAATGCTTATATACCAATGTTGTAGAAAAAAAAATATTGTATTAAAACTTGACCAATGGTACGTGCTCATCCATGAACCTCACAAATATAAGTTACAATAGTTCAACATGACTTTAAGAGTTCAGATAATCCACTTTATCTAACTATCCTTATGTGGATAAAAAATATTTCCAAGGAACAAATAAAAGGAACAAACATGTTCGACACCTCTTCACACCATAGAGGTAAAATAAGGATCATGATTAGAGATGATCATCTTGGGGACTCTATAGAGTCTCACCACCTCCTCTAGGTACTGCCTTGATAAAAAATCCATTGATATTGACTTCTTCATTTCTAATAAGTGGTCCAACATTGTAAAACTATCCATTATCACCCATATAGAATCAAAACATCCCGTAGGTCAAGGTAATCCAATGAAAAAGTTTGTTTATATTTGATCACAATTACACTGAGTAAAATCTAATAGATAGAGAAAACCATGAGGAATACAGTGTTTTGCCTTCACATTTTGGCAGACTAATAATTGAGACACAAACTTTGAAACTGAATGCTTCAACCCAAGAAAACAAAACTAACCGCTCATAGTATGGTTCATATTTTTCACAACATGATATAATACTAAATATGATTTTAGGAACTAATAGAGAACCACCTCACACATCACTAATTTAATTAAAATCCTCCATTTGAATAACACTTGATGTTGATCATCCTCATACCAACCATCTAGGGAATCACCACAGACAAATCAATATCGATATACCTCCATCATAGAATCCCCCATCTGGGAGTCCTACACTTGATGTACTAAAGATGAATGTACTATCATCTAGAAAAGGAATCATTTTCCACTAACCTCTCCCATATCTAGATGCATCACTGAGATTTTTTCCATCACTCCCAAGGAATCTCCATATTAATTCAAAACATCATTGTGTGAATTCCTTTTTAGTGAATCCACTACAATATTAACCTTAACCTATGTATATAAAATCTTTAATTCAAATTCCTACAATAATGATATCTAATGTCATTTTCCCAAATTCTTGTCACAGTTAGAGAAGACATACCTCAGGCTTTTTTGATTGGGGAAAACCATAAAATTCTCACTATGGAGGTAATATTACATCAAAATCAAGGAAAACAAAATTTCTTCCAACTTGAGATCTTGGGTGTCATAGTTACACTAATTGGGAAATAACTATATATACCCATATGAAACAACTAGAATTAGATTAGTCAACACATTTCTCAAGATAAGACATGAACCATCATATAAAACTGAAAACCGAACTCTCACTTTGGTATAATAAAGGACTAGACCGCTAGACACCCTCTCCATTAGGTACTAAAATGTTTAACAACATTTTCCATTCCCCAATAATTAATGATCCTTTATGGTAAAGGCTATAAAAAGTGTAAAAATAAAAGAGAAGTCAGGTATGAACCTCCTATAGTAGCCTTCAAGTCTAAGAAAACATTGAACCTTTGCAAAAATCTTGGAGGATTCCAAATAAATGATTGTCTTGATATTAAAAGGATTCATAGCTACTACATGTAGGTACATGACATACCTTGTGAAATGAACATCATGATCAAAGAACTCACACTTTTATATCTTCCCAAACATCTTATGATAATGAGAAACTCCTAAAATATCCTTCAAATGCTCTACATGATCCTCCTCATATGCAGAGTATAAAAGGTTTTCATCAATGAAAACCACTAAGAAATGATCCAGAAACTCTCTAAGAACTATGTTCATCAAACCCATGAACATAGATGGAGAATTCATCACACCAAACAGAGTCACAAGGAACTTTTACTATCCATAAAAACAACAAAAATTAGACTTCAACATAACTCGATCCATTACCTGTATTTGATGAGATCTCAATCATAGATCAATCTTAAAAAACCAACTAGATCCTTTCATATGATTGAATAAATAATAAATTCATAGAAGAGGATAGTTTTTATTTACTATCACCTAATTAAATTGATTATAATAGAAATACATATGTTGACTTTAATCGTCCTTTGAAGAAAATAGAATTGGTTCACCATAAGGTGAATCACCCAACCAAACAAAACCTCACTATAAAATATTATAAATCTATACCTAAAACTCTCAAAACTCAAAAGGTATCATCCTATATTGAGGTATCAAGATTGATGATTCCCCTAGTTATATCTATATCCCAATCTATATCTCCTTCTAAGGGGGTAACACCAAAGCCTCCACAGGAATGAAATTATTGTACTCATTGATAACCTTAAGAAACACTATCGACACAACCTCTAATGAACTCAATATCAACTCACCTACTAAATAATATAAGTACAGAACACATTTCCAACTTATTTAATGGTATCACTAACCAAATAACTCTATAGACTCTTTATATGTATCATAAAATACAATATGCCTCATAAAGCAATGTATGATAGCTTGTACTTAATACATACAGTCCATTTTGAGGATGATGTCACATGGATTTATCCATAATAATAGGAATTATCCCTAGGATCAATGTTTCCCCAATACTATATCATAGTATTTACATACATCATATAGATAAAATCAACCTACAAATGGTTTAGTAAACAATAAGGGAACTAAAAGCCTATTTATCATATATCCCACAATATAGACTAGAACATGGGATATGAAATAGTATATGAATACTGAGTTATAAAAAGCATACACCCATGTAAAAAATAAGCAAAGGGTACCTTAAATGACATCTGTCTCACCTAGAACTAGAAACTCAAAAGAATAAAACAAGAGACAAGTAGCTTCATGAACTCTCTAATCCTGATAATGACCATCTCTATGGTCATGCTCTTCTATTTGAGGATGAGGAGCATCAAAGGTCTCTAATCTGCTTTCCCCTTCTCTCCTATACTGATCTGAAGTTGAAGATTCATGCTGCTGCTACCTTGGCTAAAACCACCATAATGGGTGAACCTGAATCGGAAAACCTATCCCACATTTCCTACATAGAAAGGTGAGGAACTATCATCACTTATGAACCAAACCTTCACATTAAAAATAATTATTTTATCCATTTACAATGGCTTGATAGATTCAACATCTAAATAAAATAGATAATGAGGGATGGGACCTACCCCAGGCTATCCAAAATCTCTTCTACCTATGAAAATAGGAACCTTGAACCATAGAAATACTATGTGGGGAATCCTGATAACTCCCCTCTTGTAATGATCTAGACCTATCCATAATCCTCTCAATGACAACTTCTCTTACCATAACATTAAAATATATAGGTAGGGTAAACAGGGTGACATAGTTCTTGATCTCTAGATGTGAAGTCTCCTCATAATTCCTTTATCTTACCTCTTCATCTGAAAAAAGGTCCAAAGAATATCAGAGAAGGGTCCAAATATAGATACCAAACTCCCACACACTGAAGATCCTCTATCAAGGGGTAATAAGATCCTACAAATAGGATTCCATCATAGTTTAAGAAATAATATTTTCTCAAAAATAATCCCCAAAATTATCCTATAAAACATCCAACTCCTCCTGATCACCATGGAATAAGATCCACAACTACCTAGATGCTCAATGAAACATCATCACCATTAACAAAACTTAGTTCTCCTTCCAAGAAAAGATTGAACATAAGGATATCTCCACCTCCTACAACCATCCCTTTATCATAGATTGGTGAAATAGACCCCTTATACATTTATAAACTCTAGTTATAGAACAATAATAGAGTCCTCTACTAAGTTTCATCATGGTTGACCTCTAATATATGGTGATCTTTTGGAATGTGTGTCTAAAAATCCTCGATGTGAACATGATAGGGACATAAAACAAGATCCATACTTGAAAAAATAAAAAACCCTTTAGGGATTCTAAAAACTATAAAGCGGAATATTTATTATTAATTAATTATTTCAATTTCATCCTAATAGTAAGGTCTAAAAATTTTAAAAATGGACACAAAGAATAATGTTACATGATCCTTTACTAGGTCTCTACCATACAACCATTATCAATTCACCTGGTGGACTTGTTAAACATAATTGTCCATGAATAGGATCATATGGGGCAATAAATACCTATTTATTATCTAATATCCCTTATTTATATTGCATACTAAGCTTCACTTACATGGTTTCCCTACCAACCCATATATTCCTCACATGTGTCTACCTCTGAACTCCACCCGGTACATTAAACTGATCCCTTTGATACCACTCTATCAAGACCCCTCCCCCCAAAGGTACCCCTACAAGGCCAACATTGAGATAAGGGAGATAATGACATCTAAATATATCCTCCAATAGACCATTGGTTAGTGAAAAACATTGAGGGTATATCGTACACATGGATGGGACACATTAACCTTTAAAGAGAACATGGGGAAAGAGGGATAAGATAAAAAAACCATTAAAATAATCTTTAAGATAAAAATAAAATATCACAAATAAATTCATGTAATGTAATACATGATAAAACAACTATAAATAAAACAAAAACCACCAGAGGAAAAACCTCATCAATGACCACGAAAGCCTGAAAAGCTCCTGAACAACCTACAAGATAGTAATGTCTAGCCTAATAACCAACTATCTTCTTTTAACCTAGAAAATATTTTATTTATACATGGGATGATCATAATATGTATACTCAATAGGATCCTCCCAAGATCCTCCTGTACAAAAGATAATGAAAGCAGGATAAAGCCTATTGGACAACACATGAAGTTAACTCATCCTCTAAATAGGTATAATAAGTTTCTAGCCTCACCATGGATCTCTCACCAAGTTTCATATACAAATAATAATATAATATCCAATGTATATCAATAAGGTACCCCACTATAACTTCCCCACTAGGTTGATGCTCTTTCTCAACATCAAACAAACTGAGTTATCTCTCTCCAAATTTAGTTCAACTTGGAGACACCTGGTCTAATGTACTACATCATGCACACCAAACATCACATCATCTCATCATCCCATGAAATATATTTATATGGTAACTATATAGTCTCTAGGATCCACCACATCTCATATATTGAGTATTATACCACAATCTATAACAACCCATACATGAAATACCTGTAATAATACATACGATACTATATTCATATATACATGTGTTTAAAATAACTGCAATTCATTATATCCCTATATAAACATAAATATGGGAAGATAACCATCATGGATACTAGAACATAATAATATCTTGAGAAGAGAGTGGGAAAAGAGGGGGTAGTAATCCATATGTTCACCAGCCTTGATGTTGGGGGAAACCCCCTAGATTCCACTGGTTGTTATTCACCCTACCAACATAGGTGGGGTATCATATTTTTTAGGACCAATAGGGGCCTATATACCCTTAGGGGGATGAATCAGGGTATGGATATTCTTTATCAAAATTCTTCCTGCCCCACTGGATCTTGACCTATTTATAGGGTCACTTTGTTTGCACTTGTGTGTTTATTATGATCACTTCTTTTCTTCTTTATCTAATGATGATGCTTTGAATGCAATGTAAGGAAGCAATAAAGAAGACACAAATATTTTTACTTGTTTCACCCTCACTGGGTTACGTCTAAGGAGTATACAATGGCGATGTGTCGCTGTACCAAATCCACTAAATCTCACTGCCAATAATGTTCAGGCTAGATCACTTCTATGCCCAGACTCACTGCCTTTACAATGTTTAGGGTCATCTCACTGCATTCCCAAGGGTCACTCCATATTCCTCTCTCTCTCAGGGTCACTACTGGTAGAAAGGGTAACCTTCTTCCTCTTCCTTTGCTCACTACACGTGGAAGGGATCCACTCACAGTTTATAGACTTGTTGGTCTCTTCATTATCACAAATGAAATCTGCATATTTAACTATTGATATATGCTCTGTTGATGTTCAACTTTCACCCGCATATGAATCTCACTTTTCACAGGATGTACTGAGCAACCCCAATTTTTATGTGCAGCCCTTACGGCACCTTGCGCATAATTCCCTTGCCTTGCGTGAAATACAATTTTTACACAACTCCTCTTTTACGCACCACCACCAAATTTTACGCGCAGCCTCTACACTGCCTTGCGCGTAATTTTATGATTTTTCACGAAATCCCCTTTTCTCACGACACCCATTTTATGCGCAACAAATTATTTTACGCATAATAGTTTTTAAGCACAAACTTGTTGTTTTCGCGCAACTCCCTTGTACACTCCAATTTCACACGCCAAAGCTCGGATACTCTCTATGTCTTGAGATCCTCTCGAATGAGGGGGTTCACTTCATATTTATAGGAAAAATCAACCCCACGCGAAAAGCCCTCCTTGAGCGTGTAATTCACTTCAAGCGTGAAAAACACATCTTTCACGCAGCATCGTTTTTCGCGTACTGCTCCAATTTTTTGCGCACCTCATGCCTTTTCCAATTTTCAAGATTTTGATCTCGAAACACCTCTTGCGCAACATGCTGATATTTCATGAACCAATTTATTTTTCACGCATCGCGCTAATATTTCGCACAATGCTTTATTTTTCCGCACACCGCGCTGATATTTTGCGCAACCTGCTGATTTTTTACGCGCCACTATATTTTCCACGCCCCATACTAATTTTTTGTGCCCCACATTATTTTCGCACACCTCTCAAAGTTTTTATGCACCTCCCTTTTCCAAAAACGCATCACTCCATTTTCTGATTTTCATGCCCAAAAATTTGGCAAACACTGGAAAATGGCACCACCTTCTATCTAATATTTTTGTACCGCCTCCAGATCATTAATTCCTTTATCGAGATTCTTCAATCAATCATGGATTATTGAAATCATCCCTTTAACCTGAAAAATCACCATTTAATCCCCCTTTGTCAACACACTCATACACCATGGTCTGCTTTGTCAACAAATACAAAATGGAGGCCCACTTTGTCAACAAACACAATAACCTCAAAAATGCTTCAATGATGCCTCGAGGGATTTTTCCCCAACAATATTATAATACATAACATACATGATATATATATATATATATATATATATATAATTCCATACTATAAGAATTTAATTTTATTATGAACAATTTTAGTGATCATCACTTAGACACCCAGCTTCCACTACTAAGGACTATATATCCTATAAGCACATAATTATTTTGAGAAACTTTGTTTATTTTATTCTTTACTTTAAAAATTTCATACTAAATTAATTACATTCCAAGTTTAGTACCTCTAGTAATAATCCAAACAATCCTATATTTACTAACTTTTATAATTTATAATTCCATTGAAGTAACCATCTCATGGGTTAAAACCATTTATTAATCATTATCATTCCATAATTCCATGTACTCTATGACTCATCCTATGTTACTATAAAGAGATACATAAACCATAAACAACCAGCCACTTCATTCATCGGGGAAGGGAATATAGAAACATTTAACTATATTATCCATACATTTAAGTATATTCATTAAATACTAATCATCCCAACTTAAGAATAACAATGGTAAAGCCCAACTTCAACCTATTCTATTAGTATCAATAGATTTCCTAACACCACCAAACATCCACCCATGTCAAGCTCCATCTACTGCCATAATCCCATGAACCCTTACCCATATCTCATCAACCAATAACCCTATAGGATCAAATCACATCACGTTTTAAGGATCGTATCTAAAGAAATCATAGAAGGTAGAGAGAAACAATAAATAAACTCATTATGGCATCTGGGACATAAAAAATACATTTATCCTTAAAAAAGAACGACTATACTCAGACCCAAACATTTATCATTTTAAAACGACCTGTTAATTTCTATATATAATTATTTGATTTGTCTATCATAGGATACAACTACATCCAACCAATAGAAATAATTATTAAAATTTGTGAATTATTAAACATTATTTTAGGCATAACATTATGTTTTATTAAACAAAAAGGAAGAAAATTTCCATTTAATCATAAAAATTTATTTCTTTATCCATCAAGAATTACAAACACAAGGTTATTTATTCACTTTATAATAATGAAAAAATAGGCTAAAACACAACATAGAAAAAGATATCATGATATCTATCATAGTAAGAGGTAAACTATTATTAAGATGGAAAGAATATGTGATCGATATAAATATAAAAATAGGTTCAATTTCTCTTGTTTAAGCATTATTAAGGTTAATTAAACTATAAAACAAGGAGATAATCCATGATAACTTTATGGTTTTATATAATAATAATAATAATAAATTAATCCCTTACTTTTAAGGAAAGTTTATAACCACATTTCACTAAAAAATAGAGTAGAAAATAAGAAGATATAACCACCTAGATGTCTTGAACATTATGGCTAAGAAAACCTATCAAATGTTCTAAATAATAAGAAAATATGAAAGAGAAACAAAATACTTACTCAAATTTGAGTCACTACTACATAAAATAGAGTGTGAAGTAACTATTAACACACCCTAAAATTAGGGGAAAAGTGGTTATCATTGATTCAAGAGACTCTTCATGGATCAATAAGAGGAATCTAGTTTATCCAGACTTGATGAAAATAATAAATAACTTGAATGGATAAGGTCTCATTCCTATATTTCATGGGGTATAGTTTTCCTGATACTTAATAATGTTTAATTGTTATTTAATTTTATTTTATTTAATATAGATCATATATCCCATTTTAAAAACATCATTCTTTAAAGAAAGAAAGGATATAAATATCATTTTTGAAACAACCCTTAATTTTCATTATTTAACAGTTAATTTTTTTTGGAAAAAAGTTCATATTTACAACATTTTGAGAAAAACTATAAATTTTGAAGAAGAAAAAATGGAATCTGATACCATTTGAAATAATATGCTACTGATGAAATAAATATTCTACCATTAAAAAAAATATGATACCCTTAGAATAAATCTATGGTCGTTTGTAAAAATAATATATTTAGAAAAATATACTACCATTATCAAAATATGATACCATTATAAAAATAGGATACTAATAGAATAACTTGTTACGAAAAAAATCGCTTGCTACTATTAGAACAACTTGCTACTGCTAGAACAACTTATTGTCCCCAGAACAAATTGTTTCCACTAAAACAATATGCTACCTCAATAAAACTTTATACCACCAGAATATATTTCTATAGACAAAATAACTTTATTCTTCCAGAATAACTTGCTACCCCCAGAACAACTTACTACCACCATGAAAAATGGATACCGATGAAACAAATTGTTACCACAAGAACAAATTTCTTCTTCTAGAAAAACTTTATACCACTAGAATAACTTTATACTTATTGAAAAAAAAAATCCATTATAAAAAAAAACAAAACATGGGATTTTTAGGGAAAATAATACCCTAAACGCACCCTTGAAACCCTAAGGCCTATATAAAACACAAAGGAACTTTTTTTAAAAACTAGGGTAATACAATAACAATATGATTTTTACATAAATCATTAGGGAAGAGAAAGTAATCTAAAAAGAAAAAAATGTACCATGAAATAATATTGTGATATAAACATGGAAATATATCATAATTAAATAATATTATAAGACCATGGAGTCAAAAATATGTTTCATTAACATAAATCATGACACCATAAGTATATGTCAATATTCACTACCAAGAAAAAAAATAAAATAGTGAAAAAGTCACATAATTAACTAGGTTCACTCCTTAATCCCATACATAACATCACATAACATATAATAATTTTACAAATTCATTTATTTAATATATAATTTTGGTCCCACCTATCTCATAACGTAGTGTTCTAAGGATAACTGCTCATGCACCATACATGGTGTCTCATTAGATGAAAACATTACCCCATGAATTGAAGGGATATATATTTATAGGAATATCCATCACCTAAATAAAATCATAATATATGCATTAATATGTGTTATAGATGATAGAAATAAACCATACATAAATATTATTCATGATGAATCCCGTGAGAAATAAGTGGGTTTCATAATATTTTCTTTAACCATAATTGAAGGTTGTATCATAAGGATTCCCTAGAGAATAAGGGATTAAATAATTTTGGATGATAATATTATAATAAAGAAACATATTTCTTTGAACATTAGGTCTCAATTTAGGGAAATTCATGAAAGGGATCAAGGATAACCAAGAATAATAACTTACCACATAGCTGTCACATTTTGAAATGAGAAAAGGATTTATTAAAGTAGGAAAGGGAATTTTATTTTCCTTTAAAATAGAATTTAAGCAATAGTATTACCAAACAGTTAATTATTGTTTTCAAAATATAATCATTGTTAAAAAAATATGGAGGTTACACTTTTCATGAAATAATAAATCAAAAAGTTCTCTTAAGTTAGGTTTACTTAAATGTGGGAATTTAAAAGGGAAAATAAAAATTATATTATACCCAATGAAGAATGGTAATTTAAAATAGATATATATGTAAGGAAAATATATATAATTTTTAATAAATACATGATAACTAGATAGTTAAAAATAGAGATAAATATAGAGAATGTGTAACACAAAAGCAATAAGGGTGGTTTTATAAGATCCCTTTTTATGTTTTAAAACCTTGTTATTAAAATACCACATCATAAAAATTATAATAAAAAAATATTTTGAAAAAAATAGAATATAAATATGAATTTAATATGTGATAACACAAAATTAGGTTTCAAATTAAAATTGAGATCAATAACAGGAAGGGAAATTATCAACAATGTGGGGAAACTGCAATTAAATAGGATGATAAATATTATTAACAATGATATAATCTTGGAAGAATAAATTCAAAAATGTAAGATCATTGAATTTAAAAATCCATTTTCCCTATAGAAGAAAAAAAATAAGTATAAAATATGAAGGTGGATGAAATGAATCATATAAGTAAGAAGATAAACACAAAACATTATAACACAAAGGAAGGTTATTAAAGTTAACCAAACCCTTACAACATCATATTCATTTTAATTGAAACTATATGAAAGTAATAACATGATATATATTTATAAATATATTTTATTTAATGATATTTATTCCAAAAATATATCCATGTCAAATAAATATATAAAAAATAAGCAAGTGTTGAATACGTATCATATCTCAATGAAAAAAATTGAGATAAAAAAAATTACCTCAATTATAGAGTCCAAATAAAATCCTTTTGTATCATATTTAAATATTTTTTAATAAATATAACCTTTTTAAAAACTTTATTTATGATTATTCCCTATATATATTAGTTTTTTTGTTTTCTATTTTCAATATCAGGTGTTAATAATCATGATTGTCTTAAATTATTTTTAAAATAGTGGTGTTGTTCTTCAATATTATCCCAATGTTCATAATTTCAAAATCATACAAGGTACTGGTAATTATGATTTAAAATTAATTATAAATTTATAATTTCATTCTATGGATGTTTTGGTAATGGTTCTTGTAGATAAAATTAGTGACAACAACGTTTCTGTAATTTTTAACAAACAAATGTTGGTATCTTAATTAATGAGTTTAATATTAATTTTACCATTATGGAGACAATTTAAAATATTTATTTTATAATTTATATAATTTATTATCATTAATTATGTTCTCAAATTCATCTATAACATTATTATATATAATTGTTTAAGTAGGTGGATAGACCGACCCAAACATGAACATAACATAATTATTAGATGATAATTATCATGAAATTGGTTTGTTTTGGGAATAATATAATGATATTATATAGATACTATTAATAATTTGAATCATAATTGTTTAGGTTTTAATAAATAAAAAATAATCCAGTTGAAAAATTAGATATTTCACTTTGTGGAGGTGATTGTTTATACAACACATGATAAACATTTTAATTTCTATAATAAAAAGTGGGGGAAAAAGTTGAGTATAATTTATCTATTTATAAGAATAATAATATTACATATTTATTATTTATTATTCAATTTCTCCATTATAATCAGTGAATATAGAAGGTTCTGAAAAACAAAATTCATCGCTTTATGGAGGTTGTAGTCCAAACAATACACAAGTGACATTTTTATTTTTCTTAACAAAAATTGGAAAAATTAGTTAATAGTTTTTCTCATAAAATAATAACATTTAAAATTTAAAAAAATATTTAACTATATAGGAATGATAATATTATAATTTAAAAATTAATATATAATGTAAAATAAGTTTGGAATAAAATGAATACTTGCATTGGAATCTTTGAGTTTTTCTTGTAGGATTACCTAAAAATGGAGGTATTAAGCCAATCTCTTATGACTAGAGGCTTAAGGAAATCAATAGTGATTATATGGGAATTAAAATTATCATATTTTAAATAGGATTATAAATTATATTAATGTTCTTAAAGGGATGTTGTTAATCCCATTTTATAAGAGATAAGAATTTAATTTTTGTAGTTATAGGTAGTTAATATAATTTTAGCACATGTTAAGCATGTCATGTGGCTCTAAAAGGAAAAAAATATAAATTTGAGGAATTAATAATGTTAATATTCTCTCAAAAATTCTTTTTCAGACATTTTATAAACATGGTGTTTACTTATTTAGTCTTATAATTTTCACTTTTTCAATTTTTAGTTTTACTGTGTTAACTAATTTTTACCTAAGTAATTTAATTTTAATTAATAAGAATATAATGGACCTTACTAAATAATTTGTACAAAATGATTCAAAACATGAAATAAATTTTATTATATAAAATATATGTATGTAATAAAATACAATTTTAACATTACAATATGTAATGAGTAAAACCTTGTTTTTTGAAAAAGTGGTTTTATGCATAAAATTTATTCGTGGGATAAAATTATCCATATATTGGATTTTCATCACATAAATTGATTTATTATAAAATAATAAATGTTATATGGATTTCAAGTTAATAAAAAATAATTTTTACCAAAATAATATTTTATTAAAATAAAAGATCAAAAAATTTAATGGAAAGTATTACTTAAGTTATTAAAATGTTAATTATATGTTTTCAAAATTCAATATAGTGTTTTTAAAATGTATAATTTTACTTTTAAAATAAATATTTTAAAAATTAACTGAATTTATACACTTTATGGTTTTTTATAAGGTTTCAATAATTATAATTTTGGTAAAAACTATATATTTAACTATTTACCTAGAAAATAAATTATTTAAGAAAATACAAAAAATTAATCATAAGATATTATTTTCATGATAAGTCCAAAAATGAATTAAATATTTTTCAATTGACATTATATAATTCAAAAAAATTTAATTTAAATAAAATTAAAAGCTATAAGGAAAAAAATATTATAAATCATTCATTATGTATATTAATAATTCTTTAAATATTTTTCCTAAAAAATATATCAAAAATGAAAAATACCCATTATAAAAATAAATTGCATATATAAAATGATTTTGTTAACTACTTAAATACACTTGAAATGGTATTGAAAGGTATCGCTATTTCATAATGTGGTTACAATTATTTTAACTTGCTTATTTCAAAGCTACCTTATAATAGTCAATATCTATTTTATTAAAATGTGTCACTATCTGTTAATGTTTGTTTCTTTTTGTGGATCAATCTAGCAAACACAATGTTTATTTAAGGGAAAATATGTTCCAAAATCTCTAGGTGTAACATTCTCCCACACCCCATTAATAAATTATGTGGTTTTAATTTTTAATATTAACATAATAAAAACATTAATTAAAGGTATATAAAGATAATCATGACTCAACATATAATTCCTAGATAGATATCAAACATTAAAATTTAAGAAATAATTCATTTTTCTTATAATATGATTATCTCAGATACTGATTTGTTTCTCTAACCATTTGAGTATATATCATATCATTTTTAGTATCATTATCCACATTATATAATTTTATTCTAAAGGGTGTTAATAATCATCATTACATTGATAAACTATCATAGTTTTATATGAAATAGGATCTCCTTATTCCAAAAAATAATTTTTACACTATGTAATGAGAGAAAATCCATTTCAAAAATCACATTAAATTTATTTAAAGCAATCATAATGAGACTATCATGAATAATTATCCCAAAAAACATGAATAATATTTATATATATTTGATAAAATGAGTGTAACACTATAATGTTTTAAAATAATTCTATTTTTAGTGGTGTATACAACACAAAATACTAAGCTTTAACAAAACATTAAATATTATAGTTTTATGAAATTTATAACATTGTCATTGAATTGAAAATATTAATAGAAGTAACCAAATCATGAAATATATATAAAGGTAATAATAAATAAAAATTTATTTGTTTATGCTTAGGAAATAACCACTCATTTTTTTGTAATGTTAATTTATTCTTCAAAAAAAATTTCTTCAAAAATGGTTATCATTTCTTTTTGTGAGTGAATTTTATATTTAATTTTTTAAAATTTTTAAAATTTATTTTATAAAAATAATATCATATTTTAAATGAGCATATAAAAATTATATTAAGTTAATTTTTTATGATTTTTCTGAATAGACATATTTTCTTGTAAATTGTGAAAAATACTAATTTTATTAATGTTTTTTGTATCAAGAATTCAAAATGTTCAATTTTATTTTAAAATGATTAAAAAAATAGTTTCATACACTATAATTAATCCAATTGTGTTCATTAGAATCAATTTTATGGTTGAACTTGGTATAAAACATATTTATATATACAGAGGCATTTTTAAAAAAAATATACTTTTTGTTGTTTCATTTTGTGTTTTATCTTAAATTAATTTCATACACTTCTATAATTTTAATCATAATAAATAGATTCTATATTTAGAATCAAGAATTATGAGTTTTTTAAATATTTCTTTTAATTTTTTTCATTATCCATAGTAACCATAGTAAATTTTTATTATCATGGTAAAGTTAAAATTGGTAAATTAGGGTTGAAACTAATGTGATAAAAATTCAAATTAATTTTAAACACTTTATTTTATTAAATTGGATGATTATATTTCTTCCATAATCATCTAAACAAAAAAATTATGACCTTTTTGTATTTAAATTTTATTTTTAAATTTATATTATTTAAGTAAAAGATATTATTAAAAATGTATCTTTATTTAATTTTATATCTAGAATGTTTTGTGATAAGGATAATAACATATTATTATCATTTATGAATTATTAATTTAAATTTGAATGTATTTTTTTATCATGGTAATTTTTTTTAAATTTTTTACGATTAAATAATTACATTAAATACTTTCTTAATACCAACATAATTTTTCTACAAGAAAGATAAAAATCAAGTGAATGATTTTAAATAACTATAAAATTATTTTTTATCAGTGTATTATAGTTTCCCATGAATTTTATAAATCAATAAAACATATTAGTGTTGTTTTAATGGATAATATTCAAATTCTATTACTATATTGATGATTTTAAAGTCAAATTAAATGATTAGTGTCAAAAATGACATTAATGATATTTCATAATATTATATTAAATTATTAAAAAACCATAAAAATAATAAAATATGACAATTAGTATTATAAATGGTCTAAAATTTCATAACTTTTCCATTTATTATCCAATTGTGACATTATAAGTAAAATTATTAACCTTTTAATATTGAAATAGTCAATACCATGGTTAAGGCTCAAACTGGTTAACCATAGGATTAAACCAAAAGATAAGGTTTACGATGAATTTAGACAATTATAAAATATATTGTGTGATTATAATAAGACAATATAATACTTATCATTGGATATAAACCATTTTGGAACAATTTTACATGAGTTAGACAAATATTATATTAACATATTTCATGTATTTCCAAAAAATGTCCATAATGA
Organism: Viscum album; assembly: GCA_963277665.1. Taxonomy (NCBI): domain Eukaryota; kingdom Viridiplantae; phylum Streptophyta; class Magnoliopsida; order Santalales; family Viscaceae; genus Viscum; species Viscum album. The sequence goes on from OY728155.1 coordinate 1,700,380,420, forward strand.
TATTTTATAATAAGAAATATTTTATTAAAAGATTTAAAATTCAAAAAAACATTTATTCAGTAAGTTGGTTTAGGTATGGTTTAAAATATAAATTATAATCCATTTATTTATCACTTTTCCTTTTATTGTAACCTTCTTGACCCCAAAAAAGTAAAAAAAATATTGATATCACAGTAGTTGTCAAAAGGGTTAACATGGGGTTAAAAATAAGAGATAAGGGTTAAAACATAACCAAATATTCTATATGTTTTATTAGAGGATATTATTGTGACTCCTCATAATATAATCATAAAATTATATAAATTTAGATCTATTTTCCCTGGAAAATTAATTTATATTAAGTCAATACTTTAAGTAATTCTAAGAGTTCCCCTCCCCACACTTATAAAAGGGAACCTCATATCCTTCATTATTCATAATGTTTTAGACTCATATATTGGTTAATACCTATACTTATATCATCTTATATTACTTAAACACATACTAGAGCTTCTTTTATTTCCAAAATCCCGTCCGTTCAAGGATTAAGGTGTAAGACAAAAGAGGCTTCTCAATGAATATGTATAACTCTTAACCAAGTGTTTTCAAGTTTATTTTTTCTTATACCTCCTAAAAATAAAAGTTATACATTATAAATAATTTATTTAGTATATAAATATAATTAATGTCTATTATTATGATTTAATAACCACTATACACCTTATTTACATCAAAAAGAAAGTAAAAAACATCACTCGTGCATACGTACAACCTACTGTCTTCACATAGTAGTGTAATTTGTTTTTATAAGAACTTTAAATAGTTAGTAATAATGATAGATTTAATAAATATATATGTAATTTGTTATATTATTATACTTTAATGGTGAATTATTTTTTACCTTTTTTTAATCCATCCATTGAAAATTGGAAACATCACTCATGTGTACGTACAAATTACTATCTCCATGAAATGTTATAATTCATATTTCATCACCACTTTATATGAATAATTATTAAGGTATATATAATGATTAAATATGATAATCATGACATTATAAAAATTCTTTATATGATTTAACCTTGATAAAATTATGAGGATGGGGACTGTTGAACTGAAACATGCATGAAAAACGATGGAGTTATCACCCGAAAATGGTATTTTCATAAAAAATTGTTACTAAATAGGTGAAATGATGTCATAAGTAAATAATATATATTATGATATATATTATTATGGTTCTAGAATAAATGTATAATAAAAATTTATTTATTATATAGTAGGTTAAAAAAATTAATAAATACAAGACTCGAGGTAAATATTATATGTTACAATCTCATTGTTTAGAGGGATTGGTTATGATTAAGTTTGTAATGATGGGATTTTTTAATATTCCTCTAATTAATCTCATTAATTTTCCTATAATATTTTAATTTATATATATAACATTTTTCTATTACATTTTCCTCTCTTTTTTTACTCAAGTGATAAAATTAATATTTTTAAGGAAATATGACTTTATTACTCTCTTCGGGCGAAAAACATTTTTCTTCCATGTCTATTTTTATAAAAAAAAAATAAAAAATATTTTATAATATAATCTAATGATATTTTAAAGACATTTTTACCTGTGTTTAAATTTGTACAAAAAAAATTAAAATAATTCTTCTTATCATTTTCTGATTGAGTTATTTTTTATTTTTCTTCCAAAAATGTGAAAGATGTATTTATATTAAAACATACAACAAGAATTATGTTTCCCACCATATTTAAAGCTCAATGAATTGAATATTACTGTACATGTTTCTATGGTTATTTTCTAATAAAAAATTTTCCATGAAATTTTTGAAATTGTTGTTTTTTAAAGAATTCATTTGAAAATGAAAATGGTATTTTCCCCAACAAATTTTCCAAGTGACCTTTTTAAGTAATATTCATCTATGTTGACATCCTTTGATTTTACTTATTATTTTTTTGGATATGATCTAATTATATTATCCTTATTATTTCTTGGTATTCTTTATATTTATGATGATGATATTTTTATTAAATCCTTTTTATTTTACATAATTTAAGATATGATTAATTATTGAAATGTTTATGAAATTAATTTTCTTTACAGAAGTATAGATATATGATGATTGATTTATGAGATTGTGTAAAACAAATGAAAGGATTATTATTATGTGACGGGTGGGTATATAATTATATATCCCTCCAATTCATTGTGCAATGATGGATATCTCATAATATAATAGGGAATGTAATTTGAAGTGATCCCAATTCAGTAGGGGATAATGTCCACAATGATAGCCTTAAGAGTGAACCTTGACTAAGAATATGATTTAATGGGGAGTGAACTGAATCCTCTATGATGGTATTGGTAGTGATGCTTTACCATGGAAATGATTTTCTATGACTATGTGTATTCCAAAAACTTATGTCTTTTTCTAATGTTATTCCCTCAGGGACCATGTTCATTGATTTCTTTATGATTCATATCTTATGATCTGCCAATATTTATGAAAAGATTCAATATTAGGAACTATTATTTGATGAGTAGGTATTTTTAAATGTTAATATCATGTTATTGTACCCTTATTCTCATGTTATGTTTAAGTGTTCATTTATATCACAATTCATTACCATTACTGAGCATCAAAGCTCACCATTTTTTATGTTTCATTTCCCCGTGTTGTAAATAATGTTTTTAAGTGGGGTATGTATAATATGAGTAATATGTGGGGATATATTTGTGGGAGATGTTTCAAATCATTGATAAAATAATAATATTTTGTATCTAGTCTCTAAAGGAACTAAATTGTTACAATTTTAGCATGGATCATAATGTTATGTATTTAATATTCATCTAAAATTATGTGATATTTATGGATGATAAGTATTGGTCACTATAATTATTATCATAGTGAGGTTTAGTCAATACTTAGATATTAAGAATAGAAATATTAGGTTAAAACCCTAGGGATAAAACCCAAATGTTTTGGTAAGGTAGAAATTGAATGTTTTTTCATATAAATACATCCAATTTTTTATATTATGAGTGCATATGGTTTTGGAATATATGTATCATGGGAAAATTACCTTAAAAATATTTATTAGTGTATATATCAACCATAATTATAATTCATGATGATTTAGATCTTACTATGCACCTATTTTGGCACTCTTTAGGGATATTCTTAGGTTAACGCATATTGTCCTTATGAACCATTATGAAGCATTTGTACTGATGATAACCAAGGATGGACTTGGTTAAACATAAGGTCTCATGATTTAGACATACTATGAATGATATTTTATTATTATATGATTTATCACTAATAATAATTTTCTCACACTATACTTTTTTGGTTTTCTTTAATGGATATAAGAAGGAGTATTTTTTGTTAATGTTTAATGTGATGGACAATGAAATAATTATCCTTATGAGAATCCAAATGAATCAATAGATAGAAGGTGAAACCATGTGGTTATAACAAAACATATATCTCCTTATATGATTAACAATATAAACTTGGGTCAGTTTCCTGACATTCCTAATAAGAGAAATATGGAGTTTCATGAAGACAATGGAGGAAAGAAGATTCAACTCCCTACATGTTAAGTATATGGAAGGAAGAACTTAGTTAAATGTCATAGAGGAATGAGAAAACGTTTTATGTGAGGAAAATAAGCGAAAAAAGTAATTAAATAATACAAATGAAGAGTTTTATTTAGGTATATGAAGTTTATCCTGAGGTTATATTTATAGTTCAATGTCTATTATAGGGAGAATATGGAAATTATCTGAGTCAATAACCAAATCCAAGGGTTAACTCATATACCAAGGAATGGACTATGATATTATAATAATTATAGTTAAAGTATTGAAGTATTTATGTATTTGGATTTAAGAATTATATTATAGAAATCAGGAAACATCTATAGATTTTTCTACAATAGTTTTTCATTAGTGACTTAAAAATATATTTAGTGATGAGTTATATTTTGGGAGAAAAATGATTTAGGGATAGATAACCCTTAATATGTTATTGATGTTGAGATAAAAATGTATTGTTTTTATAAATAGGTGATTATTTATATTGGATAGTATTAATGACATTGGAATTTATGGGTGATTTTATGGCAAAGTGATTTATGTGATCTTTAGTGAAGTTTGTTGCATTTTTTATTTATAGTGTATATTGGAAAGTTTTTAAGAATTTTTATTTTAAATGAGGTTTTATGTTATTGTATTTTGAAGTTACTATAATATTTTATTAGGTTTTAGTAAGAATAAACTATTTAGGTTTAAATAAACCATTTGGTTAATATATTATTTGATGTTAAGTTAACTATAGTCTATTAGATAGTAGGATATATAAAATCTTGATAGTTGAAAATCAATTCATTTTCAATGCAATATTTTTAAGGATATTTATGGTTATGATAATTATTATTATTTAGGTAATTTTGTGAATTTTATTCATGATACTTTGGGGAAGTTAACTACATTATGTGATTATATTCTAATTTATCATAGTGATTAATTATATTTTGGGATATGTTTCATTCGGATGATTTATATGTAACCCTTGGGTTTAATATGTGATTTAATATGAAATATTATTTGGGAAAAATAAAATTAAATTCTTTGGGAAGTAAGATAAACAATATTATATCACCTTTTAGGTTAAAAAATTCTTTAATGTTGAGGTTATTGAGGTAATTTTGGTGGTTGGGTTATGGTCTATGTTGAACTATTTATGTTATTGTGGAAATTTTGAAGTAAAATGAAATATTTATTCACATAAAGGATTATACATTTTTAATATTATTTTATAATCTGATAACCATTTTGGTTTTATGTTTAAAGAAAAGATGAATAGATTTTCATCCTTTTGATGATTATTTTATCAATTAGAATTTTATTTTAGTGATTCAGGAATGAGAAAAAAAACTCATCTTTAATTCTCAACGTTTGGATAAAAAATGCTATTATGGTGGAAATTGATTAAAGGATGAAATTATACTTTTCAAGTATATATATTTTCTTATGTTAATAGTATAAATGGTAAAATAATTCCATAAATATATTAAAATGATATTGAAATAATTATTTTATCCTTTTACAATCAATTTTAATGAATTTATTATCTTCTTTAAAACTCATTGATTTATGGTTTTGTGATCGTTAACATTCTCATGATCATTAACTTTTTTTCATAAATGTTCTATGTCACTATCAATCATTATTTTGAAATTAATTTCATCCTCTATGTCTATATTTTCACTTCCCACTAATCTTATTCTGTTTTGAAACCTAGTTATGTGTTATTATAGATTCCCTTCATATTGTCATTTCATGTGTTTCAATAGTATGTTCTATTAACCCTTTTTATGATGTTGGTTTTCAATAAAGAAATTTTCAAATATCAATCCATTGAATACCAAAAACATGTTAAAATTTTGAGGAATTAATTTTTTAAGGTTAGGGGGGATGTAATACCTTGAGATTTTAAAATAAAATGATGTTTGATAATGCATACAATATGATACACCGAGCTTCAATAAACCACGAAATATTATTATTTTATAACCATTATAGCATGCTTGTTTAATTGAAAAGTATGAAAAGAAGTAACCAAATTATGAAATATATATATATATATATATAGTTCATAATAAATAAAAATTTATTGATAAATGATTAGTAAATAAGAACTCCATTTTTAGTAATGTTATTTTTTCTTCTAAATACATTTTCTTTCAAAATGGTTTTTATTGTTTTTTATGAGAGAATATTATAATTAATCTCTAGAAATATTTAAAATTACCTTTTATAAAAATAAAAAAATGTTATACATCATTATATCAAATTTATATTAGGTTGAATTTTTTGTATTTTTTTCAGAAGATTTATTTTTCTACTGAATAGTGAAAATACTAATTTTTAATTAAAACAATATTTTTGTTTCAATAATTAATAATGTTAAAAAAAATTTGAAAATGGATTAAAAGTATAATTAGTTATATTATAATATTAATATTATAATTAATTTCATTTTATTTAATTTTATACTTAAATTTTCTATAAAAATATGTTTTTACACAAGAAGACATTTTTCTGAAAAACATGTTTTTCATTGTATATTTCATTTTTATCTTAAATTAATTTTGACCAATTATTTAAATTTAATCTTAAAAAATGGATTCCACATTTTTAATCAAGCATTCCAAACTCTTTAAATATGTCCCTTTTATTTTTGTTCATTATGAATAGTCACCAAAGTAACTTTTTATTACCATGGTAACGGTAAAATGAGTTAATTTGGGTTAAAAATAATGTGATAAGGATTAAAATTCATTCAAAAAATACATTTATTTTATTATATGATTATATTTCATCTATAATCATCCAAATATTTAAAATGTGACCTTTTATTCCATTTAATTTTTTTTACCATTATATTATTTAAGTAAAATATAAAGTCATAAAAGTCACTTTCTTACTTCCAATATATATAATATGTTGTGATTGTGATAAAAACCTATTATGTTGGATTATAAATTTTTATTTGATAAATTAAGTAATTTTTTTTATCATGTACCGTTTTTTAATTTTTAGTGATGAAATAATTTTTTTCAATGCATATGTAAACCTGACACAATTCTTGTGTAAGCAATCAAAAAATCAAGTGAATGATTTTAAATAACTTTAAAAGTAATTTTTTTTGGTGATTTATAATGTCCCAAAAAATTTAGAGATCAATATAACATATTTTGGATATTTGAAGGGTTTATATTTTAATTTTATTACAATATTGATGACTTTAATGTCAAATTAAATTATTAGTGTCAAAAATTACATTAAAGACATTTTACAGTATTTTAATAAATTATTTAAAAATAATAAAATATTTAAATAGGTTAATTATGATTATAAATGGTTGAAAATTCAATCCATTTTCTACTTATAAAACAATTTTTTCCTTTATATAAAATTATATCCCTTTAATTTTGAAAAATTCATTACCATGGTTAAGGTTAGAACTGGTTAACCAAGGGGTTAAACCAAAAGATAAAGTTTAAAATGGTATCTAATCTAGTGAAAATTAGAATGGGTGAATATAATAAGATCATATAATCCTTTTATTCAAATTCATATCATTTTGGAACCATTTTACATTACTTAGACACATTATATTAAAATATTTAATGTATTTCCAAAAAATAATGTTAATGATATTTTATAATAAATAATATTTTATTACAAGACATAAAATTATTAAAAATACTATATTTTTTCAATTTAATATAATATTGTTGAAATTATAAATCATGTACCATTTATGGGTAAAATTTCCTTTTATTTTAGCATTCATGACCCCTAAATATTAAAAAATAATGATATCGTAATAATTGTCAAAAGGTTAATGGGGGGTGGGGGTTAAAACTAAGAGATAATGGTGAAATCATAAAAAAAACTTGTACATTTTTTTATATGAGATTATTTAGACTTATAATTGTCTTATAATATAATTATATCACTTTTAAACCATTTTTTTATAAAAAAAATAATTTATATTCATTATATACTTTATGTAATTCCAAGCATTCCCCTCCAATCAATTATAAAAGGGAACATCCTCTCCTTTATTATTCATAACATTTTATCCTTATTTATCATTAATGACCTACCCTAATATAATCCTAAATTCCTTAACCATATTATAGAGCTTATTTTCTTTTCAAAATACCATCTATTCAATGTATAAGTCATAATACATAAGAGGTTTCTCAATGAAGTGGTATAACTCTTCACTGAACATTTTCAATTTTATTTCTTCTTAAAAATACTCTAAATACATGGTATACATTATAAAATAATGAATTGATTATATTAAATTAATATAATTTTTATTATAATTATGTAACAACCATTATCCACCTTATTTTCATCCTACAAACAGTGAAAACAGTGCTCACGCATACGTACGGATTATTATATCCACGTAATGGTGCAATTTTTTTCCATCACTTCATTTAATGGATGGTAATAATGATGAATTTAATAAATATATATGTTATATATGATATTATTTTGGTTCTGTAAAGGTGAATTATTATTTACTCTTCTTTTATTACATCCATATAAAAGAGGAATCATTACTCGTGTGTATATAAGGATTACCAACTCCATGAAGTGGTGTCATTAATTTTTCATAACCAATTTATATGAATGGTTATAAAAGTATATATAATGATTGAATTTTATACTCATCAAATGATTAAAATTATAGATAATATGTAACCATGATCAAATTATAATTATTAAGACTGCTAAACCAAAACATTCATGAAAATGAACCAGTTATCACCCAGAACAGTAATTTTTTAACAAATTATTAATAAACTGGTGATATAATTTTATAATTAAATAATATATTGTATAATATATACGATTATAGGTCTATAATAAATTTAAAATATATTTATGTTTATTATAAAATATTTTCAAATTCATACACATAAAGACAATACATGAGGTAAGTGTTTTATGTTACAATTTCATTATTTACCGAGATTAATTATGATTAAGTTTCTAAGGATCAAATTTCATGTTATAACTCTCAATAATATCATGAATTTTATTCTCATATAGTTATTTTTAGATATTATATGTTTCCATTTCATTTTTTTCCTCTTAATGTACTCAAGAGACCAAAATAATATTTTTAATGAAATTTGACTTTATTTCTTGATTTGGATGAAAATAATTTTCCTTCCATTTTTATGTTTTCCACAAATGTTTCCAAGAGTTTTTATCACTATTATAAATTTTTTTTTAAAATTAATTTTTACTCATGTTTTACTTTTTAAAAAAATTATTAAAAATGATCTTCTTTTCATTTTCCAAATTATTTTCTTTTGAATTATTTTTGAAAATACAAAGGTAATGTTTATTTTAAAACATACATCCTAAATGAAATTACCTTACATAATAAATGCTAAATTATTTGAAGATTAATTTATAATATTCCAAGGTTATTTTTAAATACAATTCTTTCTATGATATTTTGAAAATTTTAGTTTTTAAATATGTGATTTCAAAATTAAAAGGTTATTTTCCACAAGAAATATTCCAAGTGATCATTTAATGGAATTTTCATCAAAGATGGAATCCTTTGATGTTAATTATTCTTAATTAAGGATATGATCCAATTATATGATCCTTATTATTTCTATAGATTTATTATTATTATTATTCTGGGATTTTTATTAAACCCATTTGTTTTACATGGTTTAATCTATGATGAATTATTGAAATGTTTGTGAAACCAATTTCCTTTCTATAGGTTATGTTATATTATGAATGATTTATGATCTTATGGAACACATAACAATGTATTAGGATTATTTGATGGGTGGTCCTTGAATTATATATCTATTAAATGCATTGAGTAAAGATGGATATCTCATTTAATGATAAGATATGAAAAAGGAGTGAACCCAGCTCAATAAGGGACCCTTTCCGCCATCGTAGTCTTGACATTGAACCTTTACTATGAATATTATGGAATATGAATTTAACACAATCCACTATGATATTCTTGGTAGTAATAATTGATTAATGGAGTTATTTTATATGTTTAGTTGTATGATAAAACATTTATCTTATACGAATGTTATATTTTCATGGCTCATGTTCTTTTGTTTATTTATGATTCTTATCTTATAAACTACCATGATTTATGAAATGATTTAGTATTATGATCTATGTTATTTTAAAATGTTAATCTCAAGTTATCATACACTTATTCTCATGTTATGTTTAATTGATCATTGATATCTCTCTTCATTACCCTAATTGGGAATCTGACATCACCGTTTTTTATGTTTCCTTTACCCATGTTATGAAGAATGTTTCTAAGTATGGTATTTCTAAGTATAGTACTATATGGGAAGATCTTTGTCATATATGTTGAATATATCTCATGAAATAAGAATATTGTGTATATAGTCTCCAAATACACTAAACATGTATGGTTATGGAATGAATTGTAACGCTATGTATTGAATATTAATCTAAAAGTATGTGTTATTTTTGTAATAAAAGTATGGGTCATTATAAAAATAATAATACAAAGTGTTTTTATTTAAATAGTTAATATTTATTGAGAAAATTCATGGAATGAGAAATCTAAAAATCTAGAGTGATGAATAAGTGTACCCAACACTACTTAACTATCACTATCAACCTAAATAGTAGATGTTTCATTGAATTTTACCTATACCCATAGTATTGAAGGCTATTGGTGTTGATTTTTATCTGAATACCTATGATAAGTTCTCAAGTTTCTAAAGTAACTAAATCCATCACATCTAAAATATCAAATTTCTTTTGGATCCTTAGGAAGAAAATTAATTTATTCCTATCATGTTAAGTAAGAAATTCCTTTTTCATCATTATCTTATTGGTCGATGCCTTGTTTTACCATAGATCAAACATCTTATGGTTCCTTTGATACATTCCTATTGTCACCTGCTTCATTTTTTCGACATTATTAATATTTAATCTTCTTTCATTCATCATTTCAATAACCTAAACATCCATGAGTATCCATAATTACCGTATTTTTCATGTTTGATAACTTAAATAAGTTCACATTATTAATCATAATTTATAATATCTAGTTTAAAATAATAACAAAATTTCTCACTCTATCTCTAATCCCATTAGATTTATCATTGGAAAAATATCATCATTTTCCATGGAATCCATTGTTAACATGGCTCCTTCTAGATTTAGTACTTATTAAAACCCAAAGTGGTTTGAATAATTAACATCATAAGATAATTTTCATAAATTATATTATGAAAAACTCAATCTAAAAATTTATTACTATTTAAAGCTATCACATTAGATTTTAGTTTACCATAAGTCCCTCATAGTTCAATCAAGGTTTCCTCAGGTTGGGTTCCCTGATTCTGTAATATAATAAATCCTTTGAAATGTCATGCAAATATAATGTGATTTACCAATATATATCCCCCAATAATTTCAAACTAGGGGTATAGTTATTTTTCTTTATCATGCATTGGGTGATGATTGAGTTAATACCAAGTGGATCCCCTTTATGGTTACCACCCATAGGTACATATATATGAGAGCCTACATCAACATGAAATGTCTAGATATGGATGTTATTTATTATATAAACACATAATATCATCTTCAACAAAAATCTATGATGTTATCCTCTACATAGATTTGTCTCTTAGACTTGTCCCTAGGGGTTTCATAAAAGTTCACTTATCATAATCCCCAATATTAGTATATTAATCCTCAAAAATAAAAATTAAAACCCTCCTTGGAAGCCAACTATAAAAAAATGAGATAAAAATATCATTAATTTAATTCCTTAACAAAATATAAAAATTATTTATCTCAAAAATATCACACATCTTAGAGAACCTTTTTGGTTTAGTTATTTGAGAACTAGTTACATGGGCAGTTCATATTAAAAACTTGTTAACATTTCTCCATAACCAGACTAATATAGACTTTCTTCTAGATTTATCATAATTTATATATATCTTTACAATATAGGGAATAGAAAAATAATAATAATTTTAGATCAAATGATCAATAAGGGAAAACTAATCAACATTTAATTAAGGGTAAGATCATAAGAATATGAGAAAACATGATCAGGGAGAAATTTATTATTAAAAAACATAGAACAATAATATTTTCAAATAAATAATGAAGTAAGCACATGTAATCTCAAAATAACCAACATTTATCATGAAAAAATAGTGTTAGATAAGCATAGAAACATAGAATAAGGAAGTTATATCATTAGATTATGGAGTCATAAATATATGGAATCAACATAAAGCATGAATTAATAATAATGGGAATAGGTTCACTCACATAAACATCATCACATAGTGGAAAATTTTCCACAGTTTATTAGGGTAACTCCCTAATCCCATATATAATATCTCATGATATATAAATATGTACCTAATGCATTGGAGGGAAATATAATTATGGGAAAACCTTTCTCATAACATAGTGTTCTCAGGATAAACACATGTGCACCATACATGGTATCTCATGAGATGAAAACACTTCCTAATTAATTTTAGGGATATATAATTATGGTACCACCTGTCACATAATAAAAATAATAATATATACATGCATACACATTCAACATGAGGTAAAGAAACACATACATAAAGTATAATCATGATAAAACCAATGATAAAAAGTACCTTTCTTAAAATTCTATCCAATCATAACAATAGGATATATCATAAGTATTCCCAAGATATGTAAGAATTAAATCATTTTTTATGTTCATATATTAATAAATAAATGTATTCCATTGAACATAAGGTCCAAATATAGGGTAATTCATGAAAAGGATCATGGAGAAGGAAGAATAAAAACTAACCTCATAGATGATGATTTTTGAAAAAAGAAAAGTATATTTTAAGAAAGGTAATATATTATTATTTTACATTAAAATAAAATTAAAAAAATAGAATTAAAAAAATAATGAGTTTTTTGAAAATAAAAATAGGGATAAAAACATTTTTTGTATATGACACTTGTCATGAAAAAATAAATAATAAATTTAACTTAAGTTAGTTTTATGTAAATGTGGTAATTTCAAAGGGTACTTAAAACTTGTATTATCCCCAAAACAAGAAAGGTATAGAAAAATAAGTACATTTTTAAGTAACATATATGTATAATTTTGAAGAAATATATGGGATTAATATAGAAAAAATAGAAAAAGAAAGAAAACGTGTAACTCAAAGTAACAAGGGTGGTTTTAGAAGATCCCATTTAATTTTTTAAAACACCATGGTTGATACCCCACATCATAAAAATTATAGTAAAAATTTATTTTGAAAATATGAGATAAGAAATATAAATATCATATGAGATAACACATCATTTGGTTTCTTATTAAAAAGTATAATGTGACATACCAAACCTAGTTCACTCATAAGTAACCAAACCATATTGGCCATATAGCCTTAAGTGTGTCTCCCCATATGCTAGAGGCTACCAACTAGTAGTGATTATCTATAATGATATGGTGGGGATTATATTCCCCCATGATTATAGTGACACATGGCTATAATAACAAATAAATTGGAGGAAGAAAGATAATATAACAACAAAAACATAAAAATAGAAATGGAATTAGAAGTGAATCATGAAGATAAATACTTACATAAAAAAAATATCTAGTATCATATGAAAAATGATGATATCATGATTCTATACAAAAATAGGGGATAAAAATGAAACTAGTTTGCATTAATACACAACACAACTTACAAAAAATAAACAAAAAATTAAAAAAAAATATTGAATAGGATCACAATGAAAATCTCGATCCTCTGCTCCCATAATCCACCATATTAAAAGAAATAAAGTATCCATGGTAGGGAATTTCTATTTATCCCTACTTTAATCCATAAATATTGTTTGGGTGCCAATAAGAGGCCCAAAAAAGGTGTGAGTGGACATTATTAGGCCACTACCAATGGCTCCTAACACTATCTAATCATTGGATATAAAATTAATAGTGTGTATATAATAAATAAGGTTGTAAAATAAATGAACCAAGTTATATCATGTTCTTGGAGGACACTCATCTGATTATAACTACTTTGGCCTGAGACATAATGCCTCTAAATAATTAATTCTATGATAATAATAATAGTAATAATAATATATGACTCAAGGTGTGACCAAGGAGTTCTTGACCATATAATTTTGATCCAACTCATGGTAATAACTCATGCAGTCTTGATTTAGGGGTATGAGTGTAATCCAAGGACAAACCCTTGGAATGAACTCCTATAATGATAATTATGACAAACACCATGAACAAGTCTTAGGTATCCTCATTCTAGGGATTCACATTATAATACATCAATTCAAATCCCAAAATATAATCCAAGTAATTCTAATTTATAGAGAAAATTAATGTACTATTCTATGTAATTACACCCATGTAGTCATTAGGGTAAGAAAATGGCCAAGTCCAAGAGGGGTGTCAACTCTTAGAAAATGAATCCATAAATTGGGTTTCATCCTCTCAGTAGTCAAGGAAAATACAAGGGTGAATCCAAGACTTTCCCAAGGTAGTACGTCCTATAACTATATATAATGGTCATAATAATATCTAGGTAAATAATGGTCCATTTAACAGTTCATTTAATTTCATTTAATCATGGGAATAATTAATCATTTAATAAGGAACATAAATTACATTTATACTATATAATATTTCTATTTAAACCCATTTAGTGATGGTAATAAGTCACAATTAATAAGGGTCAACTGATATGGCCTTCCAATTCACATTTTTTATTCATTATTTGACACTTCAAGTAATTCAATTTACTCATTGAATTATAAATATCTAGCTGAAACCACTTCATAAGGTTTCTTAGTCATAATATATAGTAAAATATTACAGGGAAAGTAACTAACACACCAAGGGGTGGTTGAGTCTAGGTCATCAACCTCTATCATCTTTCAAAGGTTTTATAGTAGTATCTCATCAAGGCATAACATTTAATTTAAAAGGAAAGTTATATTTTGTATGCTTCGCACAAAAATTCCAACTTTCAGCATAACTGCGCACTTTATAGACATAATAAATTTTAGGTAAAAGCATGAGACCACCTACAATATATTATTACATGACTCCTTATCTAGTATTGGCCTCTAATCCATTCTATAACGGGATAAATTTAGGAAATATAAGAATTCCCTAAAAATAGAGAATATTATCTCACATTGAAATAGAAATCCAAATAGAAAGATAAAAAAATAAATAATCGAGAGGATTGAATAACCTATTGAGATGGATTCAGTGAGATAAACAACACTTGAATTAGACACCAGATAGTATATATCCACTAATGCCTTGGATGATAGGAGGGGGAAATATCATGGTGGGAGGCTACTGAGTAATGAAGGAAAAGGTGGGTGGATTTAGTTTTAATTAGAAGGAGGAAAAAATAGTAAATTACCACTTTTAAAGGGTTGGATAGTTTGAAAACACGGTTTACTAAATAGTAAACTAACCATGTAGTTAGTACTATCCAAGATGATACCCCCTTACATGGTTAAGAACACATTTTTACAAACTGTGTGCATCCTTTGCATGCTTCTTATACAAGGAATCCACCCCTTCCATGATTAGTATAAACCTTGTTACAATCATATGAAAAACACTTACAACTAATTTTAGGTTTTTCAAACCAATGAACCACCTATATCATAGTTAAACTAACTATGAACCTCTTCTTTAGGTCAAAATAGTTGAGAAGAATTGTTACACTTAACTGTCTTCTAGTCGTGCGCCTCTACCTATTTATAAAAAAACAAGATTTCCAAACTATGAACAAGCCCTAGACACTCCCTAACCCTTATATGGCCCCTTAAGTGGTATTATAATAATGAAACAAGTGATTTGAACTAAAATTGAATAGATCTTCACCTCATAACAAAAACTAGAATATTAGAACATCCCCTCTTTAAAAAACCTCATCCCTAAGTTACCCTTAGGTTTTTTGATCATCATTTGAGAATAATTATAGACACTAAGCATGTACATCATCCTCTCACTCCAAGGTCTCATCATGTACATGGTTTTGCTTCCATATCACCCAAACATGAGGAACTAATCCACCACTGAGAGCCTTTGTGCTATGATCTTTGATACCAATTGGATACTCCTCAAAAGAGGTTTCAACATCCAAGTGGAGGCATGATACTCTCACATAAATAACTTCATATTTATGTGAGAACCTATACATGTCCATGAATATATAGGATTTCATCCCCTATCAACAACCCAACTAGGTGGTGGGTCCTCACCTAAAACACTCTCCCTTAGGACCAAGCCTTTAGAATTAGACAGTTATCTCATCTTCACTTGATCCAGATGTATTGAAGTAACTACTAAGGATATAATAATAGGCATCCTATGACACTCTTTAACCTCCATGTTCATATTAGAAATCAAGTCTATTAACTTACATTTACTACTATCCTCCTTAACTTCTCATGTCTGAGTATTCTTTATTATTGAATTTGACACTAAATTACCTCTCCTAGGAATATAAGAAAGATGAAAATTGAATTATTTTATGTATTCAACATATTTTCACTATTTATGGTTCAGTTCAAGCTGAGTGAATATTTATTTGATACTTTTGTGGTCCATGTATATAACAAACCACTCTACCAGTATATAGTGACTCCAACAACACATGTCATGAATCACTAATTCTAACTAGAGTTTATTATTGGGTAATTGGACCCATGAACCTCAACTTTTGAGACCTGTATACCACAACTCCACCCATTTTCCTCAAAACTAATCCAAACCTGATACAGGATTCATCACACTATAATTTTTATCCTCTTCTAGTCTTAGTTAAAATAAGGATTGGCACTGAGGTCATCCTTCCATTCATATCTTTAAATTCCATCACACAGGGTTCAAAACATAATAAATTTAGTTTCTTATTTTTCAATCCTATAATATGTGATACAAGGAATAAGTAATCCCAAATAAAATTATAATAATTACTATCTAAAACTAATAAACCCCATATATAAAATCCATTATTTTTCTTCTCCTTATAAATTATGGGTCTTACCTACTCTAGGTCCATAAACACCCCTGATTAGGATATTATGTGACCTAGAAAATGAAACTTATCAATCCATAAGTTCCATTTTTTAATCTTGTAATATAACCTATGCACTCTCAATGTTATCAATATAATATCAATATTTTTTCATAATAGTGTCAAGACTTTGAGTACACCAAGATTTCATCCACAAAAAGGACCAAAAAAGAACCTAGATATGGGTGGAGAAAATGATTCATCAGAACCATGAAAAATGATGATGTGTTCATGAAACCATAAAACATTACCAAATACTTATACATTCCATATCTACTATGGAATGTTAGAAGTGGTAAATATTAGGGTCTAACATACACCTGGTTATAGATCAACCTCAAATCAATTTTTCATAAAACCTTTTCACCTCATAGTGGGATAAATATTTCATCTATATGAGTTAAAGGATACCATTTACAAACTATAATATGATTCAATTTTTATTAATACATTCATAGTTGAAGTGTCCCATCATTCTTCATGGTGAAAAGCACAGGTGAACTTGATGGAGAAGTATTGATTTGTATAAACCCTTAGCTTCTAGGTCCTCTAGTTACCTCATATATTCTTGAATCCTAGTTGAATTCATCTTGTAAGGAGGAATAAATAATGTAGATGTTCTTGGAATAATCAAAATAGTAAACACTACATATCTCATGGGAGGTAACTCAAAAAAATTCAGGTAATAAATCCCTGAATCAATCTAATATAAGAGGTAAATCTATTTGACGTGCTCCCTAATCAGTCAGAAATACAATCAAAAGTCAGGCTATCAATTCACCCAACCCATGATGCTCAGGTCCATCTAGACTTTCTTGGATAACCCATTCTCCCTTTTAAACATAGTTACCACCCTCAAGGGATGTGAATAAAACCCTCCAAAAATAATAGTTAGTATGGAACTAATAGGGAACCAACCAATCCATCCTGAGTATGATATTTAAACCCATCATTTCATGGATAAAAAGGTTTCATTAGAAATGGTAACTACTAATCTCAAGGGAAATTTTATACATTGTCATACATTCTCTGAATGCACTCCAAATGGAGTATCAAGAGTCATCACTCCACATAAATACTTAATTTCAAGACCAATACTTTCAAAAAATAAAAATAGATATAAATAAGTGTGATGTGCCTATTCCAAACAATGAAGATTTTAAAGTATAGGATACTAAAATAATACCTCATATTGTAAAAGTCCCAACACTCTACTCCTCATGAGTAAGTGGTACTGCATAAATCTAGACTAATATATGACCCTAATCTATATCCTAACTACCCTAAACAGGTATGGTATATTAGAACTTTATATCAGAATCGTGACTCCCTCCTCCTCATCCACCTCCTTCACCTATATGACCTATGGTACTCTAAATCCCTACCTAACGTGGAGTTGATGATCCTACTACATGACCCAGAGTTATGGTATATCCTTGATCATTGGACACTAATGGTATGGTTTGAAAAAACCACTAAATATAGCCCATTTCTATATAATCTTGTCACTCAACTGGGTCTCTAATGCACTAGGGATTCATATTATCCATCCTTACACACTAGTGAAATACCAAACTACAATCAGTATGGATACTTTGGCTTCCACTTCCTTGATGAGAATACTTTGAGAGAAACCTCTTACTTTGTGTTGAACTACGTCTTTGTCCATGTATTGAACTATCCTATGCCACACCCTCTACATCCCACAATTTTCAATCGATGATAAGGGCCTGATTTTCTATCTTAGAAAAAGTTTTTAGATGGAAAACATTCACTTGAGATCAAATGGCTACCTAATCACATATCTCTAGAAAACATGTCACCAAGTAGAGAAGGAAAAAAACATTTAATTTCTTTGAAGCAAGTATAGTAGTATATAAAAGATAAATTAACCTGCTCAAGGTGCATAAAATCTATGAGTCGTTCATCCCTAAATGTATTAGGAAAGAAATATTCATAGAATCCATATTGAAATACCTCCAAAACTTAACCTGATGCTAATCATCTTTGGTCAAAAATTCCCACTATCTCTTAGTAGGACCTCTAATAATATAAGATGAAAGGTTCACTCTCCCCTATAGAGGTGTCTCAAAATGATTTAGTATAGATTTAATGGACTTTACCCATGGATCATAATCATAATGACCACCTTCCCAAAAAAAAGGTATGAGGGTGATGTTGTTGGAACTCCTTAGTAAACTCTTTTATAGACAGGCTAAGTCATAGAGCTCCCTATATGGAGTCACTAACCATAAGAATCCATCTCAAAACTAAGCATCAGTGTCCAAATAAAGTGAAACAGTATCTTCCAATATTAAAAATATTGGAGGTAATACCATTAGTTAAGGTTCCACCACCTCTAGAGCATGGTCATCACCACCTTCTGGCACACGACTTGAGGCTGTAATGGTGTCATATTTCTACAATACCAAGCACACTCCTCCAAATAATATTTGATAAGAGTAACCATCACAGATAAAATAATATTACATGTAGAAATCCTTCCTATATAAGAGTTAATATCCATAACTACTTGCTCCAAAATCTTTGTCTCGGTGACATAAATAATCATAAAGTCCCTTAGAGACACTCCCAAAACCCACTACTAATGTCAGTTATGGGTCAAGGACTCATATCTCATAACATAGTTTCCAATATATAGAGTTTCAATTAAAATTTACATAGGAAAATACCTGTTCAGTTTTAATCTTCATCCTCATTAAACAGAAACCATTTCATTTAACTTTTTAAGAATCAGCAAGT
Source organism: Viscum album (assembly GCA_963277665.1). Lineage (NCBI taxonomy): Eukaryota > Viridiplantae > Streptophyta > Magnoliopsida > Santalales > Viscaceae > Viscum > Viscum album. The sequence continues at coordinate 1,700,399,908 of OY728155.1, forward strand.
TTGTATTTATTTATATAATGGTCCAGTTTGATGATTTTCAATTACCAAGTTATAAAATCATATGATTTATAAGTTACAATTCAAACTTCATGTAACTACAAATCGACCCTTATATTTTGTATCAGGATGTAACAAGTCATATATGGAGATTTGATTAGATGAACCACCATTCTTAATTTATAGAATTACAAGATTTAAAAATTACAATTTTCAATCATGTAATCAAAATAAACAAACATTTCAGTCCATATAACCATAGTCACATTTCTAAAACATGTAATAATTGTTCTTTTAAGGTTTCACCATAATGTTATGTAGAAAAACACCATTTAGTTTGATATAGACACTTTAATTATCCAATTATTTATCTCATTCATCCCACAAAAATGTTACTCAAGGTAATCATGAAATAAAATCTACAAGTAATTTCATATACATGATGTGTGAATCTCTACATGCCTTTAATGATGAATGAAAAAAATACTTCCTTGCCATACTGAGCCAAGGGTAAAAAAATAAGCAACCATAATGAACATCATAAATTATGTGTGTCACCCAACATTAACATCAGTACAACTGTAATAGGTGAAAACCAAAATTGAATTTCCCATCCCAGAAAACATGGTTCTTTCCCCACACACGGTTTATCTACTACTAGGAACATTATCATTAATAAATTTCAACACATTCCCATCCTCCTATCAACCAAACTAAAATATTAAGAAAAAATACAAAAGGAAAAAAGATCTTGTATACCACTTTGTGATGTTCAAGACCCATTTCACTCATATGTAACCAAAATTGATTATCCACATGTCCTCAAGAATGAATTCCCATATTTCATAGGCTACTGACTAGTAGAAAGGTTCGATAATGGTATGGTGTAGATACTACTCCATCATGATCAATGTGACATGTAATAGTAATAACAGATAAATCAGTGGATGAAACATAATAAAATAGTATAATCATAGAAATAGAAATGATAGTAGAAGTAAATCATCCAAATATATACAAATAGATAAAAAAATATCCAATATCATATAAAAAATGATGATAACCTAATGCTATACAAAAAATGGGGATAAAATTGAAATAGGGTAGTATGTATATATATTATATATTACACAAAATAAAAAAAGGAAACAATCTATCTCAAATAGCATTGTGAACACTAACTTGATTCTATGCTCATACACTCCACCCTAGTATATAATATCAAGCTTTTATAGTGGTGTGATTCCCTTTTTCCCTACCTGAATCCATGAAGTCTGTTTGGGTACCAATCAGTGGCTCAAAAAGGGTGTTAGTAAAACTCAATTGGCCACCACCAATAGATTCCAATACTATCTAGTCACTTAATATAAAATAAATAGTGTTCAGTTAATATATAAGTAAAATGAATTAACCAAATAATTTTGAGTTTCTGGAGGACACCCTTTTGACTATACCTTCTTTTTCATAAGCTAAAATATCTCTAAATATGTAAACCTATGATAACAATAATAATAATAATAATAATACAGGAACTAAGGTGAAAACATGGCTTCCTTTTCCATAGAAGTTCAAGCCAAATCATGGTAATAACTCATGTTTTCTAGCTATAGGGGTATGAGTGTAATCCTGGGATAAACCCTCAAAAATAAACTCTTATAATGATAAGTGACTTAATCCCTAGGCACAAGTCCCAAATATCCTTAGGCTAGACTAGATCAGCACCCAAGGATATAATCTGAGGTATTCCATATCATAATACATCAATCCAAATCCAAGGAGATAATCCAAGGAATTATAATATCTAGATAAAAATAACAGATGATTCCATTGAATTATGACTATGTATTCATCAATGTAAGATAAGGACCGAGTCCAAGAGGGTAATCAATACCTGGAAAATGCATCCATGAATTGTGTGGTGTCCTCTATGTAGTCAAGGTAAGACTAATGGTGGAATCCAAGACTTTCCAAAAGTAGAAAATCCTATAACTATATATAATAGTCATAATAAGAGCTAATTTATATATTATACATTTTAAATTTCATTTAATTTCATTTAATCATGATCATAAGTCATCATTTAACAAGTTCTATGAATTATATTTATACCATTTAACATTTCCTTTTAATCCCATTTAATGATGGGCATGAGTCATTATTAATAAGGTTCATGTGATATAGTCATTCCATTCATAATTCATATTCCATCATTTAACACTTAAATTAATTCACTTTACTCATTGGACTATAAATTTCTAGTCAAACCAACCTTATAAGGTGGTATAGTTACAATATATAGTGAAAGTGTTAAGGGAAAATAATTATCACATCCAAATGGGTGGTCATGTTGTGGTCATCAACATATGAAAATTTTCAAGGGTTCTATTGGAGTATCTCATCAATTCATAAAATTTAATTTAAATTAAAATCACATTTTATAAGAAAAACAAGGAAATACGAGCTCGTGATGCAATGCCTCACTTTATAGACATCATAAATTTTAGGTAAAACCATGAGGCCACCTACCATATACCTATAGATGAATACTTTCCCATTATTGGCCTCTAATCGGGGCTAGAATGGGTGGAATTGAGTTGATAGACATATTCCATAATAATAGGTCATGTTATATTATATTAAAATAGCATTTCAAATGGTAAGATAAATGAATTAAAGAAGAAAGTGGATTAAAGAACCTATGGAGACATGTTCAATGAGATGAATGGTGATTGAATTAGATGTTTAATGGAGGAGATACACTAATTCCTAGGAGGCGAGGAAAGGTATCTCTCACAATTGGTGTCTACTGTAGAATGAATTGAAAGAAGGGTGTCTTTGGTTTTAAGTGGGAGGAGGGAAAATAGTAAATTCCCAATTATTTAAAGGGGATTGTGGTTTAGCCGTACAGTTTTCCAAACCATGTACCAAAAATGTGGTTGGAAATGTCAATAGATACACCCCATCACATGGTTAGGAACATGGTTTGACAAATCGTGTGCATTTAATGTGTTCTTATTATCCAAATCCTCCACACCTCACATAGCTAGGCGTATGGTTAAGAAAAACCATGTTCCAACTGTTCATCACACACCTGAATTTTATTATTAGTTTTTCATATCCATGCACCTTCTTTTTCATGGCTAAACTAACTATAAACCTATTCTTTGGGATTTATGGTTTAGTCTCATAGTTACTACTAATCATGTGACTCAACCCATTTCTCAAAAAACTAGATCTATGCACTCTAAACAGGCCTCAACTGCTCATGAACCCTTCCTTGGTCCCCTAAGTGATATTACAAGGATGAAAAAAAGTATTCAAAGTAAAATTTAAGGGATCCATAACTCATAATAAAAATAGTGATATTATATAGAACTTTAGAGGGAAGGGAAATTTTTTATAAAGAAGGTAAACTATTGTTAAAGAGGATGAAAAGTGTTCTTAACAATTATGTACTCACTGAAGAATAAATTCATCAATTTAATATCATTGAATTTAAAAAATAATTTTCCATATATATGAATAAAATTTTAAATATAAAACCTTAGGGTGTAATAAACTGAACATATAAGTAATAAGTTCAACATGTTATATTATGACTCAAATAAAAGGGGTTTGAGTTAAAAAAGACTTTACAGGTTTGTATTCTTTCATAAAGAAAATAAATGGAAGGTGTAACATGATAAGGATTTTGAAATATATTTAGTTTGAATAAATTTTTGAAAAAAATAAATCCATGTCCAATATAAACCCCACATAAAATTAAAAAGTGTTTAATATGAATAATATCTCAATTAAATAAAATTGATATAAAAAAACCCTTACCTTTATTCGCGATTTCCAGTAAATCACTCAAATATCTTGCATAAAAAATTAATATTGTAATATTCTATTTTAGAAATTTTTAATGTCTATAAATTTTTATAAATTTAATTTTTAATTATTCTTTACATGTATATTAGTTTATTGTTAACTATTTTCAATACTAGGTGTCAGTAATCTTGATCGTTTTGAAAAAGTTTCATAATTGGGGTTTTTTCATATTTATTTTCCAAAATATCATCATTCCCAGATCATAAAAGGTATATTAAATTATTCTTCATAAATATTTATATGTTTTTAGTTTAATTTTATGGGTTTTTTCTATAGTTATTTTAAATGAAAATAGTTACAACCATGTTTTGGTGATTTTTAAGAAATAAATGGAGGTATCTTAATTAATGAGTTTAATATTAATATTATTATTCCAAAAAAGTATTTATCTTCTTATTTATAAAATATATTATCTATAATTGAGTACTCATAGTCATCAATGACATTATTTAGTTACATTTAATTAGTTTAATCATATTTTATGAGGTTTTAATAAATAATAATGAAACTAAATTAATAACAAGATGTGTTACTTTGTTGTGGTGGCAGTATGCACAAATAATAGTTAAAGTTTTTGTTTCTAAAAGAATGAGAGTGAAATAAGGTGGATTATAATTTTTATCTTCATAATAATAATTATATAAAATATTTCATATTTATTCTTTAATTTAACCCTTTTAATCATTGAATATATTTTTGTGGTAAAAATGGAAATTGTCTCTTTGTAGAGGCGGTAGTCCACACAACATAAGAATGATAGTTTAGTTTTCCCTTATAGAAAAGGGGAAAGGTGTTTAATAGTTATTCCTAAGAATAATAAAATTTAGTATAAAAAATACTGATATAATTATATAGGAATTATAATATTAGAATTTAAAAATTATGATAGAAAATAAGAGATGTTTCTAAAAAATCAATACTCATGTTGAATCCTTTGCATTTTCCTTTGAGGATTCCTTAGAAATTGGGGTCTTAATCCATTATCATGTGAATAGATGATTGAGAAAAATGAATATGATTATTGGAATAATTTAAAATTTTATATATTTAATAGGATACTTAATTATTTTATTGGTCTTGAATTGGTGGTGAGAGGCCTCTTTTATAAGTGGTGATAATGACATTTTAATAATTATAGCTACATAAAATAAAGAGAGAGCATGTTAAACATATCAATTTTCCCATTGAAAGGAAAAAAATTAATTGGGGTGAGATAAGATCAATCATCCATCATACATTCATTTATAAACATGTTTTAAACAATTTTCTAATTCATTTAGTCTTAGAATTTTAATTTTTACCATTTTTTGGTTTAACTGTGGTAACTAATATTCACCTATTTAATTTACTTTTAATGACTAAAAATAAAATAGCCCTTTTATAATAATTTCAAAATACAAGTTCCAAATAGAAGAAATGTTTTATTAGTTAAAATTTTTATGTGAAATAAAAATCAATTTCAACATTATCGCATGTAAGGTGTAAAAACACATTTTTAGAAAACATGTATTTTAGGCTTAATGTTTATGTGTCTGGTAAAATAATCCATGTATTTTATTTTCATGATATAAATTGGTTTATTATGTAAAAACTATTATGTGTATTTCAATGAAATCCAAAACCAAATTTTACAAAAAATATTTCTTAATTAAAAAAATACCAAAATTTGTTTTTATTAGAAAATATTACTTATGTTTCTAAACTATTAATCACAGGTTTTCTAAATTCAATATTTTATTTTTAAAAAATTTACATTTAATTTATAAAAAACTTATTTTAATAATTAAAAGGTTTTATATAATTTTGTGTCTTACTTATTAGGTCCTAAAATTTGTAGTTTTGGTAAAAACTATACTTTTCATTATTCATCTAAAAATTCAATAATTTAATAAAATACATAAAATTAACATTTATATAATAATTTCATGATACATAAAAAATGAATATAATTTTTTCAAATTCACATTATATAATTCATAAATTTAATATTAAAATAAATCCATAAATAATTGTGAAAAAATATGTTTTATAGGAAATCATTCATCAGTTATATTTACTATTCCTCCAAAATTAGTTCAAAAAATATATAATTCTTGAAAAATAACCATTTCTGAAAGTAATTCATAAGTATATAAATATAGTATTATCTTATTAGACACACTTATTGAAATAGTATTAAAAGGGACCTTTATTTCATAATTTGGTTATAATTGTTTGAACCCACTTATTTAATCGATAACTTAAACTGATCGATATACATTTTGTTAAAATGTGTTAGGGTTTGTTATAGAATGGTTACATGTAGATCTATCTATCAAACACAATTTTTATTTTATAGAATATTTATTTCAAAATCTTAGGGTGTTACATTCTAATCCTCATATATTCCTCTGTTATTTTTCATGGGAAGTGAAAGATAACGTCATGGACTAGGGGAGACATTTCATGGTGATACATAAGGGTAAGGTGATGCATTATGTTTTTCCTAAGGTAAAAACATGACTCAAATGGTTAGTCGCATTTTGGTAAGGGTAGATCTTGTCATTCCATGGATAAGGGTCACATGATATATGAAATTACTCTAATGTATTTGTAACCTCATACATAAGAGTCCCAAACATTGTAAAATTTAGGTGAGGATGGATATAATTATATGATAAGAGATAAATATTTCATGGTTGATGATATTATTTATTGAGAACCCATGTATTCCTTTCTAATATTTTTTATGTTCAGTCTAGCCATGCCATGATGGGGGAATATTTTCATGTAGTGAGGGAGTCATGAGTGAGGATATGTTGTGATGTGTAAGAAAGAATGTGTTTTTTTCATGGAGTATGAATTCCACATTATGGTGGCATGGAGCTTGAGATTATTTTTTTTTACCTTGGGTAAAGTTCACTTATCTATGATCTATATACTCAACAAAATTTTGTATCTAGAGAGAATGAATATCCCCTTAAAAAGTTTAAAATTTTTCTCTCTGGTGAATGTGTTCCTTCAACCCTCCAAATTATCCATTATGCTGGTGGATATTCTAGAGACCTCATTTTAAGAGGCACTACTGGGGTGGGGGTCTTCTTCTCATAGTTGGGTGGGGGGTTCTTCTTCTCCTAGGTGGTCATCACCTTCAAGTGTTGGGCCATCAAGAGTGTGTTCTTTTAAGGAGTCACTTCTCAGTTCTTCAGGATAATCACTCAGTATTGGTCTACATAGCCTCTTAGATATCTAACTAGATCCTCATTTTGAATATTTAGTGTATGGGTGTGGTGCACAATAGTCAATATTTTGGAGAAATAAATTAGAGAAGCTTCATTCTGGTCACTTGTTCTGGTTGTTGTAGGTTTCTGGACTCCCTTACCCATAAAGCTTGAAGAGAGAAAGCTTGAGCTGGAAAGTGTATAGTGTTTGGACTAAAAATTATTAACACATTAGTTCAGCATTAATCATGAGGTAAAAGAAGAAATAAATGAAACTAGATGTAACGTGAAAAAATAGCCAAAATGAAAGGGGTAAAAAACTACATGAAAATAGAAGGATCACTATGGTTAAATGAGGGTATATTTTCCCTCACTATTACAAGGAGAAAATCCTCATAAAATATATATTGAATATGTGTGGAAAACACCTAACAAAATAATGATAGAACTGATGATAGGATAGGATGAAAATTCTGGTGGATTTGAGGATTGTTGAGTGATGAAATGGGAGGATGCTCTTTTATTTTATAGGATACTACCATCCCCACCTAGAACCTCCTACTGCCTACTTCCACTAGAATTTTGGGGGGGTGACCACCAACCACATCAACCACACCTACCTTCCCTTGATAAATCAAGGGGAAACACCATCCAAGAAATGATCTTATGAAACATCTCTCACTTGGATATTTGATTGACAACCAATCATATCTCCACACATCCTTCCTATCTATCAAACCAAGATTCTCACATCTCTATGAGGCCGCTTGAGTATCTACATCATCTAAACTTATCAGAATCAATCACCTTCATTGGTAAATTTTCTAGATTTTGTTTAGTGTGAATTTTTTGCATGTCCACACTTCCTTCCTCCACCACATCTCAGAAAAATTGATATTTTACCCCAATTTTATTCATCCTAAAATGAAAATATGGATTCCTAATAATGTTTAAGGCGCTTTGACTATCACAAAACAACATAATATTCTTCTGTATATGCCCAAGATCCTATAATAACCTTCTCTTCCAAATCACCTTTTTGTAGGCCTATGTAGCTTTCATTTACTACTCCTTCATTGTGGATAAAGCCACAACTGATTGTAACTTTGAAATAAAGCTCAAAAATCCTCCTACAAGAGTAAACACATGACCATTAGTGGATTTCCTTCAGTTAGAATCACCTAAAAAATATGATTCAACACAGCCTCTAATAGTGAAATGTGATCCTCCATAACATAATGCAACAATTGAGGTCTCCTTGATGTATCTCAATATCCTCTTCATTATGCTACAATTCTTCTATCCTAGATTTTCCATGTACCAACTATCTGCTCCCACTACATGTGAAATGTTTGGTCTAGTACAAACCCTAACAAATGTCAGACTACCCAATATTTATGCATACAGTACTCGATAGATATCCATTCTCTCTTCTTCACTACTAGGACTCATCGTAGAGGATAACTTGAAATTAATAAGAATAGGGGTAGAGATTGGCTTACGGCCTTCCATGTTGAAGTGTTTCAAGACTTTCTATTGGTAATTATTCTATGATTTCAAAATCATCCCATTATTTCCATTTCAATAAATCTACCTACCAAGATTCTTATTTTCTAGACCCAAGTCCCACATATCAAACTCCTAAGACAATTGTGCCTTTGCCTCCTGGATATGATCATTTTTGGGGCCTACAATCAACATGTCATCAACATATAATAGAAGAATGATGAAATCATTACCATCTGAACCCCTTAAATACGAACAAGGATCTAAATGAAGCCTGTTGTATCTAAGGTTCATGATATAGGAATAAAATATCTTGTAAGAACACCTTGGCACCAGTTTGAGACCATACAAAGATTTTTTCAACCTACAAGCCATGTTCTATTTTCCTTATTCTACAAAACCTTTCGACCGGAGCATATAGATTTCTTTTTCAAGATCACCATGGAGAAAAGTAGTCTTCACATCCATCTACTCTAGATGTAAACTATATGTAGCACACATTTCTAGAACTATCCTAATAGTCATTAGTCTAAAAACTGGAGAAAATATTTCATTAAAATCAATAGATTCCTTCTATGCATATCCTTTAACCACTAGTCTTGCACAATATCTTTCCACCCAGTCCTTTCCATACATCTTGATATTAAAGACCCATTTATTTCCAATATCCTTCCTTCCACGAGTTCATGGAATAAGATCCAAATTATTGTTCTTGTATAGGTATTTAAGTTCCTCTTGTATTGTCACCATCCATGAGGATACATCTGGACTCTGGGTCACCTCTATAAAAGAAGATGGCTCTTCATCCTCTATTAATAAGTGGTAAAAAATATTGCTTTCAGTCACATAGTTCAAGTGCCATATAGGTGTTATTTTCTCCCAAGTTGACCATTGTGGTCTAGAATCAACCAGTACTTTATTAACATGCTCTAGTAATGCCTCATAGTAATCATATTCTTCTTTGGATTTGTCCTCTACTTTGACTGTTGTAGTTTTTGTATTTTCCTTCCCCATGTCTTGATCAATTGTCATTTCCACCTTATCTTATTCAAGAATTACATTTCTACTGATGACAAGTTTGTGGGAAGTGGGTTCCCATAGATGATACCCCTTCACACCATCAGTGTACCCCAACAAGATACATTTCCAAACTCATAAATCCAACTTTGATCTTTAATGGTCATTAAAAAAATCATATAGAGTACTCTCAAAAGTATGTAACTGATAATAGTAAGAGGCTTTACCATTCCACATCTCCATCAGTGTCTTTAGATCAATTTCCATTGAAGTAGATTAGTTGATCACATAGCAGGCATTATTCACTACTTCTTCCCAAAATGTGTTGGCAATTCCTGCAGTCTTCAACATATCCCTTATTATATCCAATAGGGTTATGTTTATCCACTCTGTCACTCCATTATGTTGGGGATTTTACACCACCTTAAACTATCTCTCAATTCCTTATCACTGAAAAAAATTATCAAACTCTTCACTTATATATTCTCTAACATTTTCAGTTCTTAAACACTTGATATTATTTCCATATTAAAGTTCCTTACATGCTTTGAATGTTTATAAGAATTCAAAAACATTTTCTTTATACTTGATTGGGTACACCCAAAATCTCCCAGAATAGTCATCAATGAATGATATAAAATACCTCACTCCTCCCATATATATAACTAGTGATTTTCAAATGTCGGAATGGATCAACTCTAAGATCTCATTTATTCTTGTTGTTGACATCCTGGACTTTAACCTTTGTTTCTTTCTCAAAACACAATGATCACAAAATGGTAAGGATATCTTCTTAAGCCCAGGAATAAACTTCTTATCCAAAAGAATCTTCAGGCCTCATTCTGACATATTTCCAAGCTTCTCATTCCATAATGTCATCAATACTTCCATCAAGGTTGTTGATACTACAACTATATCTTCCTCCTTTTACATTTCACCCATAATCATATATTGGTTCTCAGAGATCTTCTCTACGTTAATTACCACCAGAGATCCATTCACAATTCTCATCACCCCATTCTTATTGTGAGTCTTGCATCTGATATCATCAAATTTTCCCAAAGACAATATGTTATTCTTCTGACCCTTCACATGGTGTACTCCTTGGATGGTTTGAACAATACCATCACGAATATTCAATTTGATGTTACCAAATACAATGATCTTCAGGGTGTGATCATTCCCCATGTACACAAGTACTTCTAGGATAGTTTCATATTGGTCAAACCATTCCCACCAATAATTCATTTTCCATGTTTCTCCTAAGTCGATAATCCATGCATCATTGATATGTTTTCTACTTCAAGTACTCATCACTGATTCACTAACAAGAATGTATCTATTTCCATAAGTACTCTACATGTTCCCCTGAGAGCTATTTTCACTACTTTTCTTATTCAGTCAATCCTTCTTGGAATGTCCCTTCTTACCACAATTGAAACATGTGACATTATTCTTCTTACTCCTTGATTTGGACCTTCCATGGTTTTAGATTTCACTGGAACCATAATCTATCATCCTTCCTCTCTCCATTGATAGAGCCACTACTTTATGATAAGTTCTTTGTTTATCCACCTTGTTCTTATTCTGACTTTCATCTTCAATAACTATGGATGAAACATCATTGAAGGGTAGTATATCCATTAGGATATTTTTGGTGAGGTTGATGATGAGTTGGTAATACAAATCTGGTAATCTATTGAGAATAATCTATACACATTCAGTATCCAAAATTCTGTTTCCCAACACCATGAGTTTAGAGAATAGTGTATTGAGTTTGCTTATATAGTCAGTCACTGATGATGACTTTGTCATTCAAAGATTTTACAATTTTCTCTTTAAGAAAATTTGGTTGTGTAGTGACTTGGCCTTGTATAGCTTTATTAAAGTATCCCATATTTTCTTCACCATATTTTTCACCACAATACTTGAAATAACCCATCATCCAAAGACAAATGGATGTTAGAAATAACATTCCTTTCTATATCATGATATTTCTCCTCTATCACACCTTTCAGATATTCTCTAATTTCTAGTAGGAAATTATCCTTCCATAGCACTGCCTTCATCTTCATTTTCTGCAGAAAAAAAATTATTCTCGTTGAATTTTTAGATCTTGAATTTCACCGCCATCTAGATATTCCATTAGTCTAGAACCTCCTTTATTTTACAATAGTGTATTTAATAATATCAATAATTTTTTTCTAATGTGAAAGATCAACCGAAGTCACAATCACAGAGCATACTCAAATTTATGAGAATTATTAATACCTAAAAATGTGAATATCATCAGTCCAGAACCTTGCTATGATACCACTTTTTGGGAATAAAAATGATTGACCCACTAATTAAATGATAATCAAGAGATAAAATAAAGTGGAAAATGCAGAAATAAATGACACCAGATGTATCGTGGAAAACCCCCCAAAATGAAATGGGTAAAAAATAATAGGTAAATAGAAGGACCACTACATCTAAAAGTGGTGCACCCACCATTAATATTACAAGGATAAAGCCCTGGTAAAATATCTCTTAAATATGTGGGGAAAACACCACAAAAAATATCCCTCTAAGTAATTATAGGAGATGAGAAAAATGATGGTGGAGATAATAATTTTTGAGTGATAAAATGGGAGGAAGATATTTCCTTTTATAGGATACTACTATCCACACACAATGCCTTCTGTTGCCTTTTTTCACTGGAGGTTTGGAGGGGTTTTTCCACCCACCACATCTTCTAAGCCTACCATACCTTAACAAATCAAGAGGTGACACCATAAAAAAAATGATCTGCCAAAATGTATAAGGTGATTGGCTCTCCCTCTGATGGTGTTGTTTTTCTCGAGAGGTCTTTCATCCATGAGGGTATGCTAGAGGAAGTCATCGAGTAGCATATTTCACTATAAAGGTCACATGTTCACTCTCTTCCTTTGGTGGTGAATTCCTTGATGCCTCAATCTCCCTCAACATATTCATACAATAATTTTTTTTTCTAAAAAATATGGTGGAGCCATCGAATTATAATATTAGTATAATTCAGATATGGGAATGGGGAGGATCCTACATCTACTTCAATAGAGATCATTCATATCACATGCGATAGAGAAAAAGGGATATATGTCATCATCCCAGGAACTATATTAGGCTCCTTATTCGGCTAAAGGGACACCAAGACTACAATTAAATGACTTCAATTGTCATATGGAATGTTTGATGATTAGGATCATGTGCCAAAAGTACATTTATTCATAACAATTTCAATTGGCTGAAGGATTTGGTTTTTACTTATTTGTAAGACAAGCATAACATTGATTACATGGATTCCTTCACCAAAGGTGTGGGGTTTATCAAGTGTATTCATTAATTTCCATATAATGCACATTGTTAGGATCTTCTATAAAAGAGACTTATCTATGGACACTACTACAAAAACGGTCTTTATCAACACTCCAAACAGGCTTTATCAGTGCTAAAAAAGCATTGTAAAGCTTAGCGCTGATAAAGGATTCCTTTATCAATGTTTTTTAGCACTGATAAATGTGGATTTTATCAGCACTTTTTTAGTGCTGATAAAGGGTTCTTTTATCAGCACTAAAAATGTGGTGATAAATGCCATGTCTTCTAAAAAAAATTCTACAGCAGCACACCCAAACAGCACCTGCAAAAAATTCAGCATCTCAATAAGTATACACATAAAAAATTAACACATAAATCATAATCTAATTACACCAAGTATAATCATACACCAATAACACATACTTAATAAGTTAATTAAATACATAAAGAATTCTATTCAGAATTCAAGGGGTTGGGGGGGTTGTTCAGTGGTTTGGGGTGGCTGTCCAAGAGGGGGTAGAGGGTGTCCGGGGGGATGGGGGTGTCTGGGGGTAAAGGGGTGTCCAGGGGGGGTGGAAGGACGGTCCAAGGGGTTGGGGGATGTCCAAGGAGGGTGGTGGTGTCCAAGGGGTGGGGGTGTCTAGGTGGTGGGGTGGTGTCTAGGAGGGGGTGTCCAGGTGGGGGGGCTATCCATGGGGGTGTCCAGGGGCGGTAGGCTAGTGTACAGGGTTTCGGGGGGGATTTCCAGGGGTGGGGGTGTCTGGGGGGTGGGGACAGTCTGGGGGGGGTTGGTGGGGCTGTCCAAGGGGGTGGGGTGGTGTCCAGGAGGGTGGGATGGGGGTGTCTGGGGGGATAGGGGTGTCCGGGGGTGGGGGTGTCCAGGGGTGTGGGGGTGTCTAGGGGTTGGGGGCGATCTAGGGGGTTGGTGGGGCTGTTCAAGGGGGTGGGGTGGTGTCCAAGGAGGGGGGTGTCCAGGTGAGGGGTGTCCAGGTGGGGGGGCTGTCTATGGGGTGTTCATGGGGGTGGGCTGGTGTCCAGGGTGTCAGGGGGCTTTCTAGGGGGTGGGGGGTCCGGGGGGTCCAGGGGGTTTGTGGGGCTGTCCAAGGGGGTGGGATGGTGTCTGGGAGGGTGGGGGTGTCCGTCCATGGGTGGGGGGTTTCTAGGGGGTTGGGGGTATCCATGTGGTGGGGTGGTGTCATGGAGGGGTTGGGGTGCCGTCCAGGGGGTCGATGGTTGTCCAGGGGGTGGGGGTTGGGGGGTTTGGGGGTTAGGGGGGATGTACAAGGTGGGGGGGCTGTCCATGGGTGTGTCTAGGGGGTGGGGGTGTCTAAGGGGTTGAGGGGGCTTTCCAGGGGTTGGGGGTTTCCAGAGGGGTGGGGTGTCCAGGGGGTCAGTTGGTGTCTATGGGGTGGGGGTGTCTATGGGATTTGTGGGGTTGACTCGTACATGTCACAAAGGAACCATGGATTGGTCTCATGAAGGATTAAGATAATCTAAATGCGTTTGGTCGGATATATGTAGCTCAGTTGTTGTTATCACTTAAAATTGTGTCCATTTTAAACAAAAGAGAGACCCTTTGAGTGATATTGGCCACAACGTGCCTCATATTGATATAGGGATGAATCTTACACATTAAAAATGAATCTTGGATTGTTCTCATAAAGGATCAATACAATCCGAATGCGTTTGGTTGGATTTCTGTAGGTTAGTTTTTGTTTTCAGTTAAAATTGTGTCCTTTTTAAACAAAAGAGAGACCCTTTGAGTGATACCAGCCACACCATGCCTCAGATTGAGTTGGGGATGGCTCGTACACATCAAAAATGACCCGTGGATCATTCTACTAAAATATCAATACAATCCGAATGTGTTTGGTCAGATTTCCGTAGGTCAGTTGTTGTTTTCACTTAAAATTGTGTCCATTTAAAAAAAAGACCCTTTGAGTGATACCGGCCACATCGTGCCTCGTATTGAGGAGGGGATTACTCTTACATGTTACAAAGGACCTGTGGATCATTTTCCTAAAGGATCAATACAATCCAAATGCGTTTGGTCAGATTTTCGTAGGTCAGTTGTTTTTTTCACTTAAAATTGTGTCCATTTTAAACAAAAGAGAGACCCTTTGAGTGATACCGGAAACACCATGCCTCGTATTGAGGTGGGGATAACTTGTAGACATCAAAAAGAACCCTTTTATCATTATAATAAAGGATAAATACAATAAGAATGCATTTGGTCAGATTTCCGTAGGTTAGTTGTTGTTTTCACTTAAAATTGTGTCCATTTTAAACAAAAGAGAGACCCTTTGAGTGGTACCGGCAACATTGTTCCTTGGATTGAGGCGGAGATGACTATTACACATCACAAAGGATCCTTGGATCATTATCCTAAAGAATCAATACAATCTGAATGCGTTTGGTCAGATTTCCCTAGGTCAGTGGTTGTTTTCACTTAAAATTGTGTCCATTTTAAACAAAAGAGAGACCCTTTGAGTGGTATCGGCCACACCGTGCCTCGGATTGAGGCAGGGTTGACTCGTACACATCAAAAAGGACCCATGGATCGTTCTCATATAATATAAACACAATCTTAATGCATTTGGTTGGATTTTCGTAGGTCAGTTTTTGTTTTCAATTAAAATTGGGTCCATTTTAAACAAAAGAGAGACACTTTGAGTGGTACCGGCTACACCGTGCCTCAAATTGAGGTGGGTTTGACTTTTAAACGTCCCCAACGCACACCTGGATCGTTATCTTTTATGATAAACACAATCCAAATGTGTTTGGTTGGATTGTCGTAGGTTAGTTGTTGTTTTCACATAAAATTGGGTCCATTTTAAACAAAAGAGAGACACTTTGAGTGGTACCGGCCACACCATGCCTCGGATTCAGGCGAGGATGACTCGTACACTTCAAAAAGGACTCGTGGATTGTTCTCCTAAAGGATCAATACAATCTGAATGTGTTTGGTCAGATTTCCATAGGTCAGTTGTTGTTTTCACTTAAAATTGGGTCTATTTTAAACAAAAGAGAGACTCTTTGAGTGGTACCGGACACACCGTGATTTATATTGAGGCAGATTTGACTTTTACACATTAAAAAGAACCCATGGATAATTTTCCTATAGGATAAACACAATCCAAATTCATTTGGTCGGATTTCCATCGGTCAGTTGTTGTTTTCACTTAAAACTGGGTCCATTTTAAACAAAAGAGAGACACTTTGAGTGGTACAGGACACACTGTGCCTTTGATTGAGGTGTGGTTGACTCCTACACATCCCCAATGCACCTTTGTATCGTTATACTAAAGTATCAATACAATATGAATGCATTGGGTCGGATTTTTGTATGTTAGTTGTTGTTTTCACTTAAAAATCTGTCAATTTTAAACAAAAGAGAAACACTTTGAGTGGTACCGGCCACACCATGCCTCAAATTGAGCAAGGGTTGACTCATTCACATCAAAAAGGACCCATGGATCATTCTCCTATAGGATCAACACAATCCTAATGTGTTTGTTCAGATTTTTGTAGGTGAGTTGTTGTTTTCACTTAAAATTGTGTCCATTTTAAACAAAAGAGAGACACTTTGAGTAGTACCAACCGCACCGTGTCTTGGATTGAGGTGGGGTTGACTTTTACACGTCTCCAAATAACCTTTGGATCATTATCTTAAAGTATAAACACAATCCTAATGCATTTGGTCATATTTTCGTAGGTCAGTTGTTGTTTTCACTTAAAAATCTGCCCATTTTAAACAAAAGAGAGACCCTTTGAGTGGTACCAGCCATACCGTGCCTCAGTTTAAGGAGGGGATGACTCTTACATGTCACAAAGAACCCATGGATAGTTATCCTAAAGGATAAATACAATATGAATGTGTTTGGTCATATTTCCATAGGTCAGTTGTTGTTTTCTCTTAAAAATCTGTCCATTTTAAACAAAAGAGAGACCCTTTGAGTGGTACCGGCCACATTGTGCCTCATATTGAGGCAGGGATGACTCTTACATGTCACAAAGGACCCTTGTATAATTCTCCTAAAGGATCAACACAATCTGAATGTGTTTGGTTGTATTTTCATAGGTCAGTTGTTGTTTTCACTTAAAATTGTGTCCATTTTAAACAAAAGAGAGACCCTTTGAGTGGTACCGGGCACAAAGTAACTCAGATTGAGGTGGAGTTGACTCATACACATCCCCAACACACTCTTGGATTGTTATATTAATGGATCAATACAATCTTAATGTGTTTGGTTGGATTTCTGTAGGTCAGTTCTTGTTTTCACTTAAAAATTTGTCCATTTTATACAAAAGAGAGACCCTTTGAGTGGTATCAGCCACATTGTGCCTCATATTGAGGAAGGGTTGACTTTTACATGTCAAAAAGGACCCATGGATTGTTCTCCAAATGGGTCAATACAATACAAATGTGTTTGGTCAGATTTATGTAGTTTAGTTGTTGTTTTCACTTAAAATTGTGTCCATTTTAAACAAATGAGAGACCCTTTGAGTGATATCGGCCACACTGTGCCTCATATTGAGGCTATAATTACTCGTAAATGTCAAAAAGTACCCGTGTATCATTCTCCTAAAGGACCAACACAATCTTAATGTGTTTGGTCAGATTTCTGTAGGTCAGTTTTTTTTTTAGTTAAAATTGTGTCAATTTTAAACAAAAGAGAGACCCTTTGAGTGGTACTGACCACACCATGCCTTAGATTAAGGCAAGTTTGACTCTTACATGTCCCCAATGCACCCATTTATTTTTCTCTTAAAGGGTCAACACAATATGAATGCATTTGGTTGGATTTTCATAGGTCAGTTGTTGTTTTCACTTAAAAATCTGTCCATTTTAAAAAAAAAGACCCTTTGAGTGGTACTGGCCACACCGTGCCTTATATTGAGGTGTTAATGACTCGTACATGTCAAAAAGGACCCTTGGATCGTTCTCCTAAAGTATAAATACAATCCGAATGTGTTTGGTCAGATTTTCGTAGGTCAGTTGTTGTTTTCACTTAAAATTAGGTCCATTTTAAACAAAAGAGAGACACTTGAGTGGTACCGGCCACATCGTGCCTCGAATTGAGGTGGGGTTGACTCGTAAACATCCCTAATGAACCAGTGGATCATTATCCGATCAATACAATCTGAATGAGTTTGGTTAGATTTCCTTATGTCAGTTGTTGTTTTCACTTAAAAATCTGTCCATTTTAAACAAAAGAGAAACACTTTGAGTGGTACCGGCCACACCGTGCCTCGGATTGAGGCAGGGTTGACTCATACATGTCACAAAGGACCCATGGATCGTTCTCCTATAGTATCAACACAATCTAAATGTGTTCGGTTGGATTTCTATAGGTCAGTTGTTGTTTTCACTTAAAATTGTGTCCATTTTAAACAAAAGAGAGACACTTTGAGTGGTACCGGCCACACCATGCCTCAGATTGAGGAAAGTTTGACTTTTACATGTCCCCAACGCACCAATGGATTGTTCTCTTAAAGTATCAACATAATACGAATGTTTTCTGTCAGATTTCTGTAGGTCAGTTGTTGTTTTCACTTAAAAATCTGTCCATTTTAAACAAAAGGGAGACACTTTGAGTGGTACCAGCCACATCGTGTCTCGGATTGAGGAAGGGTTTCCTTTTACATGTCACAAAGGACCCATGGATCTTTATCCTATAGGATAAACATAATCTGAATGCATTCGGCTGGATTTATGCAGTTCAGTTGTTGTTTTCACTTAAAATTGTGTCCATTTTAAACAAAATAGAGACACTTTGAGTGGTACCGGCCACACTGTGCCTCGGATTGAGGCGGGGTACACGTACACATCCTCAACGCACCCATGGATCGTTATATTAAAGGATAAAAACAATCCTAATGTGTTTGTTCAGATTTCCATACGTCAGTTGTTGTTTTCAATTAAAAATCTATTCATTTTAAACAAAAGAGAAACACTTTGAGTGGTACCGGTCACACCATGCCTTTGATTGAGGTAGGGTTGACTTGTACATGTCACAAAGGACCCATGGATCTTTCTCCTATAGGATCAACACAATAAAAATGTGTTTGGTTGGATTTCTGTAGGTTAGTTGTTGTTTTCACTTAAAATTATGTCCATTTTAAACAAAAGAGAGACACTTTGAGTGGTATCGGCCACACTGTGCCTCAGATTGAGGCTGGATTGACTCATACACTTCCCCAATGCACCAATGGGTCATTATCTTAAAGGATCAAGACAATCTGAATGCGTTTGGTTGGATTTTTGTATGCCAGTTTTTGTTTTCACTTAAAAATATGTTCATTTAAAAAAAAGAGAAACACTTTGAGTGGTTCATAATTCTTGCATGTTGTTGGTGCATATCATATGTTAAAATGGGAAATTGGATCATTAGAGGAAGGATGTTTTATTTAATAATAATTACAATTTTCCTATTAACATTTACATACAAAAATGTGTCATCTTTTGATCCCCTTAACCCCTCTCAAAAATGTCCACCAATTGTACACATCCCCAAGTCAGATCTTCATGATATTTGTGTAAAATCTACCAGCAGGTATGTGGCCCACTCATTTCTAAAAAAATCTATATCATCTTGTGAGTATGAGGCTTTTTGGTAGTCAGAGTAGTACTACAAAATATAAAAATAAAGAATTAATAAATAAATTAAACGAACTAGTAGTTGTTTTTGAAAATACCTCTTTAGGGATGCTTGTTTTTTGATGAAAAAACGATCTCTTTCATAAATTTACAAACATAATAACCGCAATAATTATCTTTTGTTTGTTTTGGACACTGAAAAAAAAATTATCATTAGGAGAATAAGTAATTTGTGTTGAGATGTGTTTGGATAGTGAAATTTTATTATATATACCCTGATATTTGTCCAGACATAGTATTTGCTCGCCTCCTTATGCTTAGCCCCTATCCTCATTCCTTTTTTTAGACGATAATGATACACCACCCTATCATAATAGAATCCTCAGTAAAAGATAATATAAATTATATTACATGATGTTTAGACCTAAAACTTAGGATGTAGTGTCTTACAGATTCACAAACTCCATCATGTGTGTTCGGATTGATGTATATCCTTGCTTTGAATCTAGAAAATAAATCTTTGGAGTATCCAAGTTCACCGAAATTAGCATCCAATGTTTCCTAAAAACACAAAAAGGAATAAGTAATAAAAGAAGTGAAAATATAATTGATATTCTTTAATCGTAGAGTTTTACCCCCTGCATGGTTGGTATTAAGAAGAGTCTGTCATCTGTAATCTTGATTTCAAATGTTTTCAGCAAGCCATTCACTATTTTATTCTTTTTTATGGCTCTAATTTTGTTAGATGTGATGATGTGGTATGAGGACTAATGAGTCCAAATTTTGGCTCATGGGAAATTCCTTCAACTGTTTTTCATATATACATCTATCAACAATATAAAATTCATTTAGTCATAATTTTCACATTTGATCATCTTTTAGAAAATCAATTCACAAAAACATACCTCATATATATATTTACAACTATGACGCCTAGCCAACCGTTTTCAAGGATCTCATTTACATTTTCAGCAGCAACGAAATCTTGACTTTCCTCTCCGTATATATTCTTTTCGAAAACCACTATATGACTATTGAAACCTCTTAGCTTCGTATCCACATGAGTCTTAAATGCTAGTAAATGTGGATAGAGAACAGGTGGTGTTATTGTGCTTTCAGTAGCTCCTTGGGATCGGTTGGTTGATCCTTTATATGGTTTTGAGCTTATGTTTTTCAACCCCTTCCCTTTCACCATCTATAATAACATTCATTGGTTCAGACCCTTTTTTCATTAATTGTTAAAGGTTTATCTTGAAAAAAAAGTAAATAAATACCTCTTTGGACACATGTACTCTTACAAGTTGTGACGGCCATGCAATGAATGTCCCAATAGCCTTTTCAACCATATTAATATCATCATAATCAAGTGGAATAGGTAGATCTTCATTTGGATCATGATCTACAGTAATCATCATTTTTAGATGCTCTTTCAGAAGTGGTCTATTATGCAGTGTGTCATCTGGGATGTTGAACACTGTAGCCCTTGCTATAAGGTGATAGGTGGGTATTGACAGATATAAATCAAAATCATTATCACCCTGTAGAAGATCAGTACAGAAAAAGTATCAGTGTTTGTTTGATTCACATTTCATGTGAAAAATTATTAGAATATTGATTACCACAGCTAAGACAGCTCTTTAAGGGGAATGGCTCACCTCAAAGATGGTGGGGGTGGGTTAGGATCTTCATGCACTAGTTGTTCCTGAGTTGTGTATTCTTCTTGCTTCCCACCCATAAAAGTTTCTAGAAACTCTCCCTGCCATTGCAATCATTCTTCAAGGGATACTAGTTTTTCACTCATTTGTTTCAATGTTTCATCTCTATCATCTGTTTTTTTTTTCTTATCAAAATATACTCGGGGTTTCACCCCAAACCCCAAACCTCTGACACAACTGTATTTTCCTGGCTGCTTCAAAGCCGCTGATAATAGGTCTGCATCCACTACAAGAGTATCTAATTCCTGTGACTATCGGATATAGGAAAATAACTAATTATTTTTATGTAATAGAAATTTAAAACAAATCTTTTTATCGTCGTGTCATACTTACACAAATTTCCCACACTTTTTGTGTGTCCTTATCTACTAGTTTCCCTTCATTATTCACACGTTCCTCCTTCCAAAGCACATGACATGGGATGGAAGTGTCTTTGGTTTTAGACTCATCAATCTATATATAAACATAGAAAGATAATTATGATGTTGTTTATTGGAACCTAACAATATTACTGTAAATTTAAAATACGTACAATTTTCTTTTCTAGTGAAGCATACCCCATCCTTGCTTTATGATAGGGGTATGTTTGTTTTGATGCACGTTCCTTATTTTCATTATAGAGTTTATGTTTCATAAATGAAATATTGACAATCAAAGTGATGAATACATGTATCCTCAAACAACGTATTATCACCCACAATGTACCTGAAACTTCTCATCCCCATGATAGCCAATATGTGCATCCCATGCTTCTTGGGAAATCAAGTGAGCATAGACAATGGGTGGGTACGAGTTTATTTTACCTTTGGAATCTTTCAAGTGACATCTTGTTAAAATAGTGCAAAAACCTCGATGAATCCTTCCTACAAGCCTTATTACATAATCCTTGTGTGAATCGTCTACTATAAATGTACTCTAAAAGAGATTGAGAAGTGTAATACATTTTTTCATTATTTTATTTTCTAGTAAATTAAAGAAATAAATTCATAATGTTACCATAATTTCTTCCCAGATCACAGCCTTCAGCCCAAACACAACATGGTTCCATGAATCTATGTCATTCAGCACGTGTTGTCGAGTGACAACTCCAATGTAACTAATAAAAATAGTCTTTTTGGGATTCACATGTTGGCCTTGTGGATTCCATCGGACATCAAATTTGATTCCTTTACTTTTTTCCTTAAGAAATTTGGCTAACACCGTCAAACTACGATGCACCTATATTTTCTACGACATCGATCCTTCATTCCCGACCATTTCATCGATATCAATATCATCTATATGTTCGTCTAAAATGGTAGCAACGACATATACTGATGTTTGTTGGACCTCAACACTAGGAGAAGCAGGATTCGCAGCAGCAGGAGCAGTACCAGCCATAGTAGGAGTATCAGGAGCAGCAGGAGCTGCAGTAGGAGCAGCAGCAAGAGCAGCAGTAGCCGCAGCAGGAGCGGCAGCAGGAGCAGCATGAGCAACAGAAGCCGCCGCAGCAGTAACTTGAGAGACTTGTTCAGACTCAAGGTTAGAAGCACCAGAATGTGCAGAAGTCATTATCTACAAAAGTGGTTGAACAGTTAATTTAGATTACATAAATTTAGTAATGATAAGATAATAACATGAGATAAAAAGATCTATATTACAAACAAAATATAACTTGTTTATTGAACTCTCTTTATTTATTTTTCAAAGGATGAAGGGATTTGAAACCTCTATCGATTATCCAAATCTCTTCATTATGGTCTCCTATAACATACAAAACATCATCTACATTGGGACCGCTCTGAAATGATTGTGACGTACCGCTAAAAGGATCATCCTCAACTGAATTTTCATCGAAACCTTTAGTAGTTTTGGATGATAACAGAACAATCGACCACTTTCAGTTTTCAGGATCTAGAGCATAAAAAACTTGTACCACTTGTGATTCCATTATAAAATATTCATCTTTGTACCCTTCTTTACTAAAATCAACTTTCAAAAATCCTCATTCATCTATTTTAACACCACTATTGTTATCAACCCATTTGTATTGAAAAATCAAGAATTGGAATGTCGTATAATCCAACTCCCATATTAGTTTGATAATTCCAAAGTATGACATATTTGCATAAATTGGATTTATGTCCTTACTACCAGAAACATGCATCTCTTCAGCCACTAGTGTAACTCCACTATTTTTCATTGTACTATTTTCATCATGTTCATCTATATAGAATGTATAACCATTAATTACATAACCACTATAAGATAATACATACAAACTTGGTCCAGCGGCTAGCCATCGAAGTCGTTCTGAAATTGAATTCGGATTTTCATCCAACTTCTTAAAAATATGGTCCTAAAACCATCCTATAAACATGTGATTATGTTTATTTGATAACCATTTTTCATCCCTTGATGGATTCAACTGCCTAATAATTTCTTTGTGAGTTTCAATATATGGAGCAACCTCCCAACTGTTATGCAAAACATAAAGGTGGGCCTGCTCCCGATCTGTAATACTGATTGTCACAACATCTCTTCTAGAAATTCCCTCACCCTCAATGTGTCCAATGTGATGAGATTTCAGGAGACCAATGCTTTCCACATCAGATAGGTATTTGGTACAAAATTAAATGGTTTCCTCAACAATATATTTCTTCACTATACAACCCTCTGAATGACTTCGATTTTTGACATACCCTTTCAAAATCTTCATATACCATTCAACAGGATACATCCATCTATAGTGCACAGGACCACAAAGTTAAATCTCTCTCACCAAGTGAATCATTAAATGAACCATCATATCAAAGAATTTTGGCGGGAATAACACTTCTAATTCACATAATATGATGACAATTTTTTTCCATAGCTGGCAATTTCGCTGGGTCTAAAACTTTGCTACATATAGCTTTGAAAAAGAAACAAAGTTTGGTTAATTTATGATGAACATTCTTGGGAAAAATTCAATGTAAAGCTATAGTAATTAGATCATGCATCAAAACATGGAAATCATGTGATTTCAAAACTTTTAACTTCAAATCATTCATTGACACAATGTTCTTGATATTTGATGAATACCCCTCTGGAACATTTACATCATTGAGGAAGTTGCAAAACTGATATCTCTCCTCCCTAGAAAGAGTATAAGAAGTTGGAGGAAGAAACATTCAATTTTCACCCTTCATGAGAGCCAACTCTTCTCGTATTCTCATGTCAACCATGTCCAACCATGTCCAACCTTGCCTTAATTCCATCCTTTGTTTTGCAAGGGGCATTTAGCAACGTTCTGATAATACTATCACATACATTTTTTTCCACATGAATCACATCAAGAAAATTTTTGACGTACAAACAATTCCAGTATGGTAATTCAAAAAAACTGATCTCTTTTTTCAACTGATTTTCATAAGGTTTTTCAAAAATGGTTTACCAAAAACAGTGTTCACATCTTTTACTTTCTCAAACAGCTGATCACCTGTTAGTGGAGATGGTGTTGTGCATTATTTTGAACTTCCATTGAATGATGTCGTCCAAGATCGGTACTTATGCCGACGAGGTAGAAATCTATGATGTCCTAGAAACACAAATTTCGATGAATGTTTCAACCTAATTGATTATGTATCTTCTTCGCACATGGGACACCCTTGAGTTTCTTTAATGCTGTAGCCTGAAAAATTTCCATAAGCAGGTAAATAATTTATTGTCTCATAAAACATCACTCTCAACATGAAGTATTCACTTTTATAAGAATCATACAACATAACATCTGAATCTCACAATAACTTCAAATCCTCAATCAAAGGAGCCAGATAAACATCAATATTGTTACCTATTTGTTTTGGTCATGATATAATCATAGATAACATGATGAATTTTCTCTTCATGCATAACCAGGGTTGTAATGGCCCAGACCTCTCCGGCCCATTCCTTTATCAAAAATAGGGTCTCAAAGTGTTCTGGAGGGTAAAATGGACTTTTCCCATACTTTTCAAAATTTTGAAACTACACGTCGTGTAGTGTGAGTACACGCCGTGTACCCCCTCGTCGGGTATACCTCGTGTTAAAGGTCATGTTCTTCCCATGTGAAATAAATGAGTACACGTCGTGTACCCAATACTACACGTCATGTAGTGTCTCCCCACGTATGTGTTGCCTTCAAACCGTGTGTTGACTAGTCAACGGTCGTGTGCCGTGTTAGAGTTGTGTTCTTCCCATGTGAAATAAATTAGTACACACCGTGTACACAATACTACACACCGTGTAGTGTCTCCTCGCGTATGTGTTACCTTCAAACCTTGTGTTGACCAGTCAACGGCCGCGTGCCTCATTGAAGGCCATGTTGGAAGTCGCGTGGTGACCGCGTGAAATGGCCAAGTACATGCTGTGTACCATAAATTACACGCCATTTAATTTTTCTTTTCATGCCTATAAAAGTATGGTTCCCCTCCTTTTCAACACACCCCTCTCCTCCCCTTTCCTCTGAGCAGAGCTCTCCCAAGAGACTCGAAGGCTCCTTTTTCTTCCATAACTTCTTCGTTCGAGCTCCAATTTACGATCTGTCAGCGGACATGGGATCGTAACAACGAGGAGAAACTTCTGATATTGGATCCTTCAGCATTTCCTTCCCATCTTCCACCCAAAGAGGTTTTGTCGGGTTTTTTTAGAAGCAACGAACGCCGACGGAAATCTTCTAAAGTTGATCTGGGGGGGGAGAGTTGTCATCATAACCTGTTGAGGAAGGGGTTTTACCTTCGTCTCTCTAATTTGTGCATCATGAGGGGTGGGTGTACTCTTGTTTACGTGAAACACATTTGAACCGATTTAATAAAGATAATAACTTTCTTATATAACGGGGATGGGAAGTTGTGAATGCAGTTACCTTTTTATTTATATCTTGTGATATTATGTTGTGAATCGAATAGGCTTATGCCTACTGAAAATTATGGTTGTTGGGGGCCTTTTCTTGCACAATTAAATGCTTCCCTATCATTCTAGACCGTTTATGGATGGAAACTTCATGGAATTTGGAATTTTTATAATCATGTAAAGTTGGCTGATTTAAAATCTGGAACCCTTGTGTGATCACCCCGGTTGAACAAACTGAAATAATGAACATGTGGGTGTTGGCTTGGATATGTGGCATGTGATGGGGGTGTTTTGTGGGTTATTGTGGATCGAGTGAGCAATGGGGATGCGGTTGTCTTGGTTGTGGGTTGGTGTGAATGTTATGTTAGTGATGGGCAGTGGGGCTGTGATGAACGGTATCAAGGGATGATGATGTATGGTGTGGTTGTGGTTATGGTGGTTGGCAGCGGGGCTGCAGGGATGGGTTTGAATGTGAATGAACTATGGGTTGTGATTAATAAATAAAAGTGGAAAAGTTAATTAATGGTGGGGCATGATATTGGAATGGGAATAATAGTTAATGGGGTTGGTTGACTAATAAGAAGGGACTTGTTGTGTTGCTTGTGTTTTTCTAACTTGATTTGTGGATAGCAGGGATATGCTTTACGAACGATTGTTGTGGTTGGTTGTGGATAGTTTCCCAGTAGTTAAGGAACTAATAAACTGATTCTGTTCAAACATGAAAACCTAAATGGGGTAGGGGTTGTTTGTTGTATGCATGCTTCGTAGTAGCAGTGTCGAGTCACGTGCTCAGTTTTCTGTTAGAATCCATAGGTTGGGCTGAGTGTTTGGTATATATATATATCTGTATCTTTGTGTTTTTATCGCACCCCACCCATGTTGAGAACTTAGTGTCGAACAATCCCATTTCATGGGAGAGGGTGTTTTCCCCTTAGTTACTAGCTCCTTCCTACTCCTTCTTCCCTAGGCTGTGATGGCTTGAGGCGACCTTACACCCAAGACTCTTCGAGTAGGTTTTGATTGGGGTGGTTTAGCCCAAGACTCTTCGGGAAGGTTTTACTATTTACCAAGAACCTTACAGATGAGGCCCAGGTGTGTGCAGCCGGGATACGTGGTTGTGAGGCCCAGGTGTGTGCGAGCAGGATACGTGGTTGTGAGGCCCAGGTGTGTGTGGGCGGGATATGTAGTTTTGAGGCCCAGGTGTGTGCGGGCGGGAAGAGGGTAGTAGCATTAGGACGTTCGCCGTTAGGAAGAGCAGCTAGCTAGTGGGGGAAAAAGGTGTGGGGTACCCAATACTCTTGTTTTTATATACTACTACCTGTTGTGATTGTGTTTTGGTGAGTGTGCATGGTGAGGTTTGGTGGATAGAACTCCTTGCTAGGTTTCTTCTGTTGTTCTCATGGGACATTAGGATGTCTCCCCATTTGTGCACGAGAGCTTTAGGTTTCCCTACTGAGTATACTTGTATGCTCACCCTATGTTTACTTTCAGGTTTCCAGGAGGACTACCAGGGTTTTGCGGGACCCTACTAGTCGGGAAAGTTGGAGTTTCTGCAGTTTGCTATACTTTTTTATTTTGGTATTGTACTTTTGAGCTTTCTTGTACTTGTACCTTGTTTCAGAACTATTTAAACATGCATTTGGGATTGGTTTGGGTTTATTTCTATACACTTTTTCTTTTTCTTTTTTGGTGGTTGACTTGTCCTATTTCCTGATATTAAATAATAAAAAGGGTAATGCCTCCCATATTTGTGAAAACTTATACCCTTAGTGCTAGTCTCCACCCCGGGGCCTACTGGAGGCGGGACTCAGGGGTCATTATATCCCTTTCACCATTTCCAACTCAGTAGGGGCATCTTTGGTGGGAGGGAGTCATGACAGAATGGTATCAGAGGCTGATGGTTGAGAGATAGGATGGAGTCTGGAGTTAGGCACAGTGAGGATTACATGGGATGGTAGGGCAACAGTGTTGGTTAATCTTTGTTCGTGACATAGGCCAGGGAAGACTGGCTAGGACACGAGATTTTAGGGCCCCCCATGATCCGATGCAAGGAATCTGAGCCTACTGAATGACCAAGTGAGACCACATTTATTGCAAGTTAGATACCCTAGGTAAGGTACATACATCATCATGATTGTGTTTTACTTGATTTGGGCGTTCTGGGAAAGAATTGAAATAATGTGATAAAATAAAACCTTGAGAAATTTCCTTACTACTTGGGCTTAGTTGATCCTTATTTACCGTACAGTTATGGAACCTGGACGTCGTCCTCGGGTGACTCAGATGGCTGAGGCCCAGTAGATCCAGGCAGTCGATCAGTTGAGGATTGACCGAGAGGAGGAAGATAGCCAGTTGCTGAAGACTCTTCGTTCTTTCCAGTGGCAAACTCTCAAGAAGTACGAGTGTAGTACTTAGGATACAGAGACGGAGGGGTGGATTGAGGAGCTAGGGATCTCTTTTAACTTGATCTGTGCTCCGAGGGAGTATTGGGTTCCCCTAGCAGTCAGTCAGCTCAGAGGTGCGGCGCGACAGTGGTGGATGCTCTACCTTGGAGAGAGGATAGATGCAGAGGTTCCGTGGGCTGACTTTGAGAAGGAATTCTGAGAGGAATTCATTTATTCCATGATCAAGGTGAAGAAGCGGTAGGAGTTACTCTCCCTCCAGTAGGGGAGTATGTCTGTATGAGAGTTGGGGATCAAGTTCAAGGATCTCCTATGCTTTTCTCCGAATCTCTTTCCGGATGAGGAGTCTCGGGCGAGACGTTTGGAGGAGGCGCTTCGTCCTTCGCTTTAGTATATTTTCACCCCCTTCACCCTTCCGACGTAATTGGTAGTACAGAAGAAGGAATTAGTTATAGAGAGGATGCACTCACTAGGAGGTGCACCACGTGAGGGGTTTTATCCAGGTTCGTCGAAGGGGAAGGCAGTCAGCAGCAGGTCTCCAACGACGAGACCTTCCAGGTTCAGGCCAGTGGGGAGCAGGCCTCAGCAGTTCTAGTTTAGATCTTCAGGTCCTCATCCCTTTTCCATGAGCCCAGGACCGAAGTGTTTTTTCTTGTGGAGGTTTCGGGCACATTTAGAGTTGGTGCCTGACCCGAGCTCAGTATGGTGGAGGTGGGCAGGTTCAGCGCCCACCTTAGCATCACCAGTTGTCGGCGAGGCCCTTCCAGTAGCAGCAGGACCATGCTCCTCCGAGGTCAGACTTTGCGGGAGGAGGTCGACCTTAGGGTGATCTTCAGGTACCTCGACTAGGGTGTGGTTTGGGAGGTGGATGACATCAGAGAGGCAGATGAGCTAGGCATGGATAGTTTCACGCAGCAGAGTTGGCAGCTCCAGCAGGACCAGAGGTGGTACGAGGTACGATTTGTTTGTTCAACACTCTCATTTCTGCTTTGTTTGATTCAGGAGCTTCGCACTCCTTTGTTTCACCTGGTCTAGACCATGCTTTGGGACTAGACGTAGAGAGACTTTCCATACCACTGGTGATGAGTACACCATTTGGAGACCAGACCAGCGTATCTTGTGTTTGTCGGGGATGTGGGATGACGTTGGGACCCCATCGATCTAGTGGGGACCTTCTTTTGTTACAGATGAAACCATACGATGTCATCCTAGGCATCGACTGGTTTTTTTATGTTAGTGACATTATCGACTACTTCCGGAGAAGAGTCTTATTCTCTGACGTGGACGGGCAGCGTGTAGCTTTTGTTGGTGAGAGGAGCTATCAGGTGGGAAGTCAGCGTGTGGAGCCTCTCCTTTCTTTGTTAGGTGGGTTATTAGTGGTTCCAGCTGATGAAGAGATGATGGATATCCCAGAGGTTATTGGGGAGTTCCTCGATGTTTTTCCCGGGGAGGTTTTAACTCTACCCCCCCCCCCCCCCCGACGTGATATTGAGTTCGAGATAGGCTTACAGCCTGGTACCCATCCGATTTTGATGGCCCCTTATCAGATGGAACCTTCGGAGTTGTGGGAGTTGCGGATTCATATTGACGATCTGATGGAGAAGGTTTTTGTTCGACCCAGCGTGTTGCCATGGGGTGCTCCAGTTTTGTTCGTAAAGAAGGCAGATGGTGGTCTCAGGC
Organism: Viscum album; assembly: GCA_963277665.1. NCBI lineage: Eukaryota > Viridiplantae > Streptophyta > Magnoliopsida > Santalales > Viscaceae > Viscum > Viscum album. The sequence continues at coordinate 1,700,430,086 of OY728155.1, forward strand.
TATGCGTAGACTACCGAAGGTTGAACCAGGTAACGGTCAAGAACCGTTACCCCCTTCCAAGGATAGATGATCTCTTCAACCAGCTGAGGGGAGCAGGTTGGTTTTCTAAGATTGATCTAAGATCGGGATATCATCAGCTGAGGGTGAAGGACAGTGACATCTAGAATACGATTTTCAGGTGCAGGTATGGGCACTTTGAGTTTTTTGTGATGTCATTTGGAGTTATGAATGCACCAGCTGTATTCATGGGACTTATGAACTTTGTCTTCCGAGAGTTTCTGGACTGGTCCGTCGTTGTGTTTATTGATGACATCCTGATCTACTCAAGAACAGAGGAGGAGCACATTGAGCATCTCAGGGCAGTCTTGGAAGTCCTTCGACACCACCAGCTTTATGATAAATTGTCAAAGTGTAAGTTCTTGACAGAAGAAGTACACTTCCTTAGGCACGTGGTGTCTCAGCATGTAGTGTCAGTGGACCCGTCGAAAGTGGAGGCAGTTGTTTCTTGGGCAGCACCTAAGAGCGTGGCAGAAGTTCGTAGTTTCCTGGTGTTAGCAGGTTACTATCGGAGGTTCATTTCGGACTTCTCTCAAGTTGCTGCTCCATTGACAGCTTTGACTAGGAAGAACCAGGTCTTCCTATGGAGCGAGCAGTGCCAGAAAGCTTTCGACTACCTGAAGGAGAAGTTGGTCAGTGCTCTCGTACTCAGGTTTCCAGAGGAAGGGTTATTGTATGAGGTGTTTTGTTATTCTTCTGGCCTTGGTTTGGGGTGCATACTGATGCAGAAGAAGGGTGTTACTTGTTATGGGTCTAGGCAGTTGCGCCCTCACGAACGTAACTATACCACCTATGACCTGTAGCTTGCATCAGTAGTGTTCACACTAAAGTTGTGGTGACATTACCTCTTTGGGGAGTGCTTTTTGGTCTTCTCAGATCACAAGAGCTTACGTTATATCTTCTCCCAGCGTGACCTGAACTTACGGCAGCGAATATGGGTCGAGTTTCTCCAAGACTATGACTTCGAGATCTCTTACACTGAAGGTAAGGGCAATGTTGTGGTAGATGCCCTGAGAAGGAAGTCACATAAGGAAGTGGTTCAGAAATCCACTGATGCTTGGAAAGCGATGGGAGAGTTGGATTCCTTGCACTTGGATGCAAGGGTAGAGGGTGTTAGAGGTTTTTTGTTTCAGAGGAAGGTGTAGTCCTCCTTGTCGCAGTAGGTGGAAGAGTCTCAGTGGGGGGACTCTAAGGAGGAAGTGATGTTGGATTGTGTTGATCAGGGAAACGCTCCAGAAGGATGGTCAGAGGACAGCCGGCATTGAATGCTTTTCCATGGAAGGTTGTTTGTTCCTGAGGCGATGCGTGAGGGAGTTCTCCACGAGTTCCATAGCTCATCCTTGGCAGTACATCCGGGAGTTTCAAAAATGTACCAAGGCCTAAGGGAATAGTTTTGGTGGCCCGGGGTGAAACGGGCAGTGGTGGAGTTTGTGGCTAAATTCCTAGTGTGTCAGCAAGTGAAGGTTGAACACCGTATTCCTAGTGGTTTGTTGCATCCTTTAGATGTCCCCGAGTGGAAGTGGGATGACATCTCAATGGACTTCGTCACAGGACTACCCAGAGCTCAGGGAGGTTATGATATTATCTAGGTAGTGGTGGATCTTCTGATAAAATCATCTCACTTCTTAGCAATTAAGGAGTCAGGCCCGGTGATTACCTTAGCACAGAGGTACATAGATGAGGTGGTGCATCTGCATGGAATTCCTAAGACTATCATCTCAGACTGGGATACTCGGTTTACCTCACGAGTCTGGAGGGGGTTACAGCATGCTTTTGGAACCCAGCTACGCCTTAGCACTACTTTCCACCCCCAGACCGACGGGCAGACAGAGCGGACTATCCAGACGTTGGAGGACATGCTGCGAGTATGCTTTCTGGATTTCCTAGGATCATGGGTATGACACTTGCCTTTAGTAGAGTTTTCCTACAACAACATATTCCACTCTACTATTGGCATGGCACCGTTTGAGGATTTGTATGGAATACCATGTCATTCACCCATTTGTTGGGCAAAGGTTGGTGAGACAGGTGCTCTTGGGCCAGAGGTAGTGCAGAGCACCACAGAGAAAGTCCAGCTTGTACGTGAGAGGATGAAAGTGGCTCAGGAATGACAGAAGTCTTATGCTGATCGTCGGAGGAGTCTCTTGGAGTTCGAGGTGAGAGATCATGTGTTCTTGAATGTTTCCCCTCAACGGGGGCAGAGGAGGTTTGAGAAAGGGAGCAAGCTCTCACATAGTTTCATCAGACCTTTTGAGGTGCTGAGGAAAGTCGGCGAGGTGTCATATCAGCTGGCCTTGCTACCTCAGTTGGAGAATATTCATGACGTCTTCCACGTCTCCCAGCTTTGTCGGTACTTACACGACGATTCTCACGTTATCGACTGGGAGAGTTAGATATGGGAGACGACGCGACCTTCGAGGAACAACCAGTCATAATTGAGGATTGTAAAGAGAAGGTTCTTCGTGTACAAACCATTCCCTTGGTTCGTGTGTTGTGGAGGCATGGTGGCCTCGAGGAGAGCACTTGGGAGCAGGAGACCCAGATGCACGCTCAGTACCCAGAGTTGTTTTGACTTGTGTTTTGCCTTGTTCTTCTGAACTTTGTTTTTGTACTCTGTACCTTTGATATATGGAATGCTTGGCTTGTCAGTTATGAGACCCTTTTTGTTTCCTCATTCTATGGAAGTGTGTAGCATGTCTGGATGTGTGGTAAAAAGGGAAAAACTTGATCCTTAATCGAGATGCATTAATGCGGATGCGATTAAACCCGTGCGGGCGAGTCATTGCTGCCTAAAGCAGATAATATCTCGACATAGGAGAAGGAATTCCTAACACCTATAATTAGGGTTGATGGTTGGGTTCCTGTTATAACGAGGGCCCTAAGAGGTATCTTGTTGGGTTTCTCCGGGTTGGCTTTTGAATTCTCAGGGATGAGAATGTTTTAAGAGGTATATGATGTAATGTCTCGGACCTCTCCAGTCCATTACTTTGTCAAAAAGAGGTTCTCGAAGTGTTATGGAGGGTAAAATGGACATTTCCCACACTTTTCAGAATTTTGAAACTACACGTCATGTAGTGTGAGTACACGCCGTGTACCCCCTTGCCGGGTATACCCCGTGTTAAAGGTCGTGTTCTTCCCATGTGAAATAAATGAGTACATGTCGTGTACCCAATACTACACGCTATGTAGTGTCTCCCCGTGTATGCGTTACCTTCAAATTGTGTGTTGACCAGTCAACGGTCGTGTGCTGTGTTGGAGCCATATTCTTCCCATGTGAAATAAATGAGTACACGCAGTTTACCCAATACTACATGTCATGTAGTGTCTCCCCGCATATGCGTTACCTTCAAACCGTGTGTTTACCAGTCAACGGCCGCGTGCTGAGTTGAAGGCCTTGTTGGAAGCCGCATGGTGGCTGCGTGAAATGGCCAAGTACACGTCATGTACCATAAAGTACATGTCGTCGACTTTTTCTTTTTTACACCTATAAAAGGATGGATCCCCTCCTCTTTTTCAACACACCCCTCTACTTCCCTTTTCTCTGAGCAGAGCTCTCCCAAGAGACTCGAAGGCTCCTTTTTCTTCCATAACTTCTTCGTCTGAGATCCGATTTACAATCCGTCAGCAGCCACGAGATCATAACGACGAGGAGAAACTTCTGAGCTTGGATTCGTCAGCCTTTCCTTCCCATCTTCCACCCAAGGAGGTTTTTCCAGGTTTTTCCAAAAGCGACGAACACCGACGGAAATCTTCTAAAGTTGATCTGGGGGGAGTGTTGTTATCAGAACCTGTTGAGGTAGGGGTTTTACCTTCGTCTCTCTAATTTGTGCATCATGCGGGGTGGGTGTCCTCTTGTTTACGTGAAACACATTTGAACTGGTTTAATAAAGATAATAACTTTCTTATATAATGGGGATGGGAAGTTGTGAATGCAGTTACCTTTTTATTTATATCCTGTGATATTATGTTGTGAATCGAATAGGCTTATGCCTAATGAAAATCACAGTCGTTGGGGGCCTTTGATTGCGCAATTAAATGCTGCCTTATCTTTCTAGACTTTTTATGGATATAAACTTCATGGAATGTGGAATTTGGATAATCACGTAAAGTTAGCTGATTTAAAATATGGAACCCTTGTGTGATCACCCCGGTTGAACAAACTGAAATAATGAACATGTGGATGCTGGCTTGGATACATGGCATATGATGGGGGTGTTTTGTGGGTTTTTGTGGATTGAGTGAGCAGCGGGGCTACGGTTGTCTTGGTTGTGGGTTGGTGTGAATGTTATGTTAGTGATGGGCAGTGGGGCTGTGATGAACGGTATCAAGGGATGATGATGTATGGTGTGGTTGTGGTTATGGTGGTTGGAAGCGGGGATTCAGGGATGGGTTTGAATGTGAACGAAATATGGCTTGTGATTAATAAATAAAAGTGGAAAAGTTAATGAATGGAGGGGCATGATAGTGGAATGGGAATAATAGTTAATGGGGTTGGTTGATTAATAAGAAGGGACTTGTTGTGTTGCTTGTGTTTTCCTAACCTGATTTGTGGATGGCAGGGATATTCTTTATGAATGATTGATGTGGTTGGTTGTGGATAGTTTCCCAGTAGTTAAGGAACTAATAAACTGATTCTGTTGAAACATGAAAACCTAAATCGGGTTGGGTTGTTTGTTGTATGCATGCTTCGTAGTAGCAGTGCCGAGGCACGTGCTCAGTTTTCTGTTAGAAGCCATAGGTTGGGCTGAGTGTTTGGTATATATATATATGTATCTTTTTGTTTTTATCGCACCCCACCCATGTTGAGCACTTAGTGTCAAACACTCCCATTTCACGGGAGAGGGTGTTTTCCCCTTAGTTACTATCTCATTCCTGCTCCTTCTTCCCTAGGTTGTGATGGCTTGAGTCGACCTTACACCCAAGACTCTTCGGGTAGGTTTCGATTGGGGTGGTTTAGCCCAAGACTCTTTGAGCAGGTTTTACTATTTCCCAAGAACCTTCGGGATGAGGCCCAGGTGTGTGCAGGCGGGATACGTGGTTGTGAGGCCCAGGTGTGTGCGGGCGGGATACGTGGTTGTGAGGCCCAGGTGTGTGAGGGTGGGATATGTGGTTGTGAGGCCCAGGTGTGTGCGAGCGGGATACGTGGTTGTGAGTACCAGGTGTTTGCGGGTGGGATATGTGGTTGTGAGGCCCAAGTGTGTGCGGGCAGGATACATGGTTGTGAGGCCTAGGTGTGTGCGGGCGGGAAGAGTGTGGTAGCTTCAGGACGTTCGCCATTAGGAAGAGCAGCTATCTAGTGGGGGGGAAAGGTGTGGGGTACCCAATAATCTTATTCTTATATACTACTACCTGTTTTGATTGTGTTTTGGTGAGTGTGGCTGGTGAGGTTGGGTGGATATAAATCCTTGCTAGGTTTCTTCTATTGTTCTCACGGGACATTAGGATGTCTCCCCACTTGTGCATGAGAGCTTTAGGTTTCCCTACTGAGTATACTTGTATGCTCACCCTACATTTACTTTCAGATTTCCAGGAGGACTACCAGGGCTGTGCGGGACCCTACTAGTCGGGACAGTTGGAGTTGCTACAGTTTTCTGTACTTGTTTCTTTTGGTATTGTACTTTTTAGCTTTCTTGTACTTGTACCTTGTTTCAAAACTATTTAAACATGCATGTGGGATTGGTTCGGGTTTATTTCTATACACTTGTTCTTTTTCTTTTTTGGTGGTTGACTTGTCCTATTTCCCGATCTTAAATAATAAAAAGGGTAATGCCTCCCATATTTGTGAAAACTTATACCCTTGGTGCTAGTCGCCACCCCGGGGCCTACTGGAGGTGGGACTCAGGGGTCATTATCTCCCTTTCACCATTGCCATCTCAGGAGGGGCATCTTTGGTGGGAGGGGGTCGTGACAAGGGTGGAAAGTTATAATTTACCAACATAACAGGCCATGTACTATGAGTGCTGGTTTGAAAACCAAAATGATTCACCCCATCTTTATATAACACAAGACGAAGGTTTCTCGGCTCTTTTCCAAATTCAGGATACTCATGATCAGTTTTCTTCCATTGAGGAGAGTCGTCCAGATGATGTAATTTCCCATATTTATTTCTTTTATCTGCATTCCATGACAATTGTCTTGCAGTTTCTTCACTTCCATATAGATACCTAAACCTTGGAATGATTGGAAAGTACTATACAACTTTCGTATGATTAGATTCATCTTTCTTGTATCAAGAATCACCACACTTTGGACATTATGTAAGTGATTTGTTCTCCTTTCGAAACAATATACAGTCTTTCGATCAGGCATGTATTCTTTCAAAATTCATACCCATCAAGAGTAGCATTTGTTTAGCTTCATATGTCCGGCTTGGGAGCTCATTATCTTCTGAGAGCATGTCATTCAAGAGAGAAAGTAGTTCCATAAAACTGACATCACTCCATCCATTGCCTGCTTTCAATTTATACAACTTTAGTATAGCTGACAATGTTTTATACTTAGTGAAACTAGCATACAATGGCGTCTTTGCACAACTCTTTAACTTCTCGAACAATTTTGGGCAATCACGGAGTTCATCTTCAATTGTCTTTGTCATTTCTTCAATACGATATTTATCATCATTAATGTCTGTAATCAAATCCTCCATATGGTCTTCTTTATTATCCATATTTGAATTCATATCTGATGATCCATAAAACGTAGTTTTATCCCAGCCAGTAGCTACATTCACTTTTTCTCCGTGTTTATTCCAACATTTATAACTCTGATTTATTCTGTGACATATCAAATGTTCTTCCAACTCCTCTGGAGTAAGTAGTCTAGAATAACAACAATGTTAACATGGACAAAGGATTTTAGAAGGATCCTTTGTGTGATCCTTTGCAAACTTGATGAACTCTTCCACTCCATTATCATACTCTATTGTCAAAAGATTAGCATCCATACTATATTTATTCATATTCATCCTATTTTAATCTCAAATATTAGTATTTATGGTTCAAGTACACAAAAAAAATACTTTCAAATACAGTAAAAGAGAACCGCTTCCTTATAAAAATACAGATTAATAGAGCCTAACCATTTCCAATAAAGATTTAAAAATCAACAGAACCAGGATAGACCCCCATCAAAATCAACATAGTTTCCAAACACAATGGGGTTCGCGGGTATAATCACTTGTGTTAAAGATGGTAAAACTCACACGACATCATCCTCTATGGATCATCCTCCTCTATCGGGTCAACCCTTCTATGGTCAACTAGTCCATCCTTTTATACCTCACAAACCTAAAATACATATGGATGAAAACAGTATCCAACTCTATAAGTAAAGAAAGGATTATCATAATCTCTACAATATGGAATTAATTAATTATAATTACTTTAGATTCATTATAGTTTCCTCAAATCACCCCAGTCCAAAAACAAGAATAATCAAGAATGATAAATCTACCACTCCTAGGTCACTACCCTACATTCAATATCATCATGCCTAAATACCCATATATCCACACATACACATGTCACAAACACATAAAAAACCATATCCACATCAGAACCAAAGTACCCATATGGATTTCAATTAGGTTACTCGACTCAAGTGGTGGCGTGTAAGAAATAATAAAAAAATATAATAAGTATATAGTCACACATAAATCTCAAACTGGTGTTAATAATTCAATAAACCCAAGGTATCATTCCATCTATCAGAATACTCTGAAGGAGCCCATATGTGACAGTAGTCCCAGGTGGTGAAGGTTCCTGAGGAAGAAGGGGTGAACACGCACCTAACGGGGTTCGAGGTCAGGTCACTGAGGTTGAAGGTGGCCTGATACTCCTACAAGGGTTCATTCCATATTTCACAAACCATGTCCTGGTACCCTAGGATGTTAACCCACTGTTGGTGGAAGTTAAACTGTTCCTGATGATCATGCCAAGAAGAAATGGAAACCAAGAGGGGGGAGTGGTTAAAAATACCTCAAGTAAGACGAAAAAACATGGTATTTTAGAATAGGTTAGTGGATTTCATGTTGTATAGACACCTATCCAATAGACTCCACAAGCGGTGATGGCCCCTACAGTTGTTGCACCAGGTGAAACTGTCACTTGAGAAGCTGAGATCAATGAGGCCCTTCCCAGCCATAAACTGAACAAACTCCATGATGGACTTCCTCTAGAATGGGATTCTACCTTTCCTTTCCTTTGGGTTGGAAATGACATTAAATTCACCCCCAACAAACAATGGATGGTGTCTGGGATTGAAGGTATTTTGTTCACTCCATAGAGATTCTATTTGAAGAGGGTCATAGCTTCCAAAAACAAAAGTCATAATCAATGAGGTGTCACCGTTGGACACCTTGGTATTGATGAATTGATTGAAATCTTGAACAGTATCAACAACATATTTATTGTGCCAAAATACCCATTTGTGTCTGTTGGAGGGGTCAGAGTGTAGAAATACATGCAACATAATCTTCCAGGAGAATTCTATGATTATTATAGGGTTTTTATGTTATTTGACAACAAAAACAATGACATTATGCTTTTTGATTTATATGGTGAGGAAGTCCGATTTAACATGGTAACTAAGACCATGAGCATTACATATGAAGATAATAATGGTGGGTAGGATAGGGCTCTGGTATTGGATCTAGAGCTATTAGCCTTATTGAAGTGGGAGGATGACCACTCATTGAGGTCCCTTGATTTTGAACATGTTCATAATCCCTTCTGGTTGGTAAGCTTCATATGAGTGGGATATGAGGATCCAAAGGGAAAGGGGAAGTATGGGTAATGAAACTTGGGGGCTGGTGAGGGAGTTCTCTCGGGATCCATAAGTATTTGGAGCTGGATGATAGGCTCAGAGCCAAGGGAGATAGAACAAACACTGCTAGGAAGGGGCCTGGACACTTCAGAGAAGCAGTTAGTAACCTCAACAAGGGAGAAGGACCGAGATGGAGGTAGGGGTGGCAAGGCTATAAAGCTTGGTGGTCTGGGAATCATGCCATACAAGTTCACTGCCATACAAAGTCACTTAGATAGCATGAAGGAAAGAAGGGGGGAACCCCTCAAAGAAAATAGGGTTCAAGCATTGGATGACCTAGAAATGCATCAGAACCGGGTGGTGTTTTCCTTAAAGAAAAAGGTTGTCCTTCATTCCTTACTTTATGGTGACATGGTGTTGGGTCTAAGGGAATTGATGATACCTAGTAAGAATCTAGTGAAACTAGAATCCAAGTGGGAAGGACCTTAAATTTTTCATAAACTTCACTCTGATAGTGTAAACTCATTGATCACCATTGATGATGAGCATATTAATCTTTCCACCAATATTAGGTTTCTCAAGAGATATTTCACATGAATAAACCATCCCTTTAGTCTAAGATATATGGATTTGAACTAAAAATCCAACATCCTAGTTATATGTTATTAAATTATAAGGTAACGTCTGCAGTGCATGATGTGAAACTATAAGCTTACCCTGTGTGATAAACACGAGATGCCTTATATGATAAATATAGGATGATTTATGTTAGAAATATGTGTGTATTTATTCCAAACCACAATAGGATATTTAATGATGTGTTGACCCTTTGTCTTTAGCCTGAGTAACAAATCCACCCCCTATGTTACAAGCATATGATGCCTCCTGTGAAAAATAAGAAACACTCTATGCATTAATAATATTATTCATCGTGAGAAAATTATGTGATGATTCCAAAAAAACCCTATTGTTCTCCTCATTTGGTGCAAGCCCCAATTGTATTGTTCCCACTATTGGGTTAAAAATATAAAATATATATATCTACCAATTCCAATCACACTATTAGGGGGTGTAAATTCTAATAAAATTCCCATAGACTATTCATAGGTTGTGATTCCCACAGGTTCAGATACGAGGAAGATAGAATGGGAAGATCAGTAGACTGGTTTCATGTTCGAAATCCTCAAAACATGATGTTAAAATGTATCCTTATCTAGTTTCATGTACATAATATGCCTCACATGATAAATATGATATGAAATTTAGTCCAAGCTATATGAATTTAAACTATGAATCTTGACATTCTAGTTTCTTGATGTGAAATTGTGTGAAATCTTTTTCAGATCTATTTGACCTTAGACTACAAAAACCTCATAATAATCATAATACATTCAAATGCATGTCCAAATTCCTTTCCACGTGATATTAACATACATGGTTCATTTCCTAGTTTCATGATGTAAAACTATGTAATGCCTTTATCCCCCACTCGAGAGAGAACCCCCTCTTGATGTTGGTCTCCAACCACACTTATTTTTATAACTACATATGAATTTATTCCCAATAATAAGAGATATGTATGGATTATTTAAAGTAATATCTCAATCCCAACCAGTCCACTGATCATTTTTAGGGTTGTTCCCTTTTGGTATCATGTCCAACACCTTCTAAATGGTGCCCCTATTCAGTGCGTTCAAACACATGATGGGATAACTATATATTGTTCAAATCAACCCTAAAAATATACTCATCACCTCCTTAAATCTTTGAGTTTACCTAAATTTGGATCCTCATCATCCTATTGCATATGAATGGGATCCCTATGGTAATGGTGTATGGCCTAAATTGGCTCGCTTCCCACCTAAGTGAAATCTCTGATGGACCCCCAATAATAGATGGTGGTTCCCCTATTTCAAACATAGTGATGGAACATGGAAAAAATAGGATATCCTACTACCTAGGCACACATATTGGAAGGGACATATTTGGAAGAATGGTTTTGGAACCAGTGTTTCGAACATGTTCAATGGTCATCCTCAATCCATCTACCTCTACTCTTCAATCCAGACCATTAAGGACATGATTTAATTCTCTACGTTCTTTACCCACACAAGTGTAACTATAACACCATTGGTATTACACTTTCATGACCCATACACATCGATGAGATATATCAAATCCTTGGGATTAAATTACCATAGTTTCTAGAAGAGTATGTGTAATAGGGGACCAAAAAAACTTTTCACACCTGGACCGGAAACTCGAAGATCGAGTGCGGAGGAGGTTCGGCAACGCGAAGATCGAGGGTGGCAGAGGTCTGGTAACGTGAAGATCGAGGGAGGTGGAGGTCCGGAAACACGAAGATCGGGGGCGGAAGAGGTCCGGAAATACGAAGCTCAGGGGGAAGCGGAGGGGAGTCGCAGGGTTTCAGTACCGCAAGAGCTTTAGGTCGCGATAAAATGAGGACACTTTGCGACTGATTTTATAAAATATGGGACTACAGTTTTATCAGCACTAAAATTTTAGCGCTGATAAAGGTATCCTTTATCAATGCTTTTTTAGCACTGATAAAGGCCCACTTTATCAGTGCTAAAAAAGTGCTGATAAATTCTTCATGTATGAGCGCTAACATTTTAGTGCTGATACAGGCCCTCTTTATCAGCAATTTTCTAGTGCTGATAAAGGGTCTCTTTATCAGCACTAAAATTTTAGCGCTGATACAGGGTTTCTTTATTAGCACTTTTCTATCCCTGATCAAGGGATTCTTTATCAGTGCTAGAAAAGCACTGATAAAGAAACCCTGTATCAGCACTAAAATTTTAGTGTTGATATAGGGAATATTTATCATCTCTTTTCTACTGCTGATAAAGAAAACCTGTATCAGCACTAGAAAAGTGCTGATAAAGAATCCCTGTATCAGTGCTAAAATTTTAGCACTGATACAGGTTTTCTTTATCAGCAGTTTTTGCTTAGCGTTGATATAATGTGGCGCTTCCCTTTCCCATTTTTGTAGTAGTGGGAATTTGTTGGAGCATCATAGTAGAACATATCCACGAAAATTATTATGGGAATATATGATTACTTCTTCTCATTTGAATATGTCAGATGTGATGTTGTAAACAAATGAGGTCTATGGTATTAGTTTGACATGTTCAAACCAACGAGTTTTCTCTAGTTCATTGGGGAGGAATATAACACCATAGTAGAGTCATCAGAAAAGAGATATGGTTTGGTCTTTTCAAACATGAAAATTTTGGATTTCATGGACTTTATGTCATCTAAAGGTCTTGTGGAATTGGGATTATCATGGATCAGGTTCACTGGGTCCAATAATAAGAAATGAAATAGGATAATATGGAATAGGTTGGATATGTGTCTCTCTAACCTTCAAGTCCTTAATACCTATGAACATGCCTCTAGTTAACATATCATTAGGTATCTTTCAGACCACTCACCAATTGTAGTGAATTTTAAGTAGGGTGATATAAGGGGGGTTCTTTTTCTATTCTAATAACTTGTCTTAGATGGAGCAGTTTATGAAAATGGTTAAAGAATATTGGGAAAATTCAGTGATGGGTACTTCATGGGTAACTTTAAAGCATCAAATTTACCATTTTAAGAGAGATATACAAGAGTAGGTTGAAAGCATATCGAGAAGGTAAATGATTTTTAAGGGATTAAAATAATATATTGAGAACCTAGAGGATATTATTTAAGATAATTGGGATGAAGAAACATTTTTTTTATCTTAGTGAATAAGAAAAAATCCTTGGGGGAAAGAATTATTGAAATGGAAAAGGTGTGGAGGTAAAAGTATACATCTCTCTAGCTAAAGGAAAAAAGAAAAAAACATGGATTTATTTCAGTATTGTGTGAAGGAGAAGAAGGTGTCTATGAATCTCAACCTAAAATTAGGGGAAAGTTCCTATATGGTGGATGTGAAGGTGGATGGAAAGTTGTCTCTTAACCACTTCTCAGATTTACTGAAAGGGGACAACATGAATAATGGTGGAAGAGATACTGTGGAAGAAAAGAAAGAGGTCTTCACTTATTTCATCGTGAGGTTGGTTTAAGGAAAGAATAATGACATGCTGGAGGGAACTCTAGATAAGACAAATAATAAGGATAAAATTTTCATCATGAACCCATAGAGTGATGTCGGCCTAGATGCCTTACCAAGACCATTTTATGTTGATGCCTAGGATATTATGAAGGCTTGTGTGGGGGAATTAGTGTGAGACTACTTAAAAGGTGTGGGTCTTATAGGGATTTATATGCCTCAAATTTTATTCTTATACCTATGATCATGGATCCCTCTATTCTTAACCAGTATAGTCTAATTTTTCTATGAAACATTTCCTATAAAATACTATCCTGACTTATTAATAATATTCTAAGCCATTTCGTTCCAAGGATGATTTCATTAGAATAACATGGATTTGTTAAATAACAGAGCATTCAAGGGGTGATGGGCATCACAAAAGAGATAGTGGATTACATCAATAAGAAAACTATTGGTTCGAACATAATGATTAAAGTAAACATGGATAAGTAATATGATCGGTTAGAATATAACTTCATTGTTAAAGTTATGAGAGATTTTGGATTTCAAGAATTGGTTTGTGATATTTGTTTTAGATGCTTTTCCTTGCCATGGATATCCATTTATATAATGGGAAGGAATTTTAGAATCTTCAAAATCATTAGAGGATTAAGATAGGGATATCCAATGTCTCTAAATGTTTTCATCCTTGATCAATAGAATCTCTCAAGAAATATACACCTTGTTTTTGAGGAGGGAAACATAATTATTTATAAAAATATATCCTAATATTGTTTGGTATCTCACCTTATATTAGATGATGACATGATTTTATTTATTCATGGTGGGAAAAATATATCAGATACTTTAACAGAATAATGGAATCCTATGGAAAATGGAGTATCCAACTGATCAACCAAATAAATAGTTTTTTTATATCCAAAATTTGTTATATAAATCATAGTGGAAAAATTCAAGATAAACTAGGTTTGAACATGCATAAACTACCAATGGTGTATCTAGGATCCCATTTCTCGAATGGAAGAGTCAATAATTCCTTATTTTAAAACATCATTTCTAGTATATTTAGGAGTATATACAACTAGAAGATTGGTTTTCATTCATTTGGAGGGTGGATAATACTTGTAAACAATGTCCTCACTTCTATTCTGATGCATATCATGTCTTTTCTCAAAGCATCGAAATGTATTATAGAGAGGATGGAAAAGACTTTGAATTTATTTATATGGGATTCCAATAAATTAGGGAAGTGAAATTGGGCATCATGTGAAAGATTTGAAAAACCGATTGAGGAGGGAGGAATCAACCTATTAAGTGATATGGGAACCATGCATGCCATGAAATCATGGCTAGCATGCAGAATTATCAAAGGAAAGTTGCTATGGGAAAGTTTCATGAGGGGGTATATATAGAGAAAAGTTAAAGAAATGGTCTGAGTATAATGGGAGAAATTAAATTATGGAAAAATCGATGATCCATAATTTGGAGGTGTTGATGGATGAGGTTTTTTGGGTAGAGGTTCGTATAGATATCAATTTTGGGGAGGAGAATTGGGCTAGAGACATGCTATTTTACCTGGGGTGTCCAACCCCAGACATCTTGTTTAGAGAAGATATCTGATTTCTAGGTTTTATAAGATGCATTATTGATCAAAAACAGAAGATCCTTTATAATAATATCTATATAAATTACATCCTAGACCAATTTTATCTCAAGATCATTGACTAGGTTGTTCAATATTTTGGATTTCTAGGGTATGAGGATTTCAAACAATGAACATGATTTTTGGGAAAGAATATATAGTAAAAGGATATCCTAGTTAATATGAACTTCTTGGTGTGTAATTTGATGAATCATGCCCTACCCACATATGATAATGTTCAAAGAAAGGGGTGGATATGGAGTCAGGATGTAGATGTTTCTTTTTTCCAAGTTCATAAATGATTTGGAACCTGATCTTAAAAAGAAAATGGGATACCAATATCTAGAATTATTTAGGATGGGAGATGGGTTTAAATTGGGGTGGGGATCAAATCACTCATTTTTTAGATGGATGGTTCTATGGGGTGGATCAATAGGGGTGGATATAAAATCTCATACCTTGGTATTTTTTGTGGTGCGTTGGGTTATCAAGGAGGTGAGGAACATTACAAAGTAAGGAAAAAGGGTTTTGTCCCTATTCATTTAGGTTCGCATAATTTCCTAGTTTGATGATATAGGGTGTCTTATTAACAATTAGGGATCCTTTTTGCTTCTCATAAAACTACTTCTAAGGGCTCTCTCAGATACAAGAGAAAGGGGTTGTTTGAACATGGAGAGATGGGTTAATTAGCTTCCACCTTGCATAAGACTGAAATAGAATTTTGATGGATCTTATAAATCTAGAGAAATAAGCAGGAAGGACTCATATAGGACCATAGTGGCTAAATGTTTATGGGTTTCATCACATATTATGAATCAGTCTCTTCTCTAGGGGGGAGAGTTTAGAGTGATGGTCATAAACCTTTCTCTCTGAAGGCTTTATAATATCAATGTTGTGAAGGTCGAGTCAAACTCAAGTGTGTTGGTGGGGATTCTTCTGGGTAAAATGATTTATCCTTGGGAACTTACATACTTGGTCAGAAAGTAAAACAAATTCATTATTCTCTATATTGGAGTTGGCCACACATAGAGGTAAAATAATTATTCAGCTAACATATTGTCCAGTAAAGGAAGCCCAAGCGATGGTATTAGTGTTTATTTTTTCCATGGTTCCTTACTTAATTATTTCATTCTCATTGTTAGGGATGACACCTTTGGGTCCATAATTCCCATCCCTTGTAAGTTAGGGCCCTTTTTTTCTTATTTTATTAATAATAAAAAAAAAATTTTGAATGAGTGTATCTATAGAGGGGTACCAGATCATGCCAAATAGTTTCACATCTTGAGGCATTTCTAAATATATTCTTATTTTATATTCTATCAATTTTGACTCATTAATAATTAGAGATACATGAGGCTTTCCCTTTATCAATTTGAAAATTTCAATGAATAGGGCCATAGGTATGGATCTCCCTCATTCATCCATAGATTCATGGAATTATCTTCAATTAAAAGTGGATTCCTCTAAGTATAGTTCTTGATTTTGAATCTCTTTCTTTCATTTCCACTCTTTCTCCTCTTTTTTATTTTTCTCCTAAAAATTGGGTTATTATGGTAGAACACTATATAAATATTTTGACTTAGATATTTGGTTCTCACTATATTGGGAATTTATATTTCATATTTCTTTTTCTTCCTCCTATACTTTAGGGTTTCACACTATCCATGTTCAATTGAGTTATTTTTTTTCCATTAAATAACCTTTTCTTAACAATCTATATAGTGATTGAGATTTTTAAACCCATTCTCCATGAAATTATTTTTATTTAGTGATCTCTAGTGAATCTATAAATTTTTTTCTAATGTTTTATGATTTCATGATATTAATGTAAAATGGGGTTTTATAAATTTATGTCCATATTCTAGAATAACTAAAAGGTAGGAATATTTTGTGTTTGATAAAATTCATAGGAGTCATTTATCCAAAAAAGTGACAAAAATAATTTTTTTAACATCTAATAATTTTACATGGGAAATTTTATGGGTTTGAGGAACTATTTGATTGTAATTTCAATAATAATGGAATTTAATGAGTTTATTCAGAATATTATTATGTTGTTTTTATGTGACTTGTGTTCATGATATCCTATAGATTTTTTTTAATGTTGTTTTATTTATAAATATATGATATTTTGGATATGTTGGACTAAGGTTTGGGTTCTATATTATATCAAAATTTATTTCAAAATAAATTTTTTATTAAAAATTATTTTTAAATAAGGGACATTATGTACATATCTATTAATTTAAATTAAAATCATAGTGGACTTCCTATGTGAATTTGTTTTCATAAACTAAGCCACATCATTAGTTGTATCCCCATTGTTTTATGTTTTTTATATTCCTATATGTTTACATATGTAATTTTTTTGATGATTACAAAAATATGAAGGGGATATTTATTAACATGGTGTTGGAGGTGGGATGAAGAATTGATATTGTAATACATTTCCTCATGATATGTTATTGATGTATGATTTTTGTTTTATAAAAGGTTTCCCCACCTAAATTTTTTATCATCTTGGGATAACTAAGTATTTAAGTGGGAGATCAAGATATGTTTTCTATGTTAGCTATGTTCATGTGTTGACATGGATAACTTAATGAATGATAAGACTCTTCCTATTGGGGTTTCTACCATATGAGTATGGTTAGAGAATGTTGGGTAGATTATAGGTTGGGAACATCAGTGATTGGCTGGTAGAGGGTTTCACCCATGTTTTTCTAGGATCATCTTAATAGGACTATAGTAGTTTTCAATGGTTAGAAAATACTTTACAAATACAATCCTTCTTTTACACATTGATTTTGATTATGCTTTACATTTAGTCATAACACTTCTATAACTTGTGTTACAATACTTTATCTCCTCTTTTATGTTAAATAATTGTATTATTCTTTCAAGGATTAAATTTTAATGCTTAAAATTATTTTCTAGTTATTTTTTATACCATGTAAATGTAGTTTCTTATTAACATGCATAATAAATTTAGATTTACATTTCTATTTGGAACTTTATTTAGTAATCTATGACTCATATATCATGGAATTTATAAATATAAAGTTATTTTGAAGTATTTTTTAGGATTTAAATTATCAATTAGGTTTTTAATGAAAAGATTAATTCTTTATTTAATAAATTATTCAGGTTTTAGAAAGGATTGATGAATTATCATGAATATGTTTTTTATAAAATGTCAAAACCCTTGATTTCAAATAATAAATTCTAAAATATAATTTATTGAATATTTAGTTAATAAAAATGAATAGACTATTTTATTAGTGGCATTTTACTAGGGTATTTTTTCACACCTAACTCATACCACTCAATCTCGGCAGACTTGGGGGATTTTTAAGGATCATGTTTAGATACTTGAGAAGCTCACTTTTATAGACACCTTTCATGTGAATGATAGAATAAACTAAATCGGTTCTATTGGATGGTGATATTAGTTCATGATTAGATTTCTTGTTTAATATTTTGTATCTTTATATTCTTCTTATACCATGTATGTGATGAAAAATCCATCCTTCATGTATTTATGGATCTTTATTTTTTATTACTATATCACTTTTATGTTATATTAGAAATTGAGTTGGATGATTATTTTTTATGAGTTATTCAACATTTGTTATACATTATAATTTTAACCGATTATTGAATTTACATGGAATTCAAACTTAAGGGTACACCATGTGAAATTTTTAAACAGTTTCAACTTCTATTTTTTAATATTATTTTGGAAAAATGATTCCCAAGAGTGTGTCATTGATTCCATGGAACTATTTTCTAGCCAGTGGGGATTTGGAACACCATTTTGGCCTTACCCCAATATGAATTAAGTGTCAATTAATGATATCCTTGGTTGATTCATGAAAAAAAATATTATATCATAGTTGGTATTTTAGGATTAATTGTAAATTATATATAGGAATGTTAAAACTTGATAAGTGGGTGTGGAGAGAGTGTATCTATATCATTATCAACTAAAACCTCATGTTACCATTGTATGTTGGAATTAGAAATTTTTTGTTGTGTTCTTCATTTAATTTTTGTGTATCAAGATTTTGATTGGTGATTTTTATAATTTAATTCAGGTTATGTGATTTATTAAGAGGTTTTCGTAATGTTTTAGAGTGAAAATGGGAGTATAACCAGTGTCACACAATTATTTCACATTCTTTGGAAACCCATGTGGACCCTGGGTGCATTGTTCTAAGTAGCTTCATGTGGTGGATTCATGGGTATTACATTGTTTTCCAAAATATATGTCTATGAAAAACATAGTAACTAGCCCCATTAAAGACAGTTTAATGATGTAACGTTGTTATTTGGATATCCTTTATATAATCATTATAATAAAAAATGGTATTAAATAAAAATTATTCTATTTTGAAATTAATAAAGAATCTTTCTAAAATGGAATGAAATGAATTTAATGTTTTAGGACATAAATAATGATATCAGTGATGAACATGTTCATTTACACCTTTTTCAAGTAAAAACCTATGACTTTGAAATGATTTAATATAAATTTCATAATTCTAGGTAGCTTTTTGATTTATAATGTTGTGTTCTGATTTAATATTTTGAGTTTATGCTCGAAACTACAATTTATATTATTATATTGAGTTAATTATTGAATGTTTCTAAAAAAGTCTTATGGTTCATTTTTAATTTACAGTATACCTCCCAAAAAGGTCTCAATGGACCATAAAAAGTACACAAAATTGGATATTATATATATTAGTACATCTTATAGTTCATATGAATCCTTTATAAATGAAAAATATTACCAAATTCTAGATAGAGTGGTGGAGCTAAATACTTCTCAGCATTTTTATTTTTATATGGTGTCAAAGGTCCCCAATATGATATGGAGTGTCTTAAAATGACTAAAGGATTCTTCCATTCACTATTAACTCTTAATTACTTGAGAGTGGAAGCCACATCTAACTTGTTTCAAGGGTTGAGTTAGAAATGGTGGCAGACCATCATTCCACTTTAGTTTCATAATAATATGATTTAGAAATTCATGATGTCTACATTTATTCATTTTAATTACACAAAAAATCTTGTTGTGGACAAGGTTTTGAAGATCTTAATTATTTAATTGGGTGATGGAATGATGAAGGAATATTTTTTCAATTTTACCGAGTTGATTCCATTTACTCTCATGTTAGTTTTTTAGGACTCATTGAATGTTTTCTTCTATGAAATAAGTCTTCATCTTGACCTTATCTCATGAGTGTTTCCATATGAAATAAATTTATTTAAGGATGTGGTTTATAGGGATATGGTGGTTGAATTAATTTCTAAAGGAAATCCCATGATGGGTGGTGACCCAACTTCTTTTAGTGTTGGTGAAGTTCATTTTATCATATGATAAGCAGGACAAGTATTAACCTGAGATTAAGAATCATGATGATTTTAGAGTATTTTTTAATTTTATTAACATTCTTCTAGAGAGAAAATGATTCACCATATTTTTTTGTATATCCATCCTAACCCCTGATTATAATAATTTCCAAACACTTAAAGTCATTGATTGATTGGGTCTTGTTCAAATTTTTTTAAAATTGAAGTATTGATAAAGGAGGTAACCCCATCCTCAACTTGGATATGAATAGTAGACTAATAGAGATTATTTGAGTATTACCACTTATTTTTTTATTCCTTATTCATTTAAATTTTTGTATTCTATTAGTTTTTGTTCTGATCATATTATGCTATGTACATTATACTGATATAACCAAGAATAATTTATTTTTGTTTGATACACCACATTTATTATAAAAATTATATGATGGGGAGAACTAATACTAGTCTAAAAAATATGATTATCTCTTGGGAATTGTTTGGTAAAAGTTATTGTAACGCCCTGACCCGGATCACCTCTAAGATGGTTGTCGGACCAATAAGTCACATAACCTCAAGTGTATCTACCCGAACTCCAGAGGCTGCCGACTAGCAGTGAGGGCCCTTTTTGTGTCTGTGGGGGAGACTATGACCTCATAGGTAATAGATAATATCACATTGGAAGTAAACAACAACAACAAATAAGTAACAGAAGCATGTGAATAAATAAACTACAGCATAAGTAATGTAAATAATCCAACTGAATAATAAAAACCAAGTGCGGGAACTCACAAAAGAGTGTCATGCCATGATATGAGTCTAAACTGGAAGTACAGAAAACAGAGCTCAAACACACAGTCAACTAAAATAAAAGACACAAGAAGAAACTACATCGCAATCAAGGCCAAGTCCACTACCCCAATCTCCATCCTAAGCAGTAATGAACAGTCAAGCATCAGAAGCAGCATGCTTCACCTTGTCAATACCTGCGATCATGTAATCTAATCTGGTGTCGATGACACCCGGTCAGGGTGTCAGATAAAATCTCAGTATGCTAACACCCACAGTGTCTAAACCTTTCCATTTCGTGAAAAAATAAAAATGCAGTGTGCTATTACTTAACCATTTCAAATAAATTAATTTTAGTGCAATGAAATAAATAAGTCAGCTCGGGTCCCAAACAGCACTCGTGCCTGGTCACCTGCTTCAGCCTAAGATGGTATTCTGAAAGGGTACCTGTCAACAGAAATTCACAAACACACACACACACACACACAGATATATATATAACATAGAAAGTAAGGTAAAACCAGGAAAAAGTATACCCTAAGCTTGTGCTTTAACTTGGGGTTCAAGTCCAGTGTCAACCAGGAACACTTCCACATATCAGGGGAAATATCTCAATTCTCAATAGAATCAATTAGCAATAACATAAACCTTAAGTACATCATTATTTAAGGTTCAAGTTGAGATTTGGAGTCCAAGAATGTCCCGAAGGTATCACTACAGAACATCTGTCAATTTATCCAATGCCACTGAGCCCGTCCAAGGCAATCTTTCGAAATACAAAGTATCACCAGAGACATGGCTTTACCCTGAGTCCGTCCCAATATCTCAAAAAGGGGTTGAGTGTCATATGAGGCTGGCTTAGCCACATTGCCAATGGATCCATCCCAATGGGCCCTTTTGGAACCGGTATCACTCAAAAGTATTAGAAAGCCCGGGGAAGTCTCGGTCCAACAAAGCCAAGGACACAGCCCCCCATCACATAGAGGTAACCCATCAAGAAAGAAGGATCTAAGAGTGGACCTTAATATGGGACTCACCTCCTTTCCCCACCCTGAATTTAATTAAAGTTTTCACAGCAGCAGATATGACATAACAACATATAAATTCACATCTTGAAAACTAACCAGATACACTCGTGCATCACAAGGCATAAATCTAATAGCACAACATAACAACTTTCAAGGCAATATACATATCATATCAACCTCAATGGATAATTCACATTTAAATAATAATCAGTTCATCATAATAAGTGCCAATGATCCAACGATTGAAGTTCATGTTCAAGCAACAATTTATTTAATTTAATTACAATAAAAAGTTACTTCGCAACACATGAAATTAATCAAACAATAAAATAAGCTAATGAAAGAATACACTGATCATGTCGTCACGCCCAAAGGGGTGTCCAACTTTGTTTCAATAGTTCAAATAACTATTCATTTAATTTAAAAACAATAAAAAAGGGGTTGTTCAATACCTGCAACTAATTAAATTAATAACCCAGCTAACAGAAAAATTTGCCAACTAGGTCGGCACACCTAAAGGGTTGTCTGATCTTATTGAAACCATTAAAAAAATTAATTTAAGATTATTAAGGCTGAAACAATTAAACAGAACCATTAAAGTAATTAAAATGGGTAAAATTGCATAAAGATGGTAGGCACCGACTAACGGCACAATAGTGCATTTTTTTATAAATCACAACGAAATGGATGGAAAATGAGTATACACCCTACCTTGTAGTCGTAGATGACTCTAAGATCTATGATAGACTTTGATTTGACCTAAAACGGATGAAATTGAAGGATTTTAGAAAAACCCCAAAACAGGGTAAAAATTTTCCATGAAGAACTGTGCGCAGAATACTCAATAGAATCAAATGATTCCACTTGTGTAACGTTAGAAATTCCTTAAGGTTTATTTCACACCTGATGGAAAAGGAATCAGACATCGAACGGAGGAGAAGCAGCCTTCTGAAGGGGCTGTTTGTTGGTGTGATGGGATTGAGGGGTGCGACGTGATGAGTGGGAGAGGGAGAGAGGAGAGGAAAAAAGAAAAGAGAGAAAAGAAAGAAAAAGAAAATAAGATAAAAATAAGAGAAAAATAAAATATAATGAAAATGGAAATAAAAGAAAAAGATAAAATAAAACAAAATAGTGTAAAATAAAATAATAAAAATAATTAAAAATGGGAATCCCCCATTTTAATTATTTTCATTTTTTCCGTAACCCCCTCTTTATTTTATTTCAAAATTTCTTTTTATCCTTTCTTGCTTTATTTTAAATCTTATTTAAATCTCTTATTACTCTTTTCAAATCCTTAATTAATTATTTAAAACCTAAACACCACACCAAAGCACGACGTGACATTTTTCATGAAACGTCTACAATTATTTAAATTAAATAAAAAAGATTCCCGGGACCCGTAGTGAGGTGTGCAGGGGCGCACCTCGGGTCGCTTAATTAATTAGACTACAATAAAGTAAAAATGTTCCATACCTGATTAAGTCCAGAACATTACAACCTCCCCTCCTTAAGAAAACTCGTCCCTGAGTTTCCCTTCCGAGGGTAGTGGAATGTCGCCAGAGAAGAGTTCCAGCCATTGCGCATGTACATCCGTCTCTCGCTCCCAGGTCTCGTCCTGAATGCGTCCGTGTTGCCATAACACTTGAACCAGTGGGATTGACTTTATTCGGAGGAATTTCATGCTACGGTCTATGATACGGATCAGATGCTCCGCAAAGGATGCATTAGTGTCAAGCTCAATGTCGCCAGGGTCAAAAGATTGAGATGGGTCTGGATGATATTGTCAAAGCTGAGATACATGGAAAACGTCGTGTATGGAATGGTACCTCTGAGGTAGTAGTAACCGATAGGCTACCGTACCAACTCTCTCCACTATTTTGAATGACCCAATGTATCTCGGTGATAACTTCCCCTATCTCCTGATCCACCTATGTCCCAACCTTAGAGAAACACGCAAAAATACTCAATGTCCTATCTCAAACACCAGAGGTCTGTAGTGACGATCGGTATAAGACTTTTTCCTGGACTGAGCTATAGTCATACGCTTCTGAATCAGATGAACTTTCTCAGAAGTCTCCTGAATGAGATGAGGACCCAACAAAGCTTCCTCACCTGCTTCAAGCCAATATAAAGGCGAACGACACGGTATACCATAGAGAGCCTCGTACGAAGCCATTTGGATTGTCTCCTGGAAGCTGTTATTATAGGTAAACTCAAAAAGAGGTAATTGCTTCACCCAGGAACCTCCAAAATCAAGGATACAAGCCTGTAACATATCCTTTAACACTCGTATAGCTCTCTCAGATTTCCCATCGGTCTAGGGGTGATATACAGTACTCAGAAGTAACTGTGAGCCCAGTGCCTTTTTCAACCCTTGCCAGAACCATGAAGTAAAATGGGCATCCCTGTCTGAGAAAATAGAACGACGTACACCATGAAGTCGCACAATTTCCCAGATATACAGATTTCCCAACTCATCAATTATAAAGGTCTCTTGGATAGGCAAGAAGTGTGCAACCTTGGTCAACCTATCGACAACCACCCATACTACATCACTGCCTTGAGGAGATCTTGTCAAGCCTGTAACGAAATCCATAGTTATTTCATTCCATTTCCATTCAGAAATGGATAGAGGCTGTAGGAGTCTATCAGGTTGCTGGTGCTCTGCCTTCACCTATTGGCAGGTGGAGCACCGAGTGATGAAACCTGCTATCTACTTTTTCATACCAGGCCACCAATACTATCGACACATGTCTATATATATCTTGGTCAGCCTAGAATGAACTTCCCAAACAGAGGTGTGATATTCCTTCATCATCTCTTCCTGTATACCTAAAGGTACCCATACATGACCACGATAAAGGAGAGTTTCACTTCCATCAATAACCCAACAAGGAGGTGGGTTCTCTCCTTCAACACCTTCCCTTAAAATGAGACCCTCAAGGTCAATCAACTGTTGCCTACGGACTTTCTCTATAAGAGAGGATGTCACTGTAAGAGTTTCTAGAACCGGTTGTCCACTATACTCTTGAACCTCCATATGCATCTCTAAAAACAAGGTTATCATCTACCACTCACTGCTGGCTACCTGCATGGATTGAGTTTATGTCTTGTGGCTTAAAGCATCTTCCACATCATTTCCCTTACCAGGGGTATAATTAAGCTCAAAATCGAACGACTGCAAGTATTCGACTTACCTGCATTGCCTTAAGTCCAAGTCTCATTGAGTGGAGATATAATTCAAGATTTTATGATCCGTGTAAACAATGAATCTATCACCCAAAAAATAGTGTCTCCAACAACATAGAGCATGAACCAAAACTGCCAAATAAAGGTCGTGTGTAGGATAGTTCCACTCGTGAGGTATCATCTGGCGGGATCCATAAGCCACGACTTGATCACCCTACATCAAAACAGCTCCCAGTCCAATTCCTAAAGCATCACAATAAACTGTATAGCTCTTACCAGGCTCAAGATGAATTAATATTAGGGCTGAGGTCAGTCTTCCTTTCAACTCCTGAAAATACTTTTCACTAGCTTCTGACCAGATGAATTGTACACCTTTCTTAGTCAAGGTCATGAGAGGCACTGCTAAGTGGGAGAAATCCTGGATGAATCACCTGTAATATCCAGAAATCCCCAAGAAACTGCGGATGTCAAAGACACTCTTGGGATGCTCCCATGAAACCATGATGCTCACCTTTTCTGGGTCAAATGATACCCCTGCTTTAGATATAATATGACCCAAGAAGTGCACTTTATCAATCCAAAAGTGGCATTTATTGAGCTTAGAATATAGCTGGTGCTCTCTCAGTGTACTCATCACGATCTCAAGATGGGTTTCATGGTCGTGTCTAGAACATGAATACACTAAGATGTCGTCCATGAAGACTACCACAAAGGAATCAAGATACGGATGAAAAACCTAGTTCATCAGGTCTATGAAGACTTTAGGTGCATTCATGAGGCCAAAAGGAATAACTAGATACTCATATAAGCCATACCTACTTTAGAATGTCGTACGTGGTATGTCATATGGTCACATATGCACCTAGTGATATCCCGACCTCAAATCAATCTTGGAGAAAATATTTTCTCCCTGGAGCTGGTCAAAGAGATCATATATACGAGGAAATGGATATCAATTCTTTATCATGAGCTGGTTAAGTTAACGATAATCCACGCATAACCTTAGGGTACCATCTGCCTTCTTGAAAAAATGGACAGGTGAACCCCACGACGATGTGCTAGGTCTGATGAAACCCTTAGCCTCAAGGTCTTCAATCTGCTTTTTGAGTTCTTGTAGCTCAGTTGGTGTCATCCTATAAGGAGGAATAGACACTGGTTCCGCACCTGGCATGATCTTGATAGTGAACTCCACGTCTCCCATAGGAGGTAATCCAGAGAAATCATCAGGGAAGACATCCCTGAAAAGATCCACCACTGGAGGGAGTTCAACTAGTTGTGTTCCCTGATCGCTCATGAAGAGACTTTCCAACTAAGTTGTCACTCTGCCCAACCCTATGTATTTAGGCTTAGCTTGGTCTGCCTATAGATCCCATTCTCCTTTGTGAAGATATGTGTCTCCCTCAGGGGATATAAAAGACACTCGACGATGATAGAAATCCACTTGGTCATGGTAAGGAGAAATCCAATTCATACCAAGAATGACTTTGATGCCAAACATACTGAGGATATAGAAATTCCAAACAAAACGGTACCTGCCTATCTCGAGGGTGCACTCTTGGCACTGGCATATGCCCTCTGTCCTGACCCCAAGAGAAGTGTTGAGAGACATGAATTTGTAGTAATACTCAATTGGAAAACCAAGACTTTCCACAGCAACAACAGATATAAAGGAGTGTGATGCACCGATATCAAAAAGAGCAGAAACTAAAGTAGAGGCTACTAGAATGGTACCTCTAACTGTAGATGTCCCAACACTCTGCTCCTCTGGTGCTGATTGCACTGCATATATGGGACCTGATCCATGACCTTGATATGATGCCCAGTTGGCCTGAGCAGGTCCACTCTGCTAACGTTGATAGTATGGAACTTGATTTACTTGACCACAACCTCCACCATTTCCCCAGCCTAATCAACCAGTGGAAAAATAACTTCCAACCTACTATGGATTCATAGATCCCATACTTGACAAAGGTACAGGTGTGGATCCTCTACCATTGGATGCTGAAGAGATGGAATGGAAGAAATGCTAAAGGTGACTCATCCTGGCGCAATCTCAGCACTCCTTCATATATCTTGTGCACTGTGGCTTCTTGTGACCATCCCTGCCACACTGATAACATGTGATAGAGCTATCAAGACTTGTTGTTTGGATAGGATTTCTCCTACGTGCACTTTCAAAATGGCATTTCATGTTTCTAGAAGAGCCATCACCCTATCTCAGAACTGAACCTCCCTGGCTCACTGGTTTAGCTTCCTTGACATTTTTCTCTGAGATTAGATCCTTGTTCATGATCTTCGTAACAGTGGTAAAAAATAAGACATTCACCTGTGAGCAGATAGTATACTCAAGTCCATCCTCAAAACGCCTCGCAGTAGTCTGCGCGTCGCCAGTCAGAGATGGGGGAAAATGCTGAAGTTCTGTGAAACGAGTAGAATACTCTAACACAGTCATAGATCCCTACTGAAGATTTAGGAACTCCCACACATGATCATCTCTCAGAGTCTACAGGAAAAAGTGATTGTAGAAGACTCCTTGGAAATCAGCCCAAGCCATGTCACTAGCCTACTCAGCCTAAGAAACAATGTCCCACCAGCATTTGGCGCTGTCACAAAGCATGTAGACAGAAATCTTGACCCTTCACTCTGGAGGTGTCTCAATGCGGTCGAAGATATACTATAAAAATTCTATCCATGATTCTGTAGCATGAGGGCTGCCACTCCCCGAGAAGGTGGGAGGGTGCTGCTGCAAAAAGTCCCGTGTAAGGTCTTCCATAGACGGGGTAGGTCTAGGGATATTTTGAACCAACTGAATAAACCCGAGGAGACTATCCCTAAACTGAGCGTTAGGGTTCCTCAGAAGATCAACATGAGGTAGTGCCACAGGAGGGTCTACGAGGACCCACCATCTCTGGAATGCGCTCATTGTCACTCTCCTAAGACACAGCACGAAGATGTCACAGTGGAATTTGTCTAAAACATTCAAATAAACCCTTAGACAAGGAGTAAAGAAGGTGATAAAACAAGTAGGGTGTAAAATAGGTTAGGTACATAGCCTGCCTCTGAGCACTAAACAATAGACAACCCACCTCAAGAGTTGGGTTTCTATATAGAAGAGACAACTAAAAAGGATTAATAAACAGTTATACAGCCCACTCCTAGGTTGAGTCAGGCTAACATATAACAAACTAACAAAACCTTATATTTAATAAACCAACAATTAAAATTTCTACCACTAGGTATAACAGCACTCACATGCAACAGGCAAATGGACGCTGAAAGTAGATATGACATGGCAATATGCATGGCATTTAAATCCTATAGTGACTATCATGATGCATGGGATGTTTTGCCCTCATATCATTAGGCTGTAATGGTAAACCCATTATTTCAATAATACCAGCACAATAACAACACAATACAAGTGAGTCACCCAAGGTGAAATCATATCAACAGTAACTGGCATAATCAATAACTGCAATCCCAACCCAATAATTTTAGTTTTCCCCTGTACATTGGTTAGCTACGTTCAAGCACAGAGTACATCCCCAATCCCTATATCCTAGTCTCATGTTTAACCCAAACAGTAATACAAAAAAAAACCACCTCTGATACCACTTTGTAACATCCCGACCCAGCTCACCTCTAAGACGGTGGCCGAACCGGTGCGTCACATAACCTCAAGCGCATCTCCCCGAATGCCAGAGGCTGTCGACTAGCAGCGAGGGCCATTTTTGTGTCCATGGGGGAGACTATGCCCTCATAGGTAACAGATAATATCATAGTGGAAGTAAACAACAACAAATAATAAGTAGCAAAAGCATGTGAATAAATAAACTGCAGCATAAGTAATGTAAATAATCCAACTGAATAATAAAAACCAAGTACGGAAACTCACAAAAGAGTGTCATGCCATGATATGAGTCTAAACTAAAAGTATGAAAAACAGAACTCAAACACACAGTCAACTAAAAGAAAAGACACAAGAAGAAACTGCATCGCGAGCAAGGCCTGGTCCTCTGCCCCAGTCTCCATCCTAAGCAATAATGAACAGTCAAGCATCAGAAGTAGCACACTTACCCTTTTCAAAACCTGCAAGCATGTAATCTATGCGGGTGTCGACGATGCCCGAGCAGGGTGTGAGATAAAATCCCAGTAGGTCGGCACCCACGGTGTCTAAACCTTTCCATTTCATGAAAAAATAAAAAAACAGTGTTCCATTACATAACCATTTCAAATAAATTAATTGTAGTGCAATGAAATAAATAAGTCAACCTGGGTCCCAAACGACACTTGTGCTTAGTCACCTACTTCAGCCTAAGCTAGTAGTCTGAAAGGGTACCTGTCAGTAGAAATGCACGAACACACACACACACATATATATAAAACCAATAAATGAAGGTAAAACTAGGAAAATGTATACCCCAATCTTGTGCTTTAACTTGGGGTTCAAGTCCAGTGTCAACGAGGCACACTTCCACATATCAGGGGAAATATCTCAATTCTCAATAGACTCAATTAGCAATAACATAAACCTTAAGTGCATCATTATTTAACGTTCTATTTGAAAGTTGGAGTCTGAGCCCGTCCTGAAGGTATCACTACGGAATATCCGTCAATTTATCCAATGCCACTGAGCCCATCCAAGGAAATATTTTGAAAGAACAAGTATCACCCGAGGCATGACTTTACCCTGAGTCCATCCTGATCTCACAAAAAGGGGTCGAGTGTCATTCAAGGATGGCTTAGCCAAATTTCCAATAGATCTGTCCCGATGGGCATTTTTGGAACCGGTATCACTCAAAAATATTAGAAATTCTAGGGAAGCCTTGGTCTAGAAAATCCAACAAAACCACCCCCGACACATAGATTTAACCCATCAAGAATGGAGGATCTAAGCGTGGTCCTTAATATGGGACCTGCCTCCTTTCCCCACCCTGAATTTAATTAAAGTTTTCACAGTAGTAGATATGATATAACAACATATAAAGTCGCAGCTTGAAAACAAACCAGATACACCCATGTATCACAAGGCATAAATCTAACAGCACAACATAATAACTTGCAAGGAAATATACATATCATATCAACCTCAGCGGATAATTCACATTTAAATAATAAGCAGTTCAGCATAACAAGTTCCAATGATCCAACAATTGAAGTTTATGTTCAAACAACTATTTATTTAATTTAATTACAATAAAAAGTTGCTTCGCAACACATGCAATTAATCAAACAATAAACTTGGATAATGACAGAATACACCGATCATGTCATCATGCCCAAAGGGGTGTCCAACTTTGTTGAAATAGTTCAAACAACTATTCATTTAATTTAAAAATAATAAAAAGGGGTTGCCCAATACCCGTAGCTAATTAAATTAATAACCCGGCTAATGGAAAAATACGCCGACTATGTCGGCACACCCAAAGGGGTGTCCAATATTGTTGAAACCATTAAAATAAATTAATTTAAGATGATTAAGGCTGCAATAATTAAATAGAACCATTAAAGTAATTAAAATGGGTAAAATTGCACAAATATGATAGGCATTGACTAACGGCACAAAGGTCCGTTTTTTTTATAAATCACAAAAAAAATGAAAGGAAATCAAGTAGGAACCCTACCTTGTAGTCATAGATGACTTTGAGATCTGTGGTAGACTTTTATTTTACCTAAAATGGATGAAAACGAAGGATTTTAGAAAAACCCCAAAATAGGGTAAAAATATTCTGCGAGGAATTGCACGCAGAATACTCAACGGAATTGAAATATTCCACTTGCGCAACGTTAGCCTTTCCCTAAGGTTTACTGCTCACCTGACAGAGAGGGAATTGGACGTCGGACGGAGGAGCGGTGGCCTTTCGAAGGGGCTGTTGGTTGGTGTGATGAGATTGAGGGGTGTGACGCGAAGAGTGGGAGAGGGAGAGAGGAGAGGAAAAAAGAAAAGGGAGAAAAGAAAGAAAAAGAAAAGAAAAATAAGAGAAAAATAAAAGATAAGGAAAAAGTAAATAAAATAAAAGGATAAAAGAAAACAAAATAATTGAAAGGAAAATAATAAAAATAATTAAAAATGGGAATCCCCCATTTTAATTATTTTCATTTATCTCATAACCCCCTTTTTATTTTATTTCATAATTTCTTTTTATCCTTTCTTGATTTCTTTTAAATCTTATTTAAATATATTATTAATCTTTTCCAATCCTTAATTAATTATTTAAAACCTGAACACCGCACCAAAGTGTGACGTGAAATTTTTCATGAAATGTATGTAATTATTTAAATTAAATAAAAAGTTGTCTGGGACCCGCAGCGAGGTGCGCAGGCGTGCGCCCTGGGTCACTTAATTAATTAGACCACAATAAAGTAAAAATAGTCTGTACCTAATTAAGTCCAGGATGTTACAGTTATAAATTTGGAGATGAGATTTAGAGTATCAGAAAATATTTCTTCCTTTTTACTCAATCCTTGATTGGGTCTTTCCTTAACACATCAATGACTTTCTAGGGGAAGAAATTTATTTATTTGGGAGAATTAGAACGCCCATGTTGTCATTTTTTAGAATTTTTTGTTAATTTATTTTCATTTCTTAACTTTATTTGGATTTTTAGAGTAGATTTTGGTGTTTTATCATGTTTAGCAATTCTAAGACGGAAATAGGTCATATTTTACCCAGAGAGATTCATATAATGGAGGCCTAGTTTAATTTTTTTGGGTTGATCAAGGAGCATGACTTGGCCTAGTGGAATCTAAACATGATAATATGTTTGGTTTTGAAATCCATATATATGCCTTTTTTATTTTTAATAGAAAGTGATAGATCATTCCATGGTTAAGGGTTCCACACCATGATGATATGTAAGGATAAGGTGAGGTCTAATGTTTTTAATTTATTGAAAAATCATAGAAAAATGGGAGTCACATCATTATATGAAGAGATCACACTATTACCATGTGTATGGGTCACCATGAAAATGAAATTATACTTATATATGGGTAACCTCAAATGTATGAGTCTGAAACATTGTTAATTTTGGGAAATAATGATTATCATATTATAGTTGGAGAGATTTATGCCTTTTTAGTGACATTTATGTATTGGGTCCTTTTATATACCATTGCTAAATTTTGTGAGTTTAGGATATCCACACTATAATAGGTGAGTATAGAATCATTATGGTGATGTCTCGGCCAAGGCCACACTACAAATCCATGTTAGGTTGGTGTTTCACACCATGAATCTATCATGCCATGTAGTAGTGACTTATATCTCATGATCCTTTATTATTCCTTAAGGTGGTTCACCATGTCATGGGATAGGAAGCCCATGTCGTAAAGTGTTCGGAGAGGGGCACCACAATGTGACCAGTAGGTCCACACCCTAAGGTGTTTCTACATAGATTTTTTAGTTTCTATTTTTTAAATTCCACCATTGAAAATTTAAATAAAGTTGAGTCATACTCTTTCCCCAATTTCAATTTCACAACATTGAGATACATAGGGGTGCCTATCCATCATTATTTCATGGATTTGTCATATTTTCTATGATTCTAAGTGGAATATTTCAAGGTTATATCTTTATATATAATAACATCATTTATTTTTCTCTCATTATACTCATGTTTTATCATTCTCAAAACATCATGAGGCTATATCAATTGAACCTAATATTGAAAGTTTGAATTTACCTTGTGGTTCTTGTTTTCTAGGGTGTGTCCTCTTCTTATTATGATTTAGGGTTTAATACCATTGATGCTTGATTTATATATTTTTTTCTATTTAGTTCCCTTTTATTGATAAAACATATAGTACTTGAGTTCACTAAACCCATTTTACATAAAATTATTCATATTTGGTGGTACAAATTGAATCTATAAATCTATGTCTAGAGTTTTACGATTCCATGGATTAAATGTTAAAGGACAGTTTATGGATTTATATCCCTATAATTTTATAAAAAAATTCTACACAAACTATGTGTTTGAAAAATTAATAAGAATCCTTTATCATATAAACATTATATAAAATATTTTTTTAAACCTCTTATAAATTAACATGGGGGTTTTATGTTTTTAGGGACTAATTATTTTGAATTTCATTATTAATGGATGTTTATGAGTTTCTTTTTTATGTTATTATGTTATTTACATGTTTAATATTTATATGATATTATCTAGGTTATTTAATGAGGCCTTATTCATTAAAATATTATATGTTTTATATATTATACTATGGTTTAGGTTCCTCTTTTCAACAATTGAGGTTTCAATATGTTTTTTTTTAAAAATTATTTTCATGGAGTGTATTTTATATACATTAAAATTAGTTTAAAATCTAATTCTTAGTTGGATCCCTATATAGTTAATTTTTTATAAATTAAGCCACACAATGGGTATAGGTGCATAGATTTATTTTCTTTATATTTTGTTCTATTTTTAGATATGGAAATTGTTATTGATTGATGCTTATATAAATATGTTGGTTAACTTGATTAAAGTGGTGTTGGAGGTGGGATAAAGATTTGATATTATGATAATTTACCTTATGATATTCAATTTATATATCATTTATTTATTATAAAATGTCACCATGCATATATTTTCTAACATCATAGAAACCCTTGTTATTTAAGTGGGACATCGTGAGACCATTTCTATGATAGTTATCTTTACATACTGACTAGGATCCCTCATAGAATAATGAGACACAACCTATATGAATTATTACCCAATGAGGCTAGTTATAGAATCTCTGGGAGGTTACATGTTTGTCACTTCATCGATAGGATGACATGTGGTTCTTCCTATGTACATCTTGGATCCGCTCGCTAAGTACTTAGAAATTTCCTATGATTAGAAAATTCATTACTTAGACACTATATTTTCCATTATTTGATTTTGATTCTAGTTTACTTTCATTCATTACTCTATCATTGCTGGTGTAATTCATATTATTATTGTGGGGAAGATCATGTCATCATATATTGGAGAAATCACCATTTATAATGAAGGATATAAATAAGCCTCCTTCCATTGTGAGATTTCTTAACCTAGAGGGTTAGTGAAACCTCTATAAAATTATAACCAACAACCAAGGCACTTAGTGAATTTGGAATTTTGAAACACCTTGGTTATAAGATCTTTATTCATAACCCTGTGTAGGGGAAACACATAAAATTAAATTGGGTCTTTCTTTTCATTTGTCATCACCTCTATATTTTGTTTTCAGGGATATAAGAGTGTTTCAAAAAAATTTAAAACAATAACATTGGATGAGTTATTTTAAATTGACACACATTAATTCATTCACACTCTAAGGATACGTTTCTTATGTAGGACCAAAAGTCACTTAGGTGATTTTACCATGATGATGGTTTATTTATAAATTGTTTATGACTTAAAATGTTACATCATGCTTGTTTATTTTTTTCAACATAAATAATTTTTACTTATTTTTTTATTTTTTTAATATTAGATAAATGTCCATGATCTGATATTTTGTCACTTTATTTCAAGAAATATAAAAAAATGATATTTTTATAGTTGTAGTTCATACTAGCTTGTATGAATTTTCAATAAAAGGGAAATAATATAATAATTGGTGGAATACTAGAATTTATCTAACACCCAATAGGCACACCTTTGTGTGCCTATAACTCGATATTCTCTTAATCTATCATAAAGGTATGATCAATGTCCCTATTATCACTACAAATAAAATAGACATGTGGAGTGGTCATTCCACATATTTTTAAAAATCTACTTGGGACTAAAATGTAGGATGTATATCCATTCCAGAATGGTTTTCCTAGAAAATGACATCAAAGATAATATTATTTAGGAAAAAATATTCCAAAATAATATATTATTTGCAATGAATATTATCTATCCTTGATAAATTTATGAGAAGATTATTTCGTATCCAAGACTGAATTTTTTTTCCTAGATATGTTTGTAGAAAAATCCTTATATGTATGATTTGGTGCTAATTTAAATATATCACAAGTAATCTTGTTATATTGGGAAAAATTATAATCATTCAATAATAATATAATATTCTTGGATGGACATTAATTTTTCCAAAAATATTCCAGATATGTGATGGAATAATATCCATCAAAATTAATATTTCGAAATATTATTAACATCATATGACCACTCCAACCAACATATTTATAACATGCTTGGCCTTCCCACTCTATCTCACATATTCCCACCAAGCCCATCACACCCCCAACCTAACCCAGGCCCACCTTTCCCCTCCCACAATCACAATCTATACAAATATATTCCCACATAATCCCACCTCATTATAAATTTAAAATAACTTCAAAAACATAAGAATACAAGGTCTTAAACCTATCTATCATACTAGGTGGATATACAACCAACTCACTTATATAACTCTTACAAATAATAATACCTATTTATCAATTTACACATAACCCAAAGAATATATACATAATTTATCAATAAAGAAAAATATATGATAACTATAATATTTGTAAAAATATATTAATATATAATGTGTGTATATATATATTTAATATTATGAAAACATATAATAAATATAATATTATAAAAAATATATAATATTATTAACATGGTGTTAATAATTATAATGGTTATAATATAATAATTATTACAACATTATTATTTATATTATTTTTAAAAATATATATTGTTAATTATTATAATAAAGTATAACTTTTTATATAGATTGAAATTAGAATATATGTAAATATATATTATCTTTGTTATAAATAAATTAATATTATATTATTAGTATTATTATTATGGAATTAATAATATATATCTACATATATACATATGAATATAAATATATAAATTATAATATATATATAAATATAATTTATATAGGTTTATAATTTTTATAATAAATATAATTTCATTTAATTAGTATGATATATAAAACATAACATTATTTAACAAATAGAATAATTGTCCTTCGGAAGCAATTTGGGTATGGCTTCCTATTTTACCTCTTCCCTTATTAAATTTGGAATTTTTGATGAGTATAGGGGATTCTTTAAGACACTTCCACTATGTGTATATCACCAGCTTGATTATACAAATCCCTATAACATTAA
Organism: Viscum album; assembly: GCA_963277665.1. NCBI lineage: Eukaryota > Viridiplantae > Streptophyta > Magnoliopsida > Santalales > Viscaceae > Viscum > Viscum album. The sequence goes on from OY728155.1 coordinate 1,700,466,082, forward strand.
TAATTTTCATTGAAATGAATCTATCAACTCATTTCTATCAATGTATTTTGTTACAATTTGTCTCATTCTTCTCCAATCGGTAGGGTCTTCATTTTTTTAAAAAAAATATTTTTATTCTTCATATAGTCTACATGGTCATTCATTTGATATTTTTATAAGATATTCTCATTATGATATGTAATATGTTGTCATTATGTTTTATTTAACCAATGTAAATTAGTTTTGAAACCTTATTCAATGGGTTTGAAAACCAAATATTTTTTAGTTCTAGTTTTTCTCATTCAGGATAATTTAGAATCACAAATAGTAGAAGATTTATAAGTGTTTTATTAGTTAGGTTGTGGGGGTTCTAGTTCTCTAGAGAAGGTCTCATGTGGTCTTAACCTTCATCTGGATTATTTTATTTCTATTCTGGTTCAATATTTAGGTATTTCATGTTTTTCTCTACTCACTCCTTCCCATGGATGTTTTGGGGTATTTTGTGCATCTGAAGGGATGTTTTATAATGACTATCTCCCCCTTTAAGGGTTTATTCTCCCAATGCTATTTCTTATATGAATATCAATCACGCAATCAAAAGTAACCAAGTTATTCCAAGACCTAGTACTAAAGATCATGGTTTTAGGATTGTGATGGTTTTAGTTTAATCCTTAGCAGATTTTGTGTATCTTTTTAAGATCATATATTTCTATTATAATTCCACTTATACTGATATACATTAAATCCAAACCCTTAAATGTTTTTTTCTATAGATCTCTTTCATAGTTTTCTTTATTTATCTTTTCCAATTTCTATTCCTATAGTATTTGAATCTCCTTTGATTATTATTTATAACTCATTCAACACTCTAGTTTTGATTAATGATCTCACTCACATTATTATTGTTTCTAATAAATAATAAATGATTAATGGTTTATAAGAAATTTTTGAATCAGTTGGTGTGATTTCCAAACAAAAGGAATATATGTTTTAAGGGATGTGATTTTATCAAAGTTATGGTCCGAGAGTAAAATGGTTAAGAAAAATTTCTTTTAGAAATGTTTTAATTCCTAGAGAAAGTATGTACACACACAAGAAGACCAATTTCAATTATTTTTTTCACAATATTTAAATCTGATAAAAAATAGAACATTCATAATTAAAGAAGTAAAAAACTTGTAAATAATAGGCATAGAGGATTTAATGTGCTATGTTCCATTTTGGACTTATGCGCAAGGTAATGAAAATACCCACAAACACATTTTATTAATGATTAAAAATGAGATATATAGAGTATAATATTAATTAAGAAAACAATAGAAACAGAATCTCTGAAGAACTAAAGCTATGAAATAAATAAATAAGAACGAAAAAACATAAAATGTCAAATGATCGTATCTAAGTATCGTGTTCACTTCATGCTCGTGTCTAGAATCCAGTGTATATCTCTTTGGTATCACTAATGTGGAAGGTCTCAACAACTCTAAGTCCAATATTATTGGATCGAGAACTCTACTATACATATTTATAAAGAAGTATGTTTTCAAAAATTTACCATAGGATTTACACCATAGGTGTAATTCAGAGGACAATAGGAATTAAGGTTTATTATTAAATAAGATGAACACATAAAAGGCTAGGGTTACTATATCTAGAGTAGGAGCCAAACTAGAATAATGAGGAGTGTGAAATGAGGCCATGAAACTAAGTCGTATGGTGATTAAACACCCTGACAACAACAACACCATGAAATTGATCTGGTGAATTAGAAGCTACCACGCACACACAACTAAACAGAACCAGTTATAAAATAAGTAATAAAATTGAAAACCCCAAAATAGAATGGTGTTTTAGGATTTTTGAAAAAAAATGACACCATGATATCTTGTATAGCATAAATGAAGCACCACAGGCTGAACATAAATGAATTTCATCCAAAGGAATAGGCCCAGGTGGTAATGTAGTGTCCCGACACAAATAAAATACCTAGAATATAAAATAATTTGAGAAGAATACAAATAAATAATTTTTTCATGCATGAAATAGAATATAGAAATAGAAGGATAAAAATAACAGGTAATTTCAATATAAGAAACACCAAATTTCACAATTATTCACTATTTTTAATTAAAATTGGTGGTGTTATTTCACATGAGGGAATTTAATGGGAACCAAATTCAACCTATCTAAATAGTATTTTAATCTTGATAAAATCATGACTTTATTCAAACTATCATCCAGGTTATTATCAATTTGTATCTTATTGACACATATAGTTCCAGATTCAGTAACATCTCTATTAATGTGTAATATAATATCTATTTATTTGGATTTACCACGGCATGTTAGATTTTTGGATAAATTTAAATCATATTGGATTTCATTATAGTCTATTATGAAAAAATTAAAAAGGGAATTTTCATGAGACAATACCTTGATCCATATGACTTCCATGATATCCACAATTGAAGAAATATATTTAGATTTTGTAGTTGAAATAGAAACCAAATATTTCATATTACATTTATGGGATATGGGACCACCACAGGAAGTGAATACATACCCATTTAATGACTTCCTATAATCAATGTTACCTATATAGTTAGCATCTACATATCCAGTAATCAATTCAGTAGTATTTATATTTTTTCATAACAAAAAGAAAAGGTACAAGTATGTGATAGGTACCAAAGAATCCACTTTTGGGCATGCCAATCTCACTTACCTGAGTTATCTATAAATCAACTAGGAGTGTAGATTGCAAAAGAAATATCAGGTCTATTTCATATCTTGGATTATATGACACTCCCAACAATGTTGAAATAGGTAATTTGAGACACATACTCCACATAAGCTACATCAATGGGTACTTGAGTCAAAGAAATATTAAAATGGTGTGAAAATGGTATACTTACAGGTTTGAAAGATTCAAACAGGTATTTTTCAGTACATTTAGGACATAATCATACTAGGAAAGATAAAATAATTTATTTGTTATTCTCTTAACTATTTTTACACTAAGGATTTTTTTTATACCCATAAATCCACCATTTTAAAAATAAATTTTAATTGATATTTAGTAGAAATAATGAGCTTCATGTTATCACACATAACCAAAATGTCATCTGCATATAATCTCTGTCATTAACAGCTTATTTATAAGATTGAGGATCATAATCTCTAATATAATAGGAAACATGAATATAAAATGAATCTATATCATATTGATTAAAATGAGAAATAGTATAAGGGACCCTTCTAGTTATATCATGGTTCAACTGGTAATCAACATTTTCATTAGGAGGTTAAATTTTAGAATATGAATCATAATTAGATCTAGATTCATCTTATGTAATATGTTAAGGATCAGGTTAAGGGGGATATTTAGAAACCTCAAATTTGGTTTATGGTTGATAATCATCATCCCCATCAATGGTTTCATCATCATTGTATAATGTGATAGGTTTTGATTTAGGAGAACAAGATTCAGGAAACACCGCGTCTCTAATAATTATACATTTTTGGTAATTTGGATTGTCAACCCACAAGATATTACCTTTGACACCTTCAAGGTACCATATAAAAATAAAAATAAGAGATCAAGGTTCGATTTTATCTATCTTGATATGGTTATATGAAGTTTATCAGAAGAATCTTTCGTGATTATAAGAAGGTGGTTTGTAATTCCAAATTTCTTCCAGGACTTTAAAATGATTAGCATAGGATGGGAGACTATTTATGAGGTACACTACCATGATGGAAGCCTCTTCCCAAAAATATTTAGGTAGACCCAAGCATAAATTCATGATTCAAACTATCTCAACAATACTCTTATTCATTTATTCAGATAGAACATTCTATTGGGGGGTTTCCATAATAGTCTAGTGTCTTGAAATTCCCCTGTATTTACATAACTAAATGAAATTAGTAGATTTGTATTATAATCCTTTATCTATTCTCATTATCTTAATTTTTTTCCTACCTAGTTTTTAATAAGTATTTTCTAAGAGTTTATGGTTTTAAAAATATCATATTTGTTCTTGAGTATGTAAATCCAATCATTTTTTAGAGAATTAATTAATAAAGGTAACAATGTAGGAGCCTCCACCATGGGAGGTAGTCCTGTCTGATCCCCATAAATTAGAATGAATTTATTATAAGGTGAAACTAGAATTAATGGTAGACCTATTGAAACTAAATCCCTTAGATTCACCCATTACACTATCCCCACAAAATGGAAGGTTACTTTGTTGTAATGTTGGTTAAAAACCCTTGTTTATTATATTCCTTAAGACCCTTATAGTTTACATGCCCCAATATCCTATTCCATAACAATGTGTTATCATTATTAGTTACATACATACTTCAAAACTATATATAATGGTTATTTCCATTCATTAAATAAAATACATTAACAAGGAAACCCTTGATGATAGTTCTAGAGCTCGTGGGTATTTTTAGGAAACTTAATTCAGACCTAAAAGTTAAGCCCTTTTGGTCTATAATTCCTAAGGATATCAGGTTTCTATAGAGGTTAGAAATCCACCTAACATATAACATGGTAATGATAGAGTGGAAATATAGTTCTATTAAAATAAAACATCTTCAATTTAGTTGATACCTCCTATGATTACCTATAAGAACATCTCTTTCTACCCTTTCTACCAAATCAAGGAATTCTTCCTAGATGGAAATATATGTAATGACCAGCTGATATCCAAGACCTAATAATGGGTGAGTTCTTGGATAGATACAATTAAAACCACAACATCTTAATATCCAAAATCCATAAAAAGGATAGGTCAGTAGGTTGTTTAGTATGAATATTTTCTTTAAGCTTTCTAAAGTTTGGTATAGTGCGTCTAGGCTTACCATAGTGGGAGAAAATAATTTTAATTTTCATAAACTTTGAACTATAAATGTTTTTTTATTTTTCTTGATTTTATCCTTAATATACTCTTTCTTATTACTCTTATACTGTGTCTTACCCCTTGTGAAAAGACTCTCTCTCTCATACATAGTTCTAAGTTTATATTGTGATTTCTTAAAGAGCAGAGTGGATTTAACTGCTTTTAGGGTTGGAGAGTAATGACCATAAATAAGTATCCCTACTAATATTATGTATGAATTTTCTAAATAAAGTAAAATAATTATGTCTTGATCTTCATCACCAATGGTCATATTAATATTGTCTAAATCAAGCATGATTTTTTTTAAATTCATCAATGTGGGCATTAATTGAAACACTAAATTTCATTTTAAATATAAACATGAAATGTTTTTTATAAGTTCTACCAAAAATTGAATCTTTCATATAAAAATTCTCTATTATAATCCATAAACCAGTAGTAGTATTTTCAAAATAAACTTCTCTATGAACTTTTTTCTCTAAAGTTAAAAGAAGAGAAGTATGGGTCTTAATATGAATAGTAGAAGATACATATCAGTAAATAATGGAGGTCTTCCCATTAACATACTAGATAAAAGTGGTTTTCTTAGGGATATATAGGGCATCAATTAACCCCTACTAAAAAGAATGTATCTTGTCTAATCCACCATAAATTTAATTATTTACCTCCATCCAAATTTTTTGTTTCAAACCTAGTTAAAGACATGTTTATCTGAAAGATATTAAACTAATTTTTTAGGGAGAATTTTAAGAATATTTTCACAAGAAGCATCTAAAATAAATTCATATGAACTCGTGTTCAATTAGGTATTAAAATTTGAATAATATTTATTCTTATAATGATTTTAATTATACATAGAATAGGATAGTGGAAAATTAATATGAGATTAAAAGAGTAAATTAAATATAAACTATATTGAAATAAGAGATATATTTGAAAAAAATGAAATTAGGCTCTGATTCCACTATGTTGGGGAAGGTGAGATACTTGGAGATAGTATACAGACACCCAATAAGATATAATTTAGGTATTTTGTTTCACAATATTGTAATATGATAAAAAAATTAACAATCAAAATTACATAAGAAATAAAGCAGAAAAGAATGGACATAGAGGATTTAATGTTCTTTGGTCCATTTTGGACCTACATTCACAGAAATAACACCACCCATAAACACAATTTATTAATGCTAAAAAATGATATTTATAGAGTACATGATTAACCAAGAAAACAATAGTGATAAAATATTTGATGAAATAAAGCTATGAATGAAATAAACGGAACTAAAAAACTATATAGTGTTAGATTCTTAGATCTGGATATCCTATTCCCTTTAAAAAGTTTCCTAGAAGCTATTATAGATATCTTTGAGCACACTAATGGGTGAGGTCTTGACTTCTCAAACTTTGATATTCTTGGAATGAGATGTCTACCACACATCTTTGTATGTAAGGTTTTTATCAAAACTCTATTATAGGTTTGATGCTAGATGTGTGCTTCAAAGGACAATAGGAATCAAGTATGATCCCTAAAAAATATTAACACATGAAGGCTAGGGTTTCCAGAGCTAGAGCAGGATCCAAACCAAGATAGCAAGGAGTGTAAAATGAGGCCATGCAACTAATATGCAGGGGTGATGAACCCCCTTGAAAAACATAGCACCTTTAAATAGATCTAGAAAAATAGAATCTTCCATGTGCCTACCACAAACTCAAATATAAAACTACATAAAAAATAAGGCATGCAATTGAATAGCCAAAAATAGAAGGGCAATGTAATATTGTCTACAAAAATAAAAGAAGGCCAAGATCTACCACATGGCATAAGTGAAGCACTATGGGCCAAACATCAATGAAGGCCAGCCCAAGGTGTAGGCGCATGTGGGAATTCAGTGTCCCAACACAAATAAAATACCCAAAATATAAAATAATTTGAGTAGAATAAAAATAAAACATTTTTACTTTTATGAAATAGAATATAGATAAATATAAGGGTAAAAAGGTAATTTCAATATGAAAAACACCAAATTTCACATTTTAAAAAATTAATTTTTTTATCTTTATTTATATAGAAGGATATAGGGATCATTACTCCTGAATAATGTTAATAAATTTAATTTTATTCTAGGATTTAAAAGTTATTATTAATGGGAATATTGGAACCAAAGCATATTTTTAATTTAATCCAATCATTCATTAATATAATTCATGTTAGGAACATCCTTTATGAAATAAGGAATGATAAACACATATTGATCTTCTAAAAGGAGTAGATCATAACAATTTATTAACTCAACACAAAGATTTAAATGTTAATTATCACATCAAGTCAATGATTTTTTACTTTCCTTTATAAAAAATGTGATTTAAGAGATAATGATGTTTTATGAAATGGCCTCTCATCCATAAATTTGAGCTTAGTCTCGTTGATTATTTATGGTGAATTCAATATGATATTTGGTAAATCATAGAAATATATAATATTTAATTATTCAAAAATTGGCATTCATAATTTAATTCATTTCTCATCTTCTCAAAATTTGATAGATTTGTCCATGGGTGAAACTTTTATTTGGTTAAATATCAATTAAAAATGATGAAGAGTATGGAGTCAGTAGCTACCTAGCCCCAAATATCCTAGTGTTGGTGTCTACTATCAATTTCATTATCTTAATTACAAGGAATCAACCCCCAAAGGACTGATCAGTTTAGTATTCTTGGTAAACAAAATACATAAATGATTATTTTATTACAAATGAATACACTAATTAAAACATAATTTTTCTTCTTTATAAATAAATAACTTTGAGGATAACTCTAAACCATTTAGTAAATCCATGCATATATTTCATAGTACTCTTCATAGATACCTGGGCAAATAAAAATAATAAGGTTAAGCTTAAATACTTAATAAGGGTAAGTAAAGATAAAGTAGTAATGAATCAATGAGAAAAAATTAACATGGCAAGGTAAATAATTGAACACACATGCCATATAATTAATAAAATTAAAGTAAGTGTATAAAAAATATGGCAAGGTAATAAATGGAAACACATGACATTCAAATAACTAGATAAGTCAAAATAAATATGGAAAGGTATGAAACTGAAACACATGCCATCTAAATAACTTAAAATTAAATGTATCTATAGATATTTTTATGTAAAATCTCATGGATGAATACTAGATGAATCCTATAAATGAAATAAATCCATATACATGTCAACAAAAAATATCATGGATGAATAATAATTGAATATAAAAGGAAATTATTTATTATTGGAGGCCATGTTTCCTAGGTACATGATACATTTACCGTCAAGACCTTTCACAAGACAGTTGAAAAAATGATGCTTAAAACCCCATCTAAGGCCACTAGGCAAATGAATAATCCTATGAGACTACTGATTCATCAAGGGGATATCAAAAATCAATCCCCAACCATGTTGTACCAATCCAAAACATTTCTCATATATAGAATAACTTATTTAACAATGTACCTTATCAAATATCTGTATGGAGTAAGAGATACAGATTTATCAATATTTATCCAAATAATAAAATAATTTTGAAAGTATAAACCATATGTAAAATGGTATATTGTTTAGTAAATAGTAATATCTAGGATAAATGAAATTGATAATTAGTGGAAATTCAATGTTTAATGATCATAGGAGATTAAATATTTCAAGGGGAAAAAGAAATCAAGGAAGTTGAATGTGAATACTATCCTCAAAAAAATCAATCATAAACCATACATAGGAATATTAAGGGTTGTATTAATACAACATACCCCAAGAAGATTAAAATAAAGGGTTATTTTCATTGATGAATAGAAATATTACAAAAAGATCTTTTCAAACAATTCTTGAGGAAAATATCCTTTTGGTTTGAAAAATGTTTTGAAAACCATTTTCTTTGAAAATCAATTTTAAAAAAAATTCTTTAGAAATTAACGTTTAAAAAATGAAAATAGAAATTCTATGTAATAATGGTGGGTAAATTCGTACATTCCATACAAAGTAAAAACATTCCTTTTACATGGTAAAAAAAGTAAGAAAAATGCCTTTTTCTAAAAGCAACAAGAATATTCCTTTGAAAAAATTAGTAAAAGAAAAAAATGGTAAACATGTCTTTAAAAAATTATTTTAAAAACATTTTTTAAATTTTTTTAATAAAACATGGTTTTTAGAAGAAAACAGGTTCTTTGAATAAAGAGAGAAGTGAAGTCAGGTTTTCTTTAAAATATTTTTAAATCACTTTGAGTACCAAAGAGTGGAAAAATAGTAATAATACTTGAAATTTTTCATGAATAACCAGGGAATAATGAAAGGGTTTATTTAAAATGGTTATATAATTTCATCAAATATAAATTCCATTGAAATATCATTAGTATTAGTCTTGAGGAAAATAATCATTAAACATCCCAAAGTTTCCCATACCCCTTTGAAATATTTTAAATTATAAACCTTATAAATGAATGATGTTAAAGGAAATTTTAAGATTCCATGAATATAAAATGATTAATTATATAATATAACAAATAGGAAGTATATGCACCACACAAAATATGTATGTGGTGAACATCACATTTGTCTCACGTATGTAAAAAGTGAGATGAGAACCCCTTACCTTGTGTTTCCTTTTGGGTGAATATCCTTTAACTTACTATATAATAAAATTTTGTTAATTTTATACTTTATTGATAACATTTTCAAGTTTATAATTACTTTTATTTTACTTATTACTATATTTTATGAAACTACTTGAACAATTATGTTTATATCAGGTGTTTTGACCAAATTCGGTTTATGTGTCAAAAACAAATTTGGTAGGTTAACTATAGTCAAAGGTGTCAATATATAACTTCTATAGAATAATAATAATTACATAATTATCATATTTATACATAAATTATACTTTTAAAATCAATAATTAAATATGTTTATGAAAAATGAACCAATGTTACAATCATGGAAACGGTAGGCCATACGTATGCATGAGTAACGTTCTCTTTTTTCAATGATAGTTATGGAAAGAAGGTGAGTAGAATCATATATTTTCATAATGATAATAATATCCATAATTACATATTATTTATTCAAATATACTTATATATAAAATTATCATTATGTAAAAGGAATCACATTGCGTTGAGGAGGCGGTAGTCCACACGTCTACGACCGATATTATCAATTTTTAGCGTGTGAAAGGATAATAAAGAAAATGATATGTGTGTGTGTGTTTATATATATATAAAGTTAATTATGTCATTAATATCATATATATATATTTTATTTATCATATGTTCAATTATAATCATCCTTTATATATTCTATTGATCGTGTGAACGAATCACATTGCTTTGAGGGGTCAGTAGTCCACACTTCCTCAAATGATGTTATCTTATATATAAGGTTATGTGTTGTAAAATAATTAAATAATATTAAAGACATAATATATATCATAATATATATATATATAAATAGTGTTTCCATCATAATGTCCTACCATGAAAGTTGGAAATGGAAAAAATGAACAATCATCGTTTCGTGAGGCAGTAGTTCGTCATACATAGAAACCATATGTTTGTTGCCCATTATATAGAGGTGTGTGTAATATTAGGTAGAAATATTAAAATTAAAACATTATATTATATTGATAATACTTTTTTTATATAACCATATAATAATAAGATTATAGGGTTTAATGAACGGAAATGAAACTAAAATGCTCGAGAGAATACGTTACCTCTTAATCGGGTAACTTCTTTTGGGCTAAACCAAAAGAATCCTTGGATTTATTTCTACCCAAGGTGAGGCTTCTATTATGAGGTTAGGAATTTTGGGAGACTAATTGGGGATTTTTTGGATGATCCAATTTTTCTTTATAGGTTTGAGGAAGGTGGAGAGGTGGTGGCCTTTTATAGTGAAGAAAAAAGACTCACTTGGAATTTTTGGACACAAGTTAGGTGTACACATGTTCTTACCTAAAAAAGTCATACCAAACAAAAAAAACACAATAACTTAAGGTTAATGTAGTAATTATGGACAAAAAATGTGTTTTTGACAAGTTTCTAGGTCACTTGGGCCCTTAAATTTAAGTTTTAGTCCATTTTAAAGCCTAATTACATCATAATCATTCTAATTAATTTTAATCACTTTCACTAATAATTTTAGTCAAAAAATAATTTTATCATATTAGAATCAAAATATAATAATTATTAAAATGGTTTGTGTGTGTTTTTTGGAATTCAAATAAAAAAAGTGGAAAAATTAAGATTAACGCTAATCTTGCAGACACACAGTTTAATTGGTTTTAATAGAAAAATGTTCAAAAGATTGTTGTGTTTTTATATTCAATTTTAGTGTGAAGTTTATTCTAAAAAAATAAATTATATTAAAAGATTAATAATTTATATAATTCTAATTTATAAAAAATTTAAAATATAATTTAACATTAATAATTATTTAAACGAAAAGGTATTTTTTAACTAAAATGCAGTATTTTTCACTATTCGTCAAAAAATGAAGTTTCTCATAAAAATACCAAAAAATTACCCTAGTATAATTTGGACATTCTAAATTCAATAATGATGTTTATTTTACAAAATTTAATTTATTATATTTTCAAATTTAATATTTAAATTAGGTCACCATTAAAAGGTGGTAAAATTGCCTTTATAAAAATATAGGTTTTTATGTGTGAAATAGGGTTTGTTCTTATTTTATGCATATCAAAACTAATGGATAAATATAAAGAATATTTTATTGAATATATAACATATATGTTTCATTAAAATCATTCACTAATTGTAATTAATTATGTTTATTAAGGTAAAACTCCTTTAGAAGCATAAAAGTAATAATATTTCTTTTTATATCTAATTGGTTCTTATTTTTATTTCTCATTAATTTTTAACCAATGAATTCATTTTATATTAGTGAAAAACAAAATTTTTATAATTTATTTATTACTATTCATAACAACTAATTTAACATCTAGTTTATATCATATTATATTAAATAATAATATTTTAATAATACATTGTTATTTGGTGAAACTCAGTCCTGTGTATAACGCAAGCTATCGAGGAAGGTCTCTCTTGCATGTAAAAAACTCTATCAAGGAAGGTTTCTATTTAGTAAATTACAATAAATATCATGTGTTTAATTTATTTAAAATAGTAAATATATATTAGAGTATCTGGATATTATATTCCCTTACACGTTTGGTGTGGTGTGTCAAACACGCAATTGAATACCAAGTTGTACTTTAGAATCTTAGGGTGTTACACCGCATTAATTAAATTGTTCCATAACAATTTAAATCTAATCATGGTGATATATTGTTTGATACTTCCTATGTTTTAAATCTCATATCATGATAAGGGTTTATAAAACATCCTCCAGAAAAGAGATAATGGGAATTACAAAGGTCACATGGACTTCCATATAACTAGGTGTCTAAGTAGGAGAACATTAGTGGCAAGTAGAGATATGAACTTTGAGGAAAAGCATAAATATTTATAGGGATTGAATGAGGTCATCAATCACAAACAATTGAATTTTCAATAGAAATTTGAGGGCCTCAAATACAAAAAAAAATCTTAGATGATCTAAATGACCATTGGTTCAACAAAAATTAAAGTATTAGGACATCTTTTTTTATAAGTCATATTCCTAATATTGGATAATTATTTTATTATCCAAGAATATAGAGAAATTTTCTGGATTGATAGGTTTCAATTTCATTTGAACAATCCTAAATTTCGGTTGTGCTTCAATCAAATTATAATTCATCCAAAAATAAAATTTTCTTCTTAAAGGACTGAAATAAATTTCAAAAGGATCTTAAAGACCATAAAAGATGGTAAAGTACAACTATTTGTATTTAAATATCTTCCAAAACCAATATGGTTAATAGATTAATATCTAATTTTAAAAATTGATACTACAGGTTCATCATTAATATTTATTCATCAAATTGCATAACTAAAAAAAAGAAAAATTAACTAGGATATTGCATAGGTAAGTGGTTGTTGTGAAACCCTTATCGTCCTTCTATAATGGGTTCAAGACCTGTGACCTTGCCAAATTTTATTGGTTGTCACTCAAAATATAGGTTGTTTTTTCTAATACTAAATTAATATAATTTATAAAATAAATATGATAGACATACTTGAAATTTAATCATTAAATAGACTCTTAAATAAAGTCTTCAATTCATCCTAAATACATAAGTACTTCATCCACTCATTTAAACATAGATTCTTTTGTTGTATAGAGTTTACCCTCTAGAAGAGGGAATTGACTTGGGTAATGTCCAAGTTCCCCACACTTATGATAATAAACTATAAATGATTTCCTATTATGAACTTCATTTCCTTTTGTTGTACTCTTTATTTTTCTTCAGAAATCCTTTGATTTATGTATTTCCTTCCTATATATAAAGAATTTCCTTATTTCATTGTGACACATTTTTGGGTGCCTACTTCCACACTTCTCACATGTCATAAATGGAGCCTTATTTTCTTTACAATCTCCACCACTCGGGATCTTAGAAACCTCCATTCTTCTCTTCTTTGGTGTGTTCAAGAGTTGGTAAAGGTATATATTATTAATCATATTTCAGTAAAACTTATTTAAAATAAACATGATATCCTTCACTTATATCAACACATCATTTGGTTGATCATTATCACTATAATTTCCTTCATTTTTAAAGTTAACTTGAATCCTTCAGGTTCTATCCATTGACTAAAAATATAAATGATAGTGTGAGAAACAATATTTATAGTGAGAAAATCATATAGTTTTCTATAAGTTATCTAAATCATGAAACCTTATTTTTTATTATAAAAAACATAGGTTTAACCTAGAATATTGATTTTCATTATCTATTCAAATTCTTCATAATGATTTGTAAATAAAAAGTGTATTATTCTAAGTAAATCCCTCAGGAGTGTCAAACCAGGTGTGTAGTAAGGATGATTATCATGCACCAAGTTACCCTGAGTCATGTCTGAAACACCTAGTCAGATTTATTATTACTAGTTACATCTATTCTAGAACCACTTCCACTTTTAGTATCTGGAAATGGATGTATTTCTTGGAATACCCACATAATATATACTTTACCAAACTTCTAGGGTGTTCTCTTATTCTTATCCTCAAATTCTACCTTAGGGTTATGTTCTCTAAATTACGTTTTCCTAAATCGAGTTCCCCTGGTCATTACTAAACTTCCTTTAATACCAACTATAGTGACCTATCCCTAGATAGCTCAGATTCGGTGTTTGCTATCAATTAAATTGGTATGATTACTAGGAATCAATCCTCGAAGGGTCGATCATTTTATTTGTCTTGGTAAACCGGATACATAGATGAGTATTGTATTAAAAATGAATACACTAATTATAATATACTTTTCCCCCTTATAAATAAATAACTTTTAGGATAACTCTAAACCATATAGTAAATCCATGCATATCTTTCATAGTATGTTTCTTGGATGCCTGGGGAATGAAACATAATAAGGCTGAGCTCAAATTCTCCGAAAGTTTAAGTAAAGAGGAAATAATAATGAATCAATGTGAATAAATTAACATGGAAAGGTAAATAATTGAACACACAATCCAAATAACCAATAAACTAAATAGATTTTTGTAAATAATATTTCAAGGTAATAAGTGGAAAACCATGCAATTCAAATAACTAGATAAGGAAAAATAAATATGGAAAGGTAAAAAACTGAAATACATGCCATTTAAATAACTGAAAATGAAATGTATCCATAGATACATCGATGAAAAAATATCATGGATGAATAATAAATAAATATAGAAAATGAAATAAATCCATAGATATGTCGATGAAAAATATCATGGATGAATAATTACTTAATATAAATGATGTAAATGATTTATTATTGGACAACATGTTTCCCAGGAACATTGTACCTTTACCATCAAGACTTTTCATAAGAAGGTTTACAAAATGTTGGGTAAAACCCCATAAAGGTGGATATCCAAATTACTTGTCCCATGAGACTATTGATGCATTGAGGGGCTCTCTATAATTGGGCCCCACCTGTATCATACCATTCCAATACATTCCTCATATATCAAATAATCTATTTAACAATGTGCCTTATCAAATATCTGTATGGAGTAAGAGATACAGATTTATCAATATTTAACCAAATAATAAAATAATATTCAAAGTAAAAACCATATGTAAAATTTTATATGGTTTAGGTAATAGTAATATCCATGATAAATGAAATGGATAATTAGGGGGAAATTCAAAGTTTAATTATCATAGGAGATTGAATATTTTAAGTGGGAAAAGAAATCCAGGAGGTGATTGTGAATAATATCCTTAGAAAAATCAATCATAAACCTTACATAGTAATATTAATGATGGTATTAATACAACATACCCTAAGTGGAGTAAAATAAAGGGTTTTTTTTATGAATAGAAATATTACAAAAATATCTTTTAAAAACATTCTTGAGGAAAATATCCTTTTTTTATTTTTTTGAAAAACCTTTTATTTGAAAATAAATTTTAAAAACATTTACCTTAAAAATTAACATTTCAAAAATGAAAAGGAATATTCTAAAGATGGTGGTGGGTAAATCTATACATGTTGTACAAGTTAAAAAGAACATTCCTTTTGCACGGTAAAAAAGAAATAAAATGCATTGTTTGGAAAAAGACAAGATTCCTCTGAAAAATTTTATAAAAGAAAAAATATGATAAAAATTTCTTTACCAAATCATTTTAAAAATATTTTAAAAAAAATTAATAAAACATGTTTTTTAGAATAATACAGGTTCTTCAATTAAAGAGAGAAGTGAAGTCAGGTTTTCTTTAAAACATTTTTAAAAGAATTTGGGTACCAAATAGTAGAAAATGGTATTAATAATTGATAGTGGTCATGAATAACCAGATAATAATGAAACATTTTATTGAATAATGGTTATATAATTTCCTCAAATGGAAACTCCATTAAAATATCATTAGTATTAGTCTTGAGGAAAATAATCCTTAAACATCCTAAAGTGTCTCATACCACTTTGAAACATTTTAAATCATAAACCTTATAAAAGAATGATATTAAATGAAATTTTAATATTACATGAATATAAAAGGATTCATTATATAATATAACAAAAGGGTAATTATATATGCCACACAAAATATGTATGTGGTGAACATGACATTTATCTTGTGAATGTAAAAAGTGAGATGAGAACTCCTTACCTTGTGTTTCCTTTTGGGTGAATGTCCTTTAAATTCCTATATAATAAACTTATGTTAATTTTCTAATTTCTTGAGAACATTTTTCATTTTTTCCATTACTTTTATTTCACTTATTACTATGTTGTATAGAACTACTTAAACAATTATTTTTACATCGGGTGTTTTGACAAAATTTGGTTTATGTGTCAAAAACAACTTTGGTAGGTCAACTATGGTAAAAGGGGTAAATATATAACATATCCAGAATAATAATCATGAAATAATTATCATATTTATACATAAATTATACTTTTAAAATCAATTTTTAAATATGGTTATTAATAATGAACCAATGTTACAATCATGGAGATGGTAGGTCGTACGTATGCATGAGTAACATTCTCATTTTTCAATGATCATTATGGAAAGAAGGTCAGTAGAATTATATATTTCCATAATGGTCATAATATCATGAATACCATATTATTTAGTCATATATACTAATATATAAAATTCATGTGATGTAAAATTAATCGCATCATGTTTAGGAGGCGTTAGTCCACACGTCCACGACCGACATTATCACTTTTTAGTGTGTGAAAGGATAATAAAGAAAATGGTATGTATATATAAATATATATATTTAAATAAAGGTAATTATATAATAAATATCATATAGATGTTTTTTATGACTCATATGTACAATTAAAATCATCCTTTATACATTCCAATGATCGTGTGAACGAATCACGTCGCTTTGAGGGGGCGGTAGTCCACACTTCCTTAAATGATGTTATCGTATTAATAAAAATGGAAAGTATAGGGTTATGTATTGTAAAATAATTAAATAATAGTAAATATATAGTAAATATAATATATAAAATATATATATATACATTCTTTCCCTCATAATGGCTAACCATTAAAGTTGGAAATGGAAAAAATGAACAATCATCGTTTCGTGAGGTAGTAGTTCGCCATACATAGAAACATCATGTTCATTACCCATTAGATAGAGGTTCATATATTTATAGGTGGAAATATTAAAATATAAACATACTAGTATATTTAAAATACTGGTGTTTTTATTTAATCATAGAATAATAATATTATAGGGGTTGAAGAATGGAAATGAAACTAAAAAGCTTGAGAGAAGACGTTACCTCTTAATTGGGTAACTTCTTTTGGTTTAAACCAAAAGCATCCTTGGATTGATTTATTCCCCAGAGGAGGCTTCTAGGATTATTGTAGAGATTTTGGGAGACTAATTGGGCAGATTTTGGACAAGACAATGTGTCTTGAGATGTGTGAGGAAGGGGAGAGGTGGTGGCCTTTTATAGGGAAGGAAAAGGACTCACATGGAGTTTTTGGAAACAAGTTAGGTGTACACATGTTATTACCCAAAAAAATCATACCAAACCAAAAAAACTCAATAATTTAAGGTTAATGGACGAATTATGGACATAAAATGGGTGTTGGAAAAGTTTCTAGCTCATTTGTGCCCTTAAATATAATGTTTTGTCCATTTTTAAGTCTAATTACACCTAAATCACTGTAATTAATTTTAATCACCTTCACTAATAATTTTTGGTAAAAAATTAAGTTGATCTTATTAGACTAAAAATATAATCCTGATTACAATGTTTTATTTAAAAATTTTAAATTCAAATCACATAAGCGACAAAATTAAGATTAATGTTAATCTTGCAGACAGATGGTTTAACTGGTTTTAGTAGGAAAATGTTCAAAAGATTATTGAGTTTTTATATTAAATTTCAATGCATAATTGATTATAATAAAATAAATTTTATCAATATATTTATTATTGATCTAAATTTACTTTATAAAAAATTTAAAATATAATTTAACATTAATTATTATTTAAACAAAAAGGCAGTTTTTAACTAAAATGCAGTATTTTTTACTATTGATCAAAAAATGAAGTTTCTCTAAAAAATATCAAAAAATCACCCTAGGATAATTTTTAAATTATTAATTAAATAATAAAGTTTTTTTTATCAAATTGAAATTATAATATTTACAAAATTTATATTTAAAATAGGTTCTCCATTAAAAGGTGGTAAAATTTTCTTTATAAAAATATAGGTTTTTATGTGTGAAATAGTGTTTGTTATTATCTTATGAATATAAAAACTAATAGATAAATATCAAAAATATTTTATTGAATATATAACATATATTTTTCATTAAAATAATTCAATAATTGTAATTAGGTGTGTTTATTAAGGTAAAACTCCTTTGGAAGCATAAAAATAATAATATTTGTTTTTATATCCATTTGGTTCTAATTTTCATTTCTCATTAATTGTTAAACAATGAATTAATTTTATATTGGTGTAAACATAGATTTTTATAATTTATTTATTACTATTCATAAAAAATAATTTAATGGCTACTTCATATCATATTATATTAAATAATAATATTTCAATAATACATTTTTTTGTGAAACTCGGTCTTGCCTGTAACACATGCTATCAAGGAAGGTCACTCTTGCCGGTAATAAAATATATCAAGGAAGGTTGATCTTGAATACATTATAAGAAATATCATGTGTTTAATTTACTTAAAATAGTAAATATATAGTAGAGTCTCAGGGTATTATATTACCCTACGTGTTTGGAGTTGCATGACATACACGCTATTGAATACAAAGTAGTAATTTAGAATTTTGGGATGTTACAGAGTCTCTGTGATATTTTTATTTCCAATAATAAAGGTACATCTTTCAGATAAAATTATTTATTCACTCACTATAATACATCTCTCATGGATCTTACTCCACTGATGATCTCTTTGGAATAATCCAGAGGTGACACTAAGAATTTTTGTTTCTCTAGGAGTTAGTCTCTATAAGAGTAAATTTTAACAATGGTTAAAAATTATTGGGATGGTACAATTATAGGTTCTACCTATGATATAATACATATCTTAGATAACCTTAATTGAAACTGAAAGAATGGAATTTTCTATTTTAAACCTATGGTCCTGGTATCTATGATCCTCTGATGAAAATTTCCGTGTTGTATAATAGTTTTCAAGACACTTGGGATGATGATACTTTTATTTATTTAATGTATAAATAGATATATATTAAGGACGGTATCTTGGAGGATAAAATTATTTCTCATGAAATTTCATTGGTTTTATAGCATAAATATGTATTTAGTAATAATGACTATTTCCATACTTATATTAGGGAAATAATTTTTATTAGAAATTTCAACATACAAATGGAAGATTTTTTAAAAATCAATATCCTTAATGTATTAGGTTTTCCAACTGTGAACCACTTTTAAAAAAAACATATTTTAGCAAGAATATAGAATATAAAAGGATATCATTGAGAGGAAATTAATTAACTCATCTTCAACATAGTTAAATTTTTCATTAAATAAAACATGAATATCCATCTTGAGAATTAACAAGATACTATGAAAATTAAAAATATTATTTATTTTTGAATTTGGATTATTCCCCAAACCTAGGTATATTTCTAGGTTCTTCTTTATTGGTTACATGGGATATAAAAAATAATGATCTTGTCAAATATATTGATTATTATTTTTTAGGTGGTTATATTTAAAGATTTTAATGTGAAACCAATATTGTCTTTAAACCAAAAGTTAAGCATTATATTAATTTTTATTGGTTTCAGAACATTAGTCTTTTTAGTTTCTCATATATATTTTAGAACAAAATTATCAATGAAAAAAAAAATCTCTTATCTCATAGAAAGTTTCTAATGAAGAGCACAAAATTGTCATGAATACAAATACTAAAAGTTTTATAGCCTTAGTTCAATAAATGGTTCATGGTATCAAAAGGATCTATTTGGTTCTAATTTTATGGTTAAATTAGACATAGAAAAATATAATGATACCCTATGATAGAGTTTCATTTTATAGATAATTTGGAGGTATATATTTTTAAATATTTTCTCTAATATATGAATTTGTTGTTTATCCTCTCCATGGGTTTTTGTACCATTAATGTGGAAAATTTTATTTTTTTAAATATACTTGAGTTCATCGATAAGGAGATCTAATATCTCTTTGTTAATTTGTGCAACCTCTAGATTCTATAAGTATTAACCTAATAAGATATATTAAATTAGGATAGATCAATCATTTTAAAGGCTAGTTTGTTTTACCTGGAATCTTCTACTTACTCTTTGAAGATGATAAGCTAATTTTTATTAATAAGAACCAATGTTCTCTTAGGGGTTTCAAATATTTTTTAAATAAATATGAAGAATATTGTGGATTACATGACAGTAGGACAATGAATATTTATTATATTTGTAGATCCTATCTTGGTAGCCATACCATTCAGATTTAGATGGATTGGTTTCTCTCATAATCCCTTTCTGATGGATTATTCTTTAGCTCCTCTCTCAAAAGGAAGAATTAAAATATAAATTTTTTTAATATGGTGTATGAAATCATGTGGAGAATCAATAATTTTAAGATAAAATTTAATTACATTGGTGGTTGTATCACTATTATAAATTATGTTCTCATGTCCATATATTTATAAACTCGTTAACCATGAAATTATTCTTATTTAGTGAACTCTAGTGATTCTATAGATTTTTTATAATTTTTTATAATTCCATAATATAAATGTAAAACAGCTTTTACTAATTTATTTCCTTATACTATTGTAACTAAAATTTATGCATATTTTTTCATTTCTAAAATTACTAAGAGTCTCTTATCTGGAAAAAAATAACTAAAATATTGTTTTAAATGTCATATAATTTTATATAGGTGGTTCTGAGGGTTTTAGGGACTATTTTTTTTTATAATTTAAGTAATCATGTAATTTTATGAGTTTTTATAGAATATTATTTTATTATTTTTATGTGAATTTTGTTCATGATATCCTTAATATTTTTTAAAGATGTTTTATTTACAAATATATGATGTTTTGGATATTTTGGACTAAGGTTTGGGTTCTATATTACATTAATTGATATTTTCAAATAAAAATTTGTTTCTAAAATTATTTTTTAAGTAGAATCATTATTTAAATAACCATCACTTTATCATGAACCATACTGGGTGCCCTGGTAATCTAATTACCAAGCCAATCCTCACATATCCCAAAGAGAGTTCCTGATACCCATGGGTTGGTGACTAGTACCTAGCATCATAAAAAATGAAAGTGGGAACAAATTTTCCACAAAAATTAAAGAAGAAAGATAAAAAAAATAGTATTAATACAAAATAATATCCCCTAGGAGAAGTTTATCATAAGTTAAACAGGTAAGAAAACCCAATGTATTATATCAAAGTAGCATAAAACATAAAAATAAACAGCCCTAGTCCCAACAAATGCAACTCTCCATGTCCACTGATCAATAGATAAAACAACCTCCAAGTAGCACTTTACCCATGCTCAAACCTAGAAGGAGATAATATACAAAAACTCTAAGGCACGGGTAGGGTGTGAGATAAAATCCCAATAGGGTCTAATAAATTATTTCATAATAAGATTCTAATATCAAATTCACCAAATAAGTGATTTCAATTTTTCAAATAAAAAAGTTTCGCATTAAAGACCATATTTCAACAAATCATGATTTACATTTCAAAATGATGGAATACTTTTCAAAGGATGTAAATATATTAGAAAATCATGTTTCACATTTCAAAATGATGTAAATACTTTCACAAAAGGTGTTTTACACAAATGTATTAAATAAACACTTTTATATAAAATGGTTTATATAAATTCACAAGGAATGTAA